>OX418226.1:33332793-33903286 GCA_948455865.1 Conomelus anceps
TAAGATAAAATTACTTTATTTACGTAAATTTACAAAATATAACTGTGACTGATTAAAAAGAATATTATTAACAACACAATAAATAAGAAAATGAGAAAAAGTTTGGATATTAACAATAACATTTTTGTGAAGCATTTACGTAATAAGGGCGAAGTCTGGACAAAAATTCGTCCATTCAAACTTAACCTTGATAACTTCGAACTGCGAGACTATATAATTGGTAATAATAGAATAAAATTTGAGTACAAATTGAAAAAGTTAAAAGTGATTAAAAATAATTGATATTGTGTTTTTTTTTAAATATTTTCTGAACAATACAGATGGGATATTATTTACAAAATGAAAGATGATGGTTGTCATGCATGTGCTCTATGGTTGAAAAGATGCAGTCATTCCCTCCAAAAGATACCTCTTCAATGATGAGGTGAAGCCCGCTCGACTCTCAATGCACCTTATGGAATTAGGAAGTGCGTTCCAAGCCCGACAAGCACTTACAACAAATGATTTAGTATAGATTGTAGTACGGTGGTTCGGTATCCTAAGCGTATTATCCCCGGTTCTTGTATGAGAGACATTATTCTGTCTGCCTTCAGAAACAAATTTGAAATCGTTTTTAAAGTAATTAGGTTTGCCATATTTGAGGATTTCTCTGACAAGTTTGTTTATTCTGAATAGTCTCTGATCTGGGAGTTTGAGAGTTGAGCTTGTAATGTGGGATTGAGTAATTCTATCATGCCATTGAAGAGAGTAAACGTACCGAAGACAGTAGTTCTGACTGCGCTGCAGTCTATCATTCAGAATGACTGTCATGTCATTCATTACAGAATTACAGTACAGGAAATGTGGAAAGATGAGAGATTTAACCAGTAACAATCGGACACTTCTAGGGAGAATATCTTGCATTTTCTTTAAGGGATGCATTGCTGAAAAAACCTTCTTACATGTTCTAATAACTTGCTCTGACCAGTCAAGAGTTGAGTTCATGGTTATACCCAAGTTTTTAACTGAACTACAGTATGGTATTACATTGCCATCAACTGTGATTTTGTGAATTAGGTTCAAGTCAATACTATTTATCAAGCGTGAATAACCAATGATAATAGATTGCGTTTTTACAGGATTGAGTTTAAGACCATTTTTCCTGGTCCATTTCATAATATTATTAATATCTTCATTCATCTTATCAACAGTTGCATTGATTTTTGATTTTGGACAGCTGGAGTAAATTTGTAGGTCATCTGCATAAGTATGGAAACTGGAAAAATTGATAATGGAGGAAAGATCATTAGCATACAGGGTGAAAAGAAGAGGACCGAGAATAGAACCTTGTGGGACACCATGTATTACATTTTTCCATTGGGATTTGTTATTAACATTAGTGACACATTGTTTTCTACCTATGAGATAAGATTGGAACCATATTAGGGCTTCATGACTGAAGCCAAGCAGAGCTAATTTATTGAGTAAAACCTTATGATCAACAGTGTCAAATGCTTTAGAGAAATCAAATAGACTCAGAACAGTACATTTTCGTTGATCCATAGCCAACCTGATATCTTCAGTGACACGCAATAGTGCTGTCTCAGTTGAGTGGGATTTTCTAAACCCTGACTGAAAGTTATGTAGCTTACTGTTCTTCTCAAGGAACTCAACTATCTGAGAATGGACGAGTCTTTCAAGAACTTTAGATAGTGCTGGTAGAATGCTAATAGGCCTAAAGTCTTCAACTTTATTTGGAGAGGCAACTTTGTTTAATGGACGAACCAAAGCACACTTCCAATTTTTGGGGAAACTTCCACTTTGGAGAGATGTATTAAAAATGGAAATGATGGTAGGTAAAACTGCAAATAATATTTTCTTGATGAATTTGATAGGAATTTTGTCCGCCCCAGTTGCATTACTTTTTATATGTTGGAATGCTTTAAGAGCATCATGTTCAGAGATAAGATGAAAATGAAATTGAGAAGCTAATGGAATACTTGAGTTAATAAACTGATTGTTCAGGTCATGGATGTGATTTTGGATGGCTGTCTCATCACGTTGAGCTGAATGTGAAACGAAGTGCTCATTTATGTCATCTAGTGGTAGGTCGATAGGGGTGTTTGATTTCTGTTTACCAAAACCAAATTCTTTAATTCCACGCCATAGTGATGCAGAGTTTTGTCGATTGTCTGTCATGAATGAGTTCAAGTACCTGATTTTCGAGTTACGTAACTCTTGTTTAACCTTATTTCTTAGACGTCGGTATTCATTTAAAGTATCTAGGTCACCTGTTCTCTTAGCTTTTCTGTGAGCTGAATCCCTTTTTCCCATCAACTGTAATATATCATTAGTCATCCAAGGTACACGTCGTTTACTACTAATTCTTCTTGTCACAGTGGGTGCATGCTTATCATAGATCTTTAAAATCCAGTCTTCAAGAGTCTCTACCATTTCATCAACTGAGGATAAATCCTCAATCTCATGCCATGGAGTCCGAGCTACATCGGTGATAAAAGCAGCTTCATCAAATTGTTTAAAGTCCCTGAATGTAATAAATTTTTGTGCTGGTTTTGGTGGTTTGTAAGAAAGTACACAGTAAATCAAGTCATGTGCCGAAATAGCTGGGACTGAGGTCTGGCCTGAGTATACTACCTCATCGGGATCGCTAACTATTAGAAGGTCTATTAACGTGTCAGATTCGTTTGTATGGTGAGTTGGTTCGAGTGGCACAATAGTCAGGTTAAGGCATTCAAATATTGTAGTTAGTTGGTGATAGTCAAAATTACGGTTTGTCATGTTAAGATCGGTATTCATGTCTCCCATTACTAGAATGCGGCTATAATTAGGCATAAAAGAAAGCAAAGCGTTCTCAAAATCCGTGAAATGACCTATTTTTGGAGGGCGATAACAAATACCAACAAGTAATTTATCTGAACTGGATAGAGCTATTTCTAGTAACATAAACTCGGGTCTGGCTGAATATTCTTGTTCTGATGTGGTTAATATTTTAGTCTTTATTCCGTCCTGAACATATACTGCAACACCCCCACACGCTTTATTTAATCTGTCATTTCGGAATAGGGTGTAACCGGGCAGTGAAACTTGATTGGATGAGATACTTGGTTTCAGAAAAGATTCAGAAATTCCAATAATATTGAAGTCTTGAAGACGAAAAATTGCTCTGAGCTCATCAATGTGACAATTAAGAGATTGCGCATTAAGGTGTGCAGCCTTAAAGTATCTCTTATAGGGTCGAAGCTTATTAGAAAGCATAGCACCATTGTCGCGGTTATTATGTGGTAAGGCCGAGCGAGCAGAGTCATCAGTGGAGGGCATCAGTGAAATCGCCGACCGACATCCATCCAAACACAGAGCAAAGCATGAACATGAGATGAAGACTAAAACTAACATGACTTAACCTAAATAAAACAATAAAAGACACTTGATTGGCAAAGTCCATAGTGCGTTGACAGTTCAGGCTCCGTCACTATTATTTGCACGTTTTCAAAGTTCAACTGTACAGAAAGGTTGCAGGCTCCAGCGAGTAGGCCCATGATGCAGATGAGGGGGAGGAAGAAGAGAAGGAAAAGGAGAAAAAAGAGGGTGGGGCAGAGGCTGAAATGGAAGAAAAGAAAGTGGAAGAGGAACAGGAACAGGAAGGTACAGACGAAAAGGTAGTCTATGAAAAAGATGATGATGATGATGATAATAATAATACAGAACAAAGAGGCTGATAAGGATTGAGAGTATTGCTGTGACACTGATGGAGAGAGGTAGGGAGGAATAGGAACCCCAAAGAGAAAATATTGGGAGATGTTATGTATAAAACGGAAAGGAGTAACCAGAGATTGGGAGAAAGATGAAGGAAAATTGGTTAGGGGTTAGAAATAACAGCTAGAGATACAGTAGCAACAATTAGTCTGGGCGCACGGCCGTTTGGTAGTCAGCCATGGCGAGGGGGGTGTTTATCGCTCATTTCTAAAAACATGTGGCCCGTGCGACGCTGCAGATGTCTTCAAGGTCAACTAGTCAACTTTTAGCAGAACGGCTAGTAGTGAAACCAGAGCCACGCGCCCAGACTAATTGTTCCTACTGTAGTTAGAGAACTATAGATGAGGGATGATGTGAAGGGATGGAAAAGGCAATGATGGGAGGAGGTGGGAATAGATAAGTGATAGAAAAAATAGAAAAGAGAGGTGGTGCATTTTTTGAGAAAGGCGTAGCCATAGATTGGGAGAAAGAGGAAGAACAATGAATGGGTTAGGGATGGGAAAGAACAGATAAAGATGGAGAATGAGAGTGGAAGAGAAACCTATGGGGATTTGGTGTGTAGCTGCTGGTTTTATGTAGTTTAGTATAGTTAAATAGATAGTAGTTTCCCTCTTGACAAGTGAAGTGAGGAACTAATTGAGAGAGCTCCGTGGCAAACGGTATAAACCGAGCAAGAAATCAGCAAACTGTGATTTTCTCCGCCCTGATTACAGACCTGGAAAACTTGACTTGCAAGCCGAGAGCTGGTGGCTTTTATAGGAATTAATAGCTCGCTCCAGGGACAATTATTCAACGAGTAGTTGGAGAAGGAAGGAGAAAAGCAGTGTTGTTCTCCCAGATGGAAGAAAGGAGATATTTGCATTGCAGTAACTGCTCCTATCTTTAATTATTCTAACCGGGGAATCTTTAATTATTCTAGCCGCTACAAGTTTGAGTCAAGTCAGCACTTTGGAAAACCGCTTGTTTTTATGAGGGTTTTTGAAAACGGCTGAGTAGAGTATTTAAAAAGTAATTGAAGTTTCTACTGGATTGTGATGGTAATTGAACAATTTTAATTTTGAAACAATTTTACAGAAAAAATTAATTGAAGTTTCTACTGGATTGTGGAAATTTTCAATGTTGAAACAATTTTACAGAAAAAATTAATTAAGTTTCTACTGGATTGTGATAGCACTTAACAATTTGTAATGTTAAAACAATTTTCAAAAAAAAAAAATTCATTGAAGTTTTCACTGGTTTGTGATAGTAGTTGGCAATTTGTATTGATGAAACAATTTTTACATAAAAAATAATTGAAGTTTCTACTGAATTGTGATAGTAATTGACAATTTTTAATGTTGAAACAATTTTTACATAAAAACTTAATTGAAGTTTCTACTGGATTGTGATAGTAATTGACAATTTGTAAAGTTGAAACAATTTTCACATAAAAAATTAATTAAAGTTCCTACTGGATTGTGATGGTAATTGAAAAATTTTAATGTTGAAACAATTTTTACATAAAAGATTTATTGAATTTTATACTGGATTGTGATAGTAATTGTCAATTTTTGATGATGAAACAATAATTATTATTACATAAAAATTCAATTGAAGTTTCTAGTGAATTTTGATAGTATAATTGGAAATTAGTAATGTTGAACAATAATTTTTAAGAAGTAATTGAAGTTTCACTGAATGCTGGAAGTTATTGTCAATTTTTGATGTTGAAGTGGTTTCATGCAGATCCAAGCATCCAAGGAGTTGGAAATAATATGATAATTTTTGAAATTCCCTTTGGTGCTATAAATAAAATTATGCTGAAGACTTTCGCTATTGCAAACATTGCGAAGAGCATCAAGTAGCTTCTGGAAATAAGAACGCTGGAGCAGTTCTTGATCACACTTAGATCACTTAATAACGTTTTTAAAAAGTAATTGAAGCTTTACTGGATGGTGAAAATTATTGACAGTTTTCAACATTTAAACAGCAAGATCTTATGCAGATCCGAGGGGTTTGAAATAAAATAATTGTTTACAACTTTACTTTAAACTATTCTGAAGACCTCCTCTGAAAACTTCGGGCATTGACAACTGCATTAGATAGCTCAAAAATATCGATGCATGTCACTTCTTGAAAAAGCCTATCCAAGGCTTACACAAGAAAGGAATGAAAAGTGCAAAATTGAAGAATGATGACTCATAATTTCAAGTGTGAAAGATAACGATAACATACAAAATATTCGAACTCAAGAAAACAGAACAGAAGATAATATTTAAAGTGAAAGATGAAGGAAACTTACTGGAAAAAGGGAACGAACCAATACAACATAGAATAACGAACACTGTTTACAAAGAACAAGAACAATAAATAAGGAATTCAAATGGAATTCATCAAATCAAAATACAATTTCAACAACATTTATAACATAATTGATACGAAGTATCTATTTCCCAAAAATATCTTGAAAACCAAAACCCCCCTTTGAAGCTATTTGTTACCGCTTTTCAATTCATTTTCAGATTCATTTATTGCCGTCCCATAAATAAAAAACATTGTAATTATAATGATTGATCAAATCAGAAAAATATAGAAAACATTGATATCAATTGGTGGTACCTTGAATACCAATAAAAATAACTTTATATAATTAATTATTATTAACTTTAATCTAATAAATGACAGCTGAATTGCTAAATAGTGTTACAAGATATAAGTTTGACTCACCCAGAAGTATTCAGGCTTGAATCCAGGTATCTTCTTGTGCGATGCGCCGACATTGGTGAGGTACTCGAAGAAGGTGTCGAGGTTGTCGAGCTCCTTGATGCCATCGTCCAGCGTGGTCATCACCTTGTTGGCGTGTTCGGCCAGCTCCATGCTGCTCGCCTGCTCATCGCGTGTGCGCAACTCACTGAATTTAGTGAACAGGTCTAACAGCTCCTGGTGCTCCTCGAACAATCTGAAGCAAAGCAATTGATGCACTTGATTAAGGATCCACTAGGAAAAATGTTCATAAAAGAAAGAATCTTTCAAAGGGATTGGTTCTAATTATAGTGGGTCACTGAAATGGTGAACAGATCTAGCAGGTCCTGGTGCTCCACAAACAATCTAAAACAAAGCACTTTATGCACTTGATCAAGGATCTATGAAGAAAAGAATTTATTTATTTATTCATTTATTGTGACAAATTCACAACGAATGTGAAGGCGTAACAGACTCAAGTTCAAAACTGCTCCATTCACAAATTTTGAATATGTTACATTGTCCAAAACATTGAGGTTAACACAGACTAAAACTTTAAGATTTGCTAAAAACCTTCACTCAAAAAATAACAGAATTAATCTTCTCACTCAACCACTATTAATTTGAAAGTTCACTTGAAACGAAACACTAAAAACTGTTAAAAATAGTTTATAATATCAAATTTTTATAAAAACTTTTTAGCCAAAAAATATGAAGGAAATGATCCTATAAAAAAGAATTCAGGGATAAAAAGGTTCAAATTAGTAGAATTGTTCACTAAATGATAACAGATCTACTAGTTCCTGGTGCTGCTATAACAATCTGCAAAATTCGATAGATTTAATACTGAGTTTGATATTTCCAACGGCAATGTTTTCAAGTTAAGATTGACGAAAATGAGAAGTTAGCAGATTTATCAGGGCTCTGTGACTCAAAAATCTTTGGGAAAAAAATGAATAATATACTTATTTATTGTTCGATATCTTTATTCATGGAAGTTTACAAATTTTGCATATGAGTATTTGAAACAAAATTTTCAACAATACATACATACTATAGTAGACTTAGATTATAATTTTTATAGTGCTAGAAATGATTTACAATGATATTTGTATGATATTAATGATATAAGCTATAGTAATGACAATCTAAGTGATGCAACTACATGAAATGGCGAAGTTTGGACAAAGATTTGTCCATTCTTGACACTTAAAGAGAGTTTCAGAAAATCGCCGCCTCTTTTCCCCTTACCGCTAAAATTTGAAATCCAATTTGGGCAGATGACAACATCGAGTTACTTGGAAAATATCAGTAAGGAGCAAAAAATAAATTTCAAATTGTTTTTACTAAAGCCCATTTCCAATTAGGAAAGTGATAGCCGCGAGCCGTAGCAGGTATCTGTTCAATCAGATAGAGATAAGCTGCGTTCTTGTTGCTCCTGTTTGTAACGGTGACCGATTAGATTGGCCAACAAAAAAGACACGTTCTCTGCTGTAAAATCACTCCCCGGTGGTTCGGAACCCACCTAAAACTGTAGGTCCAACTCATCAATCATCATCATCCAACTCATTACCCACGTACAGGTCTCAGACCTATGTGGGCTTCATCCTCCAAAAAAAATTAAAATAAAAACAATAATTGATTACCAATTCGTCCAACTACTTTCTCAAATTGGTATAGCTTGTCATAAAACCACCAAGCTTCCTCGGTGGAATCACCGATTAGACCTATCATAAATTGATAAATGTGAAGCCTAATCCTATAACCCATTACTTTTTTGCATAGTTTTATCCAATCACTCTGGGTTTTCAATCCAATAATAGTTTGAAACAGCTTGATCTATTGTGATATGAGACAAAGTGGTTTGTCAACTATGTTATTTTGTAGCCAACACATGCGCAAAACTGACTTTAGCAGACACTATCGATTATGGTCTTCATTTAGAGCAGGGAAAGTTTACGGCGATTTACGTATTCATTACTGATGTTGCCCACATGAGTCCGAGACTTGTGCGTGGGTAATGAGGTGAATGATTACACATAGATGCCAGACGGAGGAGCGGGATTGCTCAAACACTCTAAAGTTATCCAATCTAAGAATGAATCTTTTCGAAACACTATTTCTTTAGTAACTAATAATTATATATTACTTATTAATTTTATATAATTATTTATTTTTAACTATATTCTATAGCCGTACTTTCAATGTTGGTGGATTCAGTTTCAGTTCTATTCTTCTATTTGGAACTAAAAATAAAAATGGTGAAAGTTGATTGACATGAAGTTTCCATTCAGAGACACTGTATTTTTTCAGTTGAAGCTGAAAGGAACAATTGCTGTAAGATCGTGGTCGAAGAAAACCATAAAATTTATTTTCAAATTTTCAGCGATGATGTGCGAACAAACATGTGCTCCATTCGATTGTAGAATGCAGGATGTTGAATGTTTCTTCTATTTTGAGATCAATCATCATCTTGAGCCAAATCCAATCCTATTGTGCAATTTAAATTAATGAGTCCTCATTATCGGAGCGAAGTGGAGTGAGTTGGGCCTAAAACATAAGAGTTTAAAAATAGATTCAAGATTTTTAAGACGTCTTGCTAGGCCACGCGTCCATCTATTGGAACCTGAGTAGTTTTGAAAAAACTTCAATGTTGGTTTCATCACTCCCAACTTTTACTACGCTTAATTTCTCTCAATCCTGTTTAGTGTTATGGGGTTACATTCACGAAAACAAGCTGTTTTTGAGTGAGTGTGGAAGTCAGTGATAGCCGAGTGCCGTAGCAGGTATCTGTTCAATCAGAGATAAGCTACGAAACTCCTGGGCGCTCTTTGTGAGGGTGACCGATTGGATTGACCAGCAAAACAGACTTTGTTCTCCGCTGTAAAATCACTTCCCGGTAGTTCGGAACCCACCTAAAACTATAGATTTAACTCATCAATCACCATCATCCAATTCATTACCCACGCACAAGTCTCAGACCTGTGAGGGCTTCATCCTCCGAAAAAAAAACGTTCCTCGAGTTTCCAGCTCTGAATCTTTTTCTATTTGCAAAAATGTTTTCCTGGCTAAAAGTAAAATATTTAATAGGAATAATAAATATCTGTATATATACGAGATAGTATGTACGTATAGCTAGTATATAGATAATATACCAGCTTCTACTTCCTCAATATATTTCTAATCTTCCTCTTTCCTCTGTCTAATTTTTTCCTCTTAGTACTGATTAACGTCCCAGTATTTCCATAGTTAAAAATTACTCTATTTAACTCATTTTTTCCTTAATCTATAGGTATTTTGTACTAAAGCTATCATACTATTTATATAATTATTCTATTACTTTTCTCAATATCTCATATTAGATTTTACGGAATGTAAGCTCCAAAGATTTTGTATGTGAATAAATAAAAATTAAATAAATCACTCACTTGAAATGAGCTACAATATTTAGATTTAAATCTAGTTCGCCTTATGTTGATATGAAAAAGATAAAGAAAAAGCGTAGTCCTACACATGCCTGTAAAAGATAGTGAGTTAACGTTAAGCTTGTGCCAAAATGAATGTGATAATCTGTGACGTAACAAGTGGAAATTTTACTATCTTCATTCATTAATTTATCTATGGAAAACGAGTCCAACAAAATGGTAGATAGATTTTTATCCTCGACTTGTCTTACACTCCATAACTGGGGTATTCAAGAAGTTATCTTAAAAAAAAGATGCGCCTTATAACAACGCTAAATGATCTGGCAAATGCGGCAGTCAGTTAAGTTTGACCTCGCAAGACAGTAACTGACTTTGAATGTGCTTTTTTGACAACGATGAATAAATAAATGAACTTAAACTAAACTGCATGTATACTATTTACTATAAGCGTAGTCCTACACTTGTCTGTAGAAGATAGTGAGTTAAGTTAAGCTTGTGCCAAAATGAATGAGAGGAGTTATGTTGGATAGACGATTGACCTGGACTCCATACATTGAGAAAATATGTAGTAAAATTTCATCTGGGGTATTTGTCCTGCGACAGCTCGCTAGATTGAATGACAAAAAGTCACTTTTTACTGCTCACCATGGGCTCTTACTGTCACATATTAGGTATGCTATCTTAGTATGGGGTAATTCATCAAAACAAAATCTTGATAGGGTGTTTAAGATCCAAAAGAAAGCGGTTAGGTGTATAGAAAGAGTAAATAGATTAGATTCATGTAGGCCGTTGTTCAAGAGACTTTGTCTCCTAACTGTACCCTGCTTATATGTGTATGAAGCTACTCTATATGTAAAAACGAATGATATTAACCAAAATCTTGATGTACATGATTATAATACAAGAAGCCGAGGAGATTATCACTTGGTGAGTCACAATAGTAGCTTATTCAAACAAAAACCTAGTTATATTGGTAGGAAATTCTACAACAAGCTACCGGAGTTTTTAAAGAGTCTTGAAAATATAGAAATATTTAAAAAAAAATTGAAGAAATATTTAGTTGATAAAGCTTTTTATAGTGTACAAGAGTTCCTTTCACATCAAAATTAAGCCTCACCTCAACTAATTGAAGTAATTATGGTATCTAGTGTATAATATTGTTGATCTGACTTGTCTTATACTCCTTAACTGGAGTCTCCAAGACGTAATCTACAAAAAAAATCTGTGACTTATCAAGTGGAAATTCTACTATCTTATTTATTTTATACAAACATTCTTTGGAGGCAACAGATAATGTACCCAAAACTGCCTCCTTAACATTAATACAAAATTCCAAATACAGTAAACCACAAGCAAACTTGAAGAAATTGAGAAAAAACGTACTGAATACAAATATAAAGAAGAAAAAACGTGATTAAGAACTTTTTATTCGAAAAATTACTGAACTAAATTATCTTCATTCATTAATTACTATGTATGGAAAACGCGTCCAACAAAGAGGTAGATAGAGTGAAAACGATTTCGTTGGTCAACAATACAGTAATTTGAATACTATTGCAATTTGTTTTTCCAGTCTCTCATTTGAAAAGGGCGTTCACAAGTTGATTGGAAAATTGCTGTTTCCTCCAGTTGATTAACTAATTTGTGTGAAGTGCTCTATTGAAAAACCATCTATCTTTATCCTTTTTCTTTCGCGCGAGTTTTCACACAGTACGAGTGAAAAGCTATTTCAAACCGATAGAAGTTTAATGGCGTCGAAAAATGTAATTTCCGTTGTGAGAAGAATTTAATTAGGGAACGGTTTTTCGCCTCATTTGACAGCGGTGGCGCTCGAAGCTCTAATAATGTTCACTGGCCTTCTGTTGTGCTCTGTGCCTGGTCTCTTTTCCTGGTCTACAACTGATGATTCGGAAGTAACAACTACACTAAACGATTGTGCGCACATGATTATAATACGAGAAGTCGAGGAGATTATCACTTGGTGAGTCACAATACTCACAATAGTAGCTTATTCAAACAAAAACCTAGTTATATTAGTAGGAAACTCGTCTACAACAAGCTGCCGCAGTTTTTAAAGAGTCTTCAAAATATACAGATATTTAAAAAAACAATTGAAAAATTTTAGTTGATAAAGCTTTTCATAGTGTACAAGAGTTCCTTTCACATCAAAATTAAGCCTCACCCCAATTTAATTCAATTCAAATCTCTTTATTCATGTAATATACATTGTACATTGAATAGTGTCACACTAATACAGTGAACAATCACTATAAGTAATACTACTAATACCAACTAATTGATATAGTAATTTATGGTAACTAGTGTATAAGATTGTATGTTTTTGTTAATCTGACTTGTCTTATACTCCTTAACTGGAGTCTCCAAGACGTAATCTAAAAAAAAACAATTTTCGTCTTTTCCAACAATATGTGTTCTAAACATGACCCTTGATTACTACATTTTCTCGGTGGATGAGTGAATAGTTTGTTCTTAATTATGGATATAAATTAATAAAACTATATTCCTGTCTCTTGCATTCAGATATATTTTTGATTTCATTTAAATTGCTTTTTATCTTAATTTTTATTATTTTTTATCAAGAGCACCAACCTTCATTAGTTTGATGCAAATGAATGCAGAAGATGAGTAGGCTACAGATGAATGATATGAGATTGTTATATTGCTTTTAACGACTGTGACACGATGGTAATATAGTAGGTTCTGAGAGTTTTATTATATACGAAGTGATAGCCGCGAGCCGTAGCAGGTATCTGTTCAATCAGAGAGATAAGCTGCGTTCTCCTAGGTCCTGTTTGTAACGGTGACCGATTAGATTGGCCAGCAAAAAAGACACTGTTCTCTGCTGTAAAATCACTTCCCGGTGGTTCGGAACCCACCTAAAACTGTAGGTCCAACTCATCAATCACCATCATCCAACTCATTACCCACGCACAGGTCTCAGACCTATGTGGGCTTCATCCTAGAAAAAAATGTGTATATTATACTCGTGTACTAGGACATTGAGTATAATACAACTCATATCGCTCTCCATGATACCAAATCCCAGGTAGCAAGTAAGCTTACAGAAAGCATTGCCCTTCGTTTGGCAGGAAAAACTTTTTTAACCAAACTTGCCAAACACGTGAGGTAAGCATTCCTCGGAAAGTATGCCATAAAAAGTCTGCCACTAGTTTTTGGATAGCTTGTCGTCGAACACTTGCCATTTATAGAGCTGGGACAAGCTAGCAGACAGTTTTTAAGGATCTTAGAAGATACGGTACTCTCCCGATTCTCCGCTGCGGCGCTAGAAAGTAACCAACGTCACACACTTTTCGTTCGTCACATTCGTCGATTCGTGCCATTTTGAAATACAGGGTGTTTCAAAAAGGACGCACATGGAAGTTTGAGAATGTGAATTTATTACATTAAGTTATTAAAGTAATTATAAGTTATGCTGTATGAAATTATTACCTTTATTATATTCAAATTACCTTTAAAACTTCACAATAAATGTTCAAAATGGCTTCCTCCACTAGTAATGCAGGTTCGAACACGTTTCATAACATTTGCAGCCACTTTTCGTAGTGTTTGCTCAGAAATGATTTTAATCTCACTTTCAATATTAGCCTTCAATTCGTCAAGTGTATGAGGATTGTTATTAAAAACCTTACTTTTTAAATTCCCCCAAAGAAAAAAGTCAGCTGGAGTAAGATCTGGGGATCTTGGCGGCCACAATCCTTTTGATATCACACGATGGTCAAAAAATTCTCGTAACATATTCATCGTTTCAGCAGAAGTATGGCATGTTGCATTATCCTGCTGAAACCAACAATCTCGATCGTCTAATTCTAACAACGCTATAAATTGTTCAATAAGGTTGCGATACACAACACCATCTACAGATTTGTCAAAAAATAAAGGCCCTACAATACGACGCCGGGAGATCGCACACCAAACACCAATTTTACGTGCATGTAATGGTCGTTCTTGAAATGCGTGAGGATTTTCAGCGCTCCATATTCGGCAGTTTTGGCTGTTGACGTAACCATCTAAGTGGAACCACGCTTCGTCACTGAAATAAACACGATCCAATATTTCAATACCGTTGTCATTAACAAGAGAACGTATCCAACGACAATACTGTATACGTTTCCCATGGTCAACATCCTTCAGTTCATGAACGACTCCGATGCGGTAAGGACGCAGATTCAATTTTTTAGTAGCCCTGAAAGTGGAAGATAGTGACAATCCAGCCTGTACAGATAACTTTCTAAGTGATTTCCTGGGTGAGGTAGTCAAACGTTGTTTCACATTGTCCAGAACTTGTTCTGTTAACACTGACGGTCGACCTATGCTTTTCCGATCCTGTACACTTCCAGTCTCACGAAATTTATCTATCAGACGTGTTATTGTGGCGTTATTAGGTACTGCAGAATTGGGAAATTTCAACCTGAATTCGTCTTTCACTCGTTCGTAAGATTTATATGCGAAATAACTTTCAATAATAAACACACGTTCATCCTTTGAATAAACCATAGTACACAGACACTACAGATTACAAATGAATACTAACAAGCACTAGTAAATGTAAAATGGTGCATGCCGGTTCAACAATGAGTACGGCAGTGCCAACTGTTATTTGGGGGAACAAAATATTCCCTATACAGAAAATATATTCCCTCAAACTTCGATGTGCGTCCATTTTGAAACACCCGTTAGAAATGTGGAACTGTTGTTGGTTTTTGTTTGGTATAAACTTACTCGTTTACACTCATAACACTGTTTCAGTCCATTCGCGCCATTGTGTTGTAGCTTGTAGTTGTTGAGCTGTCGTTGTTTATGTATTTGAAATACTCGTAGGCCTATACACTCAATACATTGTTTTAGTCATAAAACTGTTTATCTTCAAAGTTATTTTCGCCAACTTCTATCAGGTAAGTGAGTTTTGTATAATTTTATCAACTTTTTAATATAAGCCAGCCCTTATATGTAATAATGTAAGAAAGCACCGTTCCTATACTAAATTCCACATGCCTCTTTGACTTAGATTCTTGCTCATAATGTTTTAAAATATTTCCAATTTGTTATCTTTTCGAAAGAAGCCTATTTTTCAAATGTTATGTCTTTCAAAAAGACATTCCTTTGGTCAAAATTAATTTGGTAACTACCGGTACCCAATAAACTTTCAGCCTTGTCCAGGTCCACACTCTACACATAGGTTTAGTTATTGAGGGTGCTTTAGCTTTTTAGAAGTTTTTTAATTCATCTCATTCAATATTTCCACTGGATACAAGTTCCACATCTGAACCTTTACCGCTCATTCCCATAGCTGAAGATTGAATTGTATTTTAAACACCTGATCTTGAACAAAATAAAATCAGAATGGTCTAAATTTACCAATAGTTGAACTTTGATTTAGGTACTATAAATTTGTTGATTGATTGATTGATATCGTACTCAACCATATTTTTATCAGTTTGGTTACTCGAAACAAGGAAATACTGAAACTAATTACCCTATAACGGTAAGCTTGTTGGAATTAGGCTACACTATCGGTAAGCATTCGTAAAATATTCAAGGCTGTTGAGGAAATTTAAAAAATAATTCTTTCTTTTTTTAACAACTGTGTATTATGTCTATTATGTGGGTGGTGATTGGTCATGCGGTGAGCGTGGTGTTCAAGTGATCGTGATGTTCAGTCACGACCGCTCAAGATTGCGCTTGGATGGGTAACCCGGCTTCAATGACTTGATGTTACAAGCTTTATTATCACTTACCCGGTGGTAAGTTTATTATTATTACTTACCCGGTGGTTCGGAACCCACCTAAAATAGTAGGTCCACCATGTTCCCCGTAACATGGCTCATACGGCGAGGTGGAACTACCCGTAAGGGTCTCCCCACCATTAAAAGCCATACGCTTATTATTATTATTATTATTATTATGTCTAGAAACATTGAAAAATATTTATTTTGAGTTTGATTTACATATTGGATAGAACTTTAAGGGTTTTCAACTAATGACAAGTTATAAAGATTTTTTTTCTGTTAAGATTTGTATGTAGTATTTATGCCATTACTACTGATGTAAATGAAAGTTCATGATATAAGAAGTTTGAAAAAAATATTGACATTCCGTTTTCAATGTAATTGCAAAGATCTCTGACCTTTAGTCTTGTTGAAAAATAAATACAGTTATACTATTACTACATTCTTCATTTTACTATATACGGTACACTATTTATATTATTCACTAAACTTTTTAACTACAGTTGAACCACTGTATAACGAAGTCGATTATCCTGAGAAAAAAATCGCTGTAGAGAGGTTGTTGTGTCAAGAATACTGCCACCCCATCTTACAGATCTTATAATATATTGCTGGCGGTAATTAAATGAATACACAATACAGTATAATATCGCGAGCGTTGGTAGGGTAATAGGTCAATGTTAATGTAGAAATTTAAAGATTCATGCTGTTGAAAATTATAAAAAACATGTTTTTTGAATATGTATAGAATGTAATAAGCTACCAATCATAGTTGGTTCTGGAGTGAACAATCATTGGAAATTTGCTGTCACTTGTGATTAGCGTTCACTTCAGTGTTACCAAATAGCACTATATTGATCCTTCAGTAGTATCGTTTTTTACTTTTATGTTGAAAAGTAATTTTGATGGTTTGTTTCATTTAAATGAATTTGTTTAGCAAAAGTTCTGATGATTTGAAAAAAAAATAATTTGATCTACTGATTCTTTAGTATTGATTTGTACTATTTCCAGGTTAAATCAATGTCTGCAGTAGGTGGGTGCGATGCATATGCCTTAACACTCAGCATTTTGAAGCATTTGCTAAAAGATGATATGCGGAGAATTTTTCCCTCACGGGGAAAAAAATGGGGAATTTCCCAACAAATAGGAAATTCTTAGACACCAAGATGTGCGGCTTAATTTTTGGTGAGTTAATTTGAAAGATAATTTCAAGACAAATCTTTCACTAAACCCATGCAACTCATAGAATACCGGTATCTAACTCACCATGCTACAGTTGCAATTTTGAAGGATTTACTTGAATATCTCAAATATTTATTGATAAATTTAAACCAAACTTTATTCTTCGTTTTAAGCTTGAACAGTTTGGTTGCTGAAATCATAAGCTGTTCGCCTTTTCAATTTCGTTCTAAAAGACACATTATTTCTCAACTTCTATATGGGGCTAAACATCTCTTAAATGCTTTGTTTGTCATTAAAAACCCTTCTTACCCTTTAGTAATGTAGTATAATGCTAAATAGTTGGGTCTAAGAGCAAATAGGCAGACTTTATTGAATAAGGTTACCGTAGTCACACCCCACTACATAATTAACGAACACAACATTATTACCATAATCATTATAGCTTAAATAAGTCACAATCCAATTCAACCTTCTCTTTCAAATTGTCAAGAAAGATGAAGGCCTACATCAGTGGTGAGGCTTATCTTGACAGAACTTATTATATGGCTTTTCTTCTAGTTAAGCTTTTCTGTATATTGATTTAAAACGTCCCAATTTTCACATACCTGCTGCAGCAAACCTGCATACTCATGCTCCTCATGTTTTTATGGAGAAAATTAAAAAAATGAAATTTACTGCTATGTTAGGTTGATGTTTTGAGTATGCAGTTCTGCTGAAATGGGGGTATTTATTAACTTTACATGTGAAATTTAACGACTTGCAGTCAAATATTCATTAAGAATAAGTATAACTTACTTAATCAGAGGCCTCTGAAGATGGATCTCAAAGATTCGAAAGCGCTCGGCCTACAGATTAAGTAAGTTATACTTATTCTTAATGAATATTTGACTGCAAGTCGTTAAATTTCACATGAAAAGTTAATATTAACAACGCAGTTCGTCATGGAACAAGAAATCCAGAGGTATTTATATTGAAAATGTCTACTTTAAATTAGAACAGATTTTCAGTTGATTAGTAGGTAAGCCTCCAGTATGGAGTATTATATGAATGAAAGATAAAAATGAAATTTACTGCTATGTTAGGTTGACAAAAACTTGTTTTGAACCGTTTAAAACTCGCTGAGTATGCAGGTCTGCTGCAATGGTGGTATTTATATTGAAAATGTCTACTATAAATTAGAACAGATATTCAGTTAATTAGTAGGTAAGCCTCCAGTATGGAGTATTTTAAGGTGAATATCAATGAAAGATGATTCATTTTTCAAGTGGAGATTGGATACGCTGGTAAATCTCTCTACATAAATGATTATGTAAAAAGCCTCGCCTCACCACTGACATACATACAATACACGTTATCCCAACCTTCCCAAATGTCATTTGAGCATGGCCCTTTTCCTCCTTTTTTTCTTTAAATGAAGTCTCATCCAGATTTATGTTTTAACAGAAGCTGTAAGGAGGCAACATAAGGAAATATCGAACGATGTTATGAAAAACACAATAAAAACTTGGTTACAACAAGCCACCCCCAGGATTCAGAAGAGGTAACTTGATTGATGCTATATTTTTATTACAAAATATTTGAACGAGTGTATATAGCGAGTTCTCTTAGTTTTGACTCAAGGCGCTTGGCCTTTTCTGTATGTTTGTGAGTTTGTATGTTGACCAATCAACTTCAAATTTTAAACACATTTTCTTGGAACCTTTATACATATCAAATTCGTTTGCCAATGAAATTGGCTTACTCCTTCATCCTTTTTGAGGCGAAACAAGGATAGGTTCTCTTCATCAATCTTCATTATCTCTTCATTATCTTTGTTACGTATCATTGTTATATAATATATTTTTTGTTACATACAAAAGTTACTTCCCATAGATTGTCACATATGTAGAGTGCCTCTTTACTGTACTAGATAGAAAAAATCAGCTGGATAATATTTGAGATAGTTATTGCGTAATGTGATGACAATATCTATGCATATAATATATATAAGTCAAGGGAAAAACTTTTGCCACACTCCAGCTGTTTCTTCCTATCTTGTACGGCTATAAGGCCCTATTTATCTGATTTCTTCGATCCAGTGCATTATGCCTTTCTATCAATAGTAAAGGGTCGATTAAATTGGAATAGTTACTAGCTAAGCGAGTAGCGAATATATAAACATTACAGACTGACAGTGCTACAGGAGATGGTCATGCCAAGCCGAATTATAGAAAAAATGAAACTTCCAGAGTTCCCCCCCCCCCATACTATGGAATTTCAAAGACAATAAATTGTATTGCAACACAAAATTAAAATATGAGGTTTACCAATAATTATTGAATAAAATTTCATCAAAATAGTTCACAGAAAATACAATATAAATCTCATCTGAAGTGATATGTTGGCAGCCTGCGCGGTTAAATGTCAGCTTTGGCCACAATACTATTGTACTTTGATGTTGGCTACACTGCCAGATACGGTAGTAGCTATGAGAAGCAAATTCAAAATAGACAGGCTCTCAACAGCTGTTTTTATGTGGTAAATATATCTACTCTGGGAAAATGTTTCAAGTTGGAACAGGTATATTATTGCCTAATCCTTGAATGAAGACAATTTCGATATATCTACTCTTTTGATACACTAATTTCATTGCCCTAATATATAGGTACGGTATCTCTCTTTTTGTAGAAAATATGTTATATATTCATGGAAACATGACATGATGTCCAAAAGTAGACTGTGACCCTGATCTGCCAAAAAAAGGTTAAAATTCAATTTAAGACAGGCAATATTTTTCCTAAAACTGCTCTTAAACTAGTTATTTACGTACAGAAAACTGATTTTAAAATTCCTCTTTATTGCTTGGCGAGCGGTAAATGTTAATACATTACGCTCTTAATACATAAATAACTATTATGTGACTGAGGTTGATGCCTTCAAATTCATACAATGTATAAGTATAAATATAACAGAGTAGCACCATCCTGAACACATTTTATTATAAAAAATAATTTCTCTATTGACGATTGCATTCAAATCAGGTGTATTTGGCAATCACATTTTGTGAAATTGCAACTGTAAGTGGCGATCACAAAGTATATCTGTGGGGTGTTTTTGACAATCACACAGCATAATTTGGCTAGTGACATTCATTTCCTTTATCTTGACGAGGAATGACAATAGGTATGCTTCATATCGACTACAAATGACAACCTCTATGCTATAGCTCTGTCAGAAATGGCAGTCAATGAGCTAGATATCACTCGGAAACGGCAGTCTCTGAGCAAGGCATTGTCCAAAGTGAAAAATTCTCCAACTTAATTACGACTTAAGATCATTTTAGTGGTAGTTCTCTAATGCATTTAAACTGTGGGCAAACTGCTCTTTTTAAATACCAGATATATTTACATTGTAATAAGGGTGGTGATTGGTCATGCGGTGAGCGTGGTATTCAAGTGATCGTGATGTTCAGTCACGACCGCTCAAGACTGCGCTTGGATGGGTGACCGTGCTTCAATGACTTGATGTCACAAGCTTTATTATTACTTACCCGGTGGTTCGGAACGCACCTAAAACAGTAGGTCCACCATGTTCCCCGTAACATGGCTCAAACGGTGAGGTGGAACTACCCGTAAGGGTCTCCCCACCATTAAAAGCCATACGCTTATTATTATTGTTATTACATTGTAATAAATAAATAAATAATAAGGAATATTTTGTTTCCAGGCAAAGGAGGCAGGCGTCGCAAGAGGATCTCCACTAAAAACTGATCCATTACCATACGTTCACATGAATGAAATGTTAACATAAAAATAAACTATGATTACTATTTTAAATAAATAAACTATACTATTTTAAACTCAACTCCTTATTTTTATTTTCTGCCCTTATTTATTCATTTTAGTTCATAACTGAAATGTAATCACAACTTGTTTGTTCATTAAACAAACAAATTGCAATTACATTTATTTGTAATGAAATGCTTGCATATTAGTTAAAATAATAGACTTTAGGCTAGTTTGGTCAAAGCATATGTGGCTAAGTTTGTCATGTTTATTTTAAGCTTACCCAGTAAGCTTGGTAAAGGCGTTTTGTTCAAGTGTTTTTTTAACTTTTGAGGAAAGCTTTTGTGGCAAAGTTTGTCAAAAGTGTTTAATTTAAGTGTTCTGTAAGCTTACCCAGTAAGCTTGGTAAAGGCCTTTTGTTCAAGTTTTTTTTAAACTGTTAAGGAAAGCTTGTGTCAAGTGTTTCAACTGGGAACTAGAAAGCTTTCCTAAAACTTTCCAAAAGTTTGCTTGTTTGCCATGGCAAACTTGGGGCAAGTGTTCCAAGCTGTCACGGCAAGTTTTCAGAAAGCATTCCTCAAGTTTTTTTTGCTACCTGGGATAACTCACTCACGTGTTAATAAAATAATATACTAATTAATCATTCAACTGAATCACCTTCATTACATTCTATATTCTCACTATCAATAATTATAATCATAGTTTACAAGCAGTGACAAAATTACTCTTATCACAGTGCACTTACTGAATGAGATGTCAGTTGTCTCATTGGCATATGCTAGAAATGGAATTACAATTTAGGAATCTTTTTTAAAACACTATAAATATTGAAAAGTAGTTTCCAAACATTTTTACGGTAACCTAGAAGAAGTGATAACTTACTGATCTAGCCAAAATTAATACTCATATATAAAAAAAAATGATAATAATTTAAGAAGTGATTACTAACGTAATGGTACCTGCCGTATAACAATTTTCGTAGTACTTGTAAATACATGTATTTGTAGTTTCTTAGAAAATACATACGTTCCTTTCCACTTGTGGATTGTGATTGTAATAAGTAAATACTCATTCAACATTAGGTCAATATCAATATTGAGATGTAAATTCACAAAGAAATTGGGTCTTTTGCAAGATAACCCTGCATTTCTTAAAAATTATCATTGAACAGTAGATTCCTAACCTAACCTAAGACCCGGTTACATTAGGTTAGGAATCTACTGTTCAATGACAATTTTTAAGAAATGCGGCGTTATAGTTCAAAAGACCCAAAATATTTACAGTAGTCCCTGATTGAGCCAATTCCAAAACTGAGATATCAAACAATGTATAAACCAAAAGAAGTGATAACATACAAGTAGGAACGAGCTCTTCAAGATATTATCGATAGCAATAAAAGCCCGTTTATTGAGGGCAGAGTGTACTTCCTTCGTATATGGTTGATTTTATGGACATGTGGGTATGACTGACAAATCCCGATCCAAACCCTGTTTTAGCTTTCCTCCTCGCCAAATACCATAATAATAGGACTTCCACCGAAATGCAATCTTCTCCAAAGCAGTTCCCAGTAGTTATAATGCTATATATACTTAGGATCCCTCGTCTGGGTCATTTGGATTCAGGCCATTAAGATTGTTTCGCCATTCTACTGCTGCTAAGATGGTCTCTGTTCTCTTGGCTGGCAAGGGTTGTATATCGGAGCATATTATTACTATGAAAATGTGGTCTCGAATACAAATATTCTCATATTGTGGAATAGCATTGTTGTTAAGGGCAGACAGAAGGTCTGAATGTGTTCATAGATGAGTTTGAATAAATTATATCAAGATGGGAAGGATCAGAAAACGTTGATACAATTGAGCGAGATTCCTTTTCTGATTATAATACATTTTTCATCCCAGAGGGTTTCGTTATCTAGCTGTTCTTCTTTCATTTTTCTTGAGTTGGTTTCTTTGAATTTCCTCTTTCATGTAAGGTCTTATTCCAACCTGAATCTACTAATCTGAATCTGAATTCCTTTTCCTTCCAATTTTCATATTTCGATTTGATCCATATAACGGATTTTCCTCAAGTAAAGCTCAATTTACTGTAGATTCACAAGACAAGCTTATTCTACTTTTATCTTGAGTCTCATCCACTTCTTTTTCTAATAAATTTCATATTTCTCAACAGATTTTTTAAAAGTAAAGCACGATTTTTCTGCTTCTGCTACATTCTCTAGTTTTCCATTTATTTATTTCTGGATTGATCCAGTTTTTATCAGTTTTTCAGCTTCTTATCAGGTTTTATAAGAATCTATAATAATGGGTTTCACTCAACAAATTGGTCAATCTCAAATATCCAGACGAAAATATCGTCAAATGTCAATTTTATCTCTTAAAAATAAATTCTTCTGATTCTTTTGTCAGACTTCCATGTTTGTGATCTCATCAGAATAGTTGATTCAGCTCTTTTCAGTTTCCAGTAAGTATTTTTTAAGAACTGAAAATGACTCACTGCTCATTAAAAAATAGTCAGTCCCGAAATGCCCCAATAAGCAAGAAATAAAAACATCAAATTATGGCAATGTTTATCTTTAGGAACAAATATTTTACTTTTTTCATTGATATGTGTTAAGTCTTGTGTTGAAACTAGATTCATGCCTAAGAACTAAGCTCATACCTCCCGATATCAATCACTTTATCCCAGTGTGTGAGCTATCAGAGGTATTCCTACTCCCAAAATTCTCAGACAAAGCTGTAATAATTAAATTCATGTTTCATATTTTGTTTCTTTTGTGGGAAGTTTTGCTGTATCCTCCCAAAATATTTTCTCAGTTGATATTCCTCCCCTTAATAAGGTGAATTCCGGTGGTTCGGAACCCACCTAAAACTGTAGGTCCAACTCATCATTCACCATCATCCAACTCATTACCCACGCACAGGTCTCAGACCCATGTGGGCTTCATCCTCAAAAAAAAAAAAAAGACACACTCTTTGTGTCTCAAGAGTGAACAAATTTTGTCCAAATTTCACCTATTTATGTAAATGTATCATTTAGATTCTCATTGTTAAATATCTATACATTCTATACTATGTTGAATACCTACAATTCATGTTTTAGGTGTTGTTAATAATGATAGTTTCATTAACTTTTGTCGTAAATTTAACAACTTGCAGTCAGTTTTAAATTGTGAATATATAATTGCCGAACGATTTCGAGTTATTGAATCTCATCTTCAAGGCAAACTTCAAGCCTTGATGATGAAATTCATTTGAAAATCATGATTGAAATTCATGGATTTACCTTTATCCGCCGTTTATCCAAGCCTTGAAGATGAGATTCAATAACTTGAAAACGTTCGGCCAAATGTGAGCACATTTATTATATATTTAAAATTCAAAACTGACCGCAAGTCGTTAAATTTACAACAAAAAGTTAATGTTAACAACGCTGATCGTTATGGAACAAGAAATCCAAGAATTTTATAATTTTGATCACTAACTTAATTGAATACCTACAATCCACATGTTAATAATGATGATATTCTCAATCACTCATACTAGAAATTTGTGAATTTATATAAAGTAATATTATATATTCTTTTTCAATTCCTGAAAAAATTCTAAGTTCGCCTTTGCTTTTACCCATATTTTTATTCCGAATCTTTTTTTTTTTGAGGATGAAGGTCTGAGACCTGTGCGTGGGTAATGAGTTGGATGATGGTGATTGATGAGTTGGACCTACAGTTTTATGTGAGCTCCGAACCACCGGGAAGTGATTTTACAGCAGAGAACAGTGTCTTTTTCGCTGGCCAATCTAATCGGTCACCGTTACAAACAGGACCTACGAGAACGCAGCTTATCTCTATCTGATTGAACAGTTACCTGCTACGCCTCGCGGCTGTCACTTCCCTATCTTCAACCCAACTGTTGATGGTAGTTCTGTTGATTATTAAAAGACAAATTAATTGATCAAATTCATCTCTTATTCATCATCAATTGTTAAAAATGCTGTAGGCCCAATGAATACAGTCAATGTTATCATTTATCCAGCTAATTCAAACTCCTGATTTGAGTTGGTGTCTTCAAAGTCTACTCTGGAGAATTAAAATTTTCTCTAGTCTAATCTACGTTTAAAGATTAGAGCATTCAGTGTCAACTCGTTGAATGGATGACAGTAAACTTGATCAAGAAATGGGAATAATTCTTCGTCCCATTTCTTTGAACGTTTGAACGCTTTTGTTTCCCAGGCAGATGTCAGAAGCACACATCTGCTTCCACTGTTCCACTAGGCTTGCACTTGAAAAACAGGCAGCTGAAAAATATGACAGCAACGACGTGCAAATCCTCTGCTTTTCGCTTTGCCGGAACTTTAAAAGAAGAACTTCAAGTCAACTTTTATTCTACCAACGATTGATTCATCCGTTATGCTATTGATAGAGCAGTCAATAGAATAACGGCCAGTTGCACGAAATAAAAGTAAATTTGAACGCCGTAAGATGACGTCATTTGACGGAGCCAGTGCAAAGACGTCCCCATTCGGAGCTCAATAGGGAAGTCTTTTTACTGTATTGAATGTAGTTATTAAAGATTTTAGTAGTTAGTATAGTTAGTATAAAAAGGAAATCTTGTTTGATTAAAAATTGAGAACTGTCATAACTAGTTATTTCAATTTTTTTTAAATAAATGTAGTTGCAACTAAATCAAATCTATTTTAAAAAGTATATTAAAGTGAATCAATTTGCAAAAATAAATGTGACAAAATTAAATCTTATTTCTTATAGATAAAACGATCATTTTTTGTATGGTAATGATAACATTGCTTCATAAATGATCAATTCCACCAATACAAAAATAGAAAGGCTATCAAAATTTTCTTTAGTAGAGACCTTGAATGTTGTAGACACACGGCCAGTTGCATGAAAGAAAATTAAATTCAACCATCTTAAGATGATGTCATTTGACGGAGCCTGTGGAACGACTTCCCTACTGAGCTCCGTAAGATGACGACATCTTAAGGTGGTTAAATTTAATTTTCTTTCGTGCAACTGACCGTGTGTCTACAACATTCATGGTCTCTACTAAAGAAAATATTGATATAGTTGTTCTATTTTTGTATTGGCGAAATTGATAATTTATGATGCATTATTATCATTATGATACACAAAATGATCGTTTTATCTATAACAAATAATATTTAATTTTGTTACATTTACTTTTTTAAATTGAAACACTTTAAAATACGTTTTAAAACAGATTTGATTTAATTATAGCCACATTTTTCTTTAAATTGAAATAACTAGTTCTGACAGTTCTCAATAATTTTTAGTCAAACCAGAAAAATTCCTATCCATACTAACTATACTAACTACTAAAATCTTCAATAACTACATTCAATACAGTAAAAGGAGTTGTCTTACAAATAAAATATATTATAAATAAAAAATAATGATTTATAAAATTTAGATTAATATATATATTTCTAAATTGATGTAATGGATTAACAATGACTGTTGTTCACCTTGCAACAAGATAATATTTTTCGGCTCAAAAGGTTTTTATAAAAATTTAATATTATAAACTATTTTTAATGTTTTTAGAGTTTCGTTTCAAGTGGAATTTAAATTTATAGTGGTTAAGTGAGGAGATTCATTTTGTTATTTTTCGAGTAAAGGTTTTTAGCTAATCTTAAATTTTTAGTCTATGTTACCCTCAATGTTCTAGACAATGTAACATAATTATTCAAAATTTTTGAAAGAAGCAGTTTTGGACTTGAGTCTGTTGCGCCATCACATTCGTTGTAAATGAATAAATAAATATACTATTGGGTAACAAAATGGATGGAGCTATGCTGGAATAGAGTGCTGTCATTGGCCGGGTGCTGGAACTTGACACGCCCAATTGTAACAATGTAAGAAGTCAACCGATGAATATCAAAAGTGGACAAACAAATGGGAAACAAAAATGACGAATGAAAGTAACAGATAAATATCAAACGTTTTTTATTCATAAATTTCTTGACTACATACCAAACTAACAGAGGAATATATTTTTCTAACGACAACGATGTAAAATATGCAGAAACAGCAAGAATTTAAATTTGAACATAAATAGGTGCATAGATGAACTTTATATAATATTTAGATGAAGTTGGGGCTCACAGGTCCTTTATTACACACCCATAACTTCACACTAAAATTCATTATAGGTTACGAATAGTTCACTATTAAACAACAAAATAAATGCCTCCGATAGGCCGAACTGTACTTCAATGGGATTCTGTGATTGGTTGTCTTTCATTGGCTGCATACTAAGATTTATTAATACACCCACTTGTAGCAACGGGAGGAGCTAGCCAATGGAGAACAAAAGTGAACAAACCAATGGTATGATCGGTGGTATCATATAGCATGAGCATCATAAGTGCTGTATATAAGACAATTTCCAAATCTAATAACTTGCCTAGGAAATCAGGCTTAGTGACGAAAGAGGATTCTACTCCCACTCATCGAATAATCTATTAATAATTAATATATCGATTGGACATAAAGAGGCTTGGGTAGATTTAAGACACTCAAATCTCATAAGAAATGTGAATATGCTGCAAAATGCACGTTTATGCTCATGAGGCACAAATTAAGGTAATGATTGACCGCTTGTTGATCATGATGTTCACTGGCACTTGGAGATGTGCTTGGAAGGGTGACCGGCTGCGATGACACGATGCTATAAGCTTTATTATCACTCACCCCAGTAGTTAGTAGTTCGGAAATCACCTAAGACTGTAGATCTACTATTCACAATTTCAATTTACACATTAATTTTTTTTAGTGGCTAAGGTGATGAGGAAGGTATCCATAATGAATAATAAGATTTAATTGCCACAACCACATTTATTAAAAAAATGTAGTTGTGACAATTTCGTCTTATTATTCATTACACTTATTAACCTCACCCATGTGAAAGGGTAAGCATTCATAACTATATTATATCCTTATTGAGATAATAATCTCAGACTCAAGTGGATTCTTCAGCAAAGAATTAAACAAAAAAAGGCCTGATTTCAATGATGTTTTAGTTTTAATATTCAAAACAGTCCTACTTCCGAAATCGCTTTGCGGCTTTGGAACTTTGAATGGCATGAAGCCAAAGGCATAAAAAAGCATACCTTTTTCAGTTAGCTTACATCTTGAAAAGCGTCCGCCTCTTCACTATAGTTTCTTTTCGCCAATCCCTTATCGTTTATCCCTCCTTGGAGTATTGTTCCCTCTTCCTGTTTTCAATTGGATAACGCTGACTAATCGATCAGAGTCACTAATGTCTTTTCAATTTATCACCAGTCTCTTTTCTTCAACAGCTCAGAGCTGGATAATAGCTGAACGGCAAGCTTCACAATGAAAGCAACCTGGTTCCGTCTTGACAGCACTTGCTATTCTTCGGCTCAGGATATATCTACTGCTATATATAGATATATCCTCCTCCAAATATATCTAGCGGCAAATCGAGCTCTAGCCGATTATTCTCCAACAAAAAATATTTCACGGCTTTTGCAGTATTTACTTGAACGACATTCAAATAGGATGAAGTGCATTTCAATCACTGGCTTTCCTGGAATACTATCAGAGCTGAGATAAGTTTGAAAGGCAGTCTTCTTTCTTGATAGCAATTATAATGCCCAGAGTGATTTTAGATTTTATGAAAACTGGAAGCTTCGCGATTAAAGATCGAGATTAATGCTTCACTAAAGAAAATGAATGTATAATAATAGAAGAAAAAGAATAATAATAATAATAAATGAGGCATCCACACAATAGACTAACAAAAAGAATTGTAAACTATGCATCACTTTTCAATGGTGGAGAATGGATACGAAATTTAAAAAAAAACCTAGTACTGGCCAAAATAGCCAACAAAGAAATTTACAATAGAAAAAACTTCAGAATACCAGAAGCCCACTGTGGTATTTAATTTTTTAAAGACTGCTGAGCTTTGTGGTTAGAGATTGGAAATGAATGCTTCTTCAGAATACTATCAGGGCTGAGAACTTTTAAAACTGGCAATCCATAGCAATGGAATGACCCTCTCCATAGCAATGACAATTTTTTAGAAGTTCACTGTGATTCTAAATTTTTTATTGACTGGAGCTTTGTGATTGAAGTTTCGAAATTATTTCCATTTTTCTGAGTATAAACTTCATTAGGAATAGTCCAAATTGCTTCAAGAAAGTGGTTGATTGCAATAATTGTTTTGTTTGAATGATGCTAAGAAAAAGAACAGTTGCGGCCTCATATTATGAAAGTTTTAGATAAATAAATATTTCATAAAAATCAAAGAACTGTTGCCCATGATCAAAGCCAGAAAATAAGAATACCTGGGATGGGACATATAATGAGGGATGAGGGCAGATAAAGATTGCTCCAGGTCATACTCCAGGGAAAAGCACTGGGAAGGAGAAAAGTCAGGAAAAGGCGTATATATCATGGTTAAAAATCTAAGAGTTCATTGGCATGGCAACAGAATTATTTACAGTAACGGTAGACAAGATGGTTTCCAACGTCTGGAATCAGACAGGACTTTAAGAAGAATATTTATTTCTTAACCAGAAAATTTATATTTTTCAAGTGAAATATTGACAGTGAGTCACAGACCCAATAACCTACAAAGATTTAATTCTTTATTCGAAATTATGTGAGGAATGCAGTTTTAAGCTGAAATGCCAGTTGTTTCCTCAAATTACAAAGATAATTATTTATTTGAAATTATGTGAGGAATGCAGTTTTAAGCTGGAAAGCAATTGGCTTCCTCTCATTCCATTGAATTAATATTTAGTGTGGATAATTATGAATGAAATCTCTAAGTTGAAAAGTGATTTTTCCTCATATTGATTTGATTGTATTGATTCATAATAGAAGAATAAATTTGCTAGATTGATTCAGTCATTAGAATGTTCACGCATGCAAACAATGCTTTAGTGAATTTTGAAAATCTTTGTACTGTTCCACTTCTAAATCAACATTCCACACTAGAAACGAAGTGATGCTGCAAAAGCAAAAACCGCAACGATAGCTGCAGGACTTTAGCTGTGTGTTTGACAGTTTTAGGCAATTCAAGTGATTGAATAGCGTCGTCACCCGGATAAATTCGGATTCTGTGGATAATGTTGCGCGAAGTTCAAGTTATAACTGTCCAAATCAGTTCTCAAACAAATCAGTTGAGTTGATCTGACAGTTTTCAAGCCGCAAGTAGCCGATAAAATTTAATGGGGGATGTCCCATTGGCTTAATTCAACTGTTAACGCCACAGAAAACTATTTTCAGTTCCTCTTATTCTTCTGTTATGCTATTTTTACAGCAGAAAAGATTCTTAGACGCAATCTAACAGAAGAAAAACAAGTTCAAAGTGGTCGTTTAATCATTAGAAGCTATTGAAGTCTCCTTGACACATTTCCTGTAAACATTTTCATGTTTATGTTACAGTTGAAACAAACAGAAATTTGGAGAAATTTAGTACATAGAATTTTGACTTGAGTTAAAATTTTGACCCCAAATACCCTGATATTAATAGTGCAGCAATCTTAACCCCAGCCTGAATATTTTAAAGTTTTTTTTTAATCTTTGACGTTTCAACAGAAATTATTATTTTCCATTTTTATACAACTTTTTTCAGAGATTATTTTTCTGAATTTTTCTCGGTTGTTTGGACTTCTCTAAAGTATTTTTATTGTAATTTCTGTACTTCTTTAACTAAACTGAAATCAGTATGAATTCATACAAATCGATATTTTGGAATTGCAAAAACACCTCTTTAAAGTATTTTATTTTTAATAATCTATCTATTTTCATTTTTCCTGATAATTTAAGTATTTTCTGTTTATTAAGATTGAATTAAGAATGCATTCAAGTTTGTGAGACTCGAAATATATACAGAAATAATTATTCTAAAACACTCTTATCACTGAAATTAATCAAGACATTCAATAACTTTTGTCCCAGTATTTATTTCTTTAAAGATTTTGCAAAGGATCTCTATACAGGTTAATAAACGCCTGGGCAGTGATAGCCGAGTGCCGTAGCAGGTATCTGTTCAATCAGAGATAAGCTACGAAACTCCTAGGTCATCTTTGTAAGGGTGACCGATTGTATTGGCCATCAAAATAGACTCTGTTCTCTGCTGTAAATCACTTCCCGGTGGTTCGGAACTCACCTAAAACTGTAGGTCCAACTCAATCACCATCATCCAATTGATTACCCACGTACAGGTCTCAGACCTATGTGGGCTTCCTCCGAAAAAAGGTATTTAATTCAACAATGAATTCAGTTCTTTTCAAAACATTCTTTTATAATGTTAGTTTATTCATTTCAAGTCAACAACCTTCGAAAAGGTTTGAAGAAGCTAAATCATCTTTGATCCTTGAAAAGTCATTCAGAAGCGATTCCGAAGAATAACAGTTTGTAAGTGTTGTGAAAGACCATTATCTTCCTTTTTCTAATCAATTACTTTTTACTTTTTCCAGTAGTACAGAAGTAGCCTCTTTCCAATGTATCGATTTCGCCCACAATCCTTCTTCAGCTGCTCTCTATGTCTACCTTTCCTCTTCTCTTTTCCTTTTTCGTTTTCTCCATCTTCTTTTTTTTCTACTTTTCCTACTTCTCCAACTCATCCTTCTCATCTTCCTCCACCACCTCTTCCTCCCCTCCTACCCTTCTTACTCATACCCTCCTCCTTCTCATCATCCTCCTCCCCCTCCTACTCAACCCCCTCCACCCCCCTTCATCACCGCTCCCTCCTCATTCTTCTCCTCTCCCTCCTCCTTCTTTCTCCTCTACTCCAATTTCCTTATGTGCTTCCCAACCGTTTCCCAAAAAGAATGACCCCATTTTAACTTTTTGAGGAACCATCTGTAACAGCCCATCATAATACCTTGCAATGCTACGGAACTGGTTATTCCCACAACTTTGACTCTGACAATTTTTTTGACTACTGTTGACTCTGACAATTTCTTGTATCTGCAAGATGGAGCTCCACCGCACTGGCACAACAACGTGCGCAGTTTCCTCAATGAAAACTAGGAGTCTTCTTAATGACAGGAAAAATATGTCAATCCTATCGGTGTACAAGATGGTGATTAGGCTCTAACCTAACCTAGTAAATTAGAACTAGAATACGTATGTCAGCAACGTCCGCCATCTTTTGTACACTAATGGGATAGACATCTTTTTCCTGCATTTAGGTAAACTCGACTACTTGACTCAACGTTGGATAGGGCGTACAGGACCGCGAAACCAGGCTTTACACTCTTGATCTCCTAGGCCCCTTGACATTACACCATGTGATTTTTCCTGTGGGGATATGTTAACGATCGTGTTTATGTTCCTCCCTCGTGATATTGATGAACTAAAAAACAGAATATCAGCTGCTGTAGCTTCAGTGACAGAAGACACCCTACGCTCAGTTTGGGATGAATTCAGCTATCGGCTAAATGTCGTCCGTGCAGCCAATGGAGGACATATTGAAAATTTATTATGCATTTTCGTTAACTTCAGTCTTTTGTGAGTAATTTAGAATTCAATTTGTTAGTGTTAAACCCTTCTTCCTAATAAGTAAATCTATTTAAAATCGTATCATTCTTTTAGGGACATGGTGTATAATCCTTTCCTCACTTTTGAAGAAAAGCCTCAGTAAGCTGATGCACCCAGATGCTTCCAATTCAATATTCATTGCTGCATCCCTCGATTTTGCAGCTATTCTTCGACTATTCCTATTCTTAGTGAGTGTTCACTTCACAAGTAGGCTACACCGTCTACTAGACGGCGTACGCACGCGCACACTCGCGCGAACCTTACCAACCCCTCACCACTATCATACAATCATCCAACTCTATCAAACTCGAGTCGGATGCTTACACTTTTCCCACAGTCACTTGACGCTCTGATAAATGATCCATTACACTTGTCTGAAGTTTAGAAGCTCACCTTCGCAATATATCACTTTCTCTCCCACTTTCACTGTCTTACTCTTCCTCATCCTCTATTTTTCCCCCTTTCTTCCTATTTTAAAAGATATTATATTAGCTTTTTATTGTAAATTCAACGGTTTGCAGTCAATTTTTCAATAGAAAGTATAATATACTTTATCAACTTTTTATTGTAAATTCAACGACTTTCAGTCAATTTTACAATAGAAAGTATATTAACTTTTTATTGTAAATTCAACGACTTGCAGTCAATTTTACAATAAAAAGTTAATATTAACAACGCAGATCGTTATAGAACAAGAAACCCAAGATTCACACAATACAATAATATTTCATGGCAAAGCCTTTATAATTTGAAAATGTTATTCTGTTGAATGTTGCGTCAGCATTGCCTGTTGAATTAGGATCATGATATTGATTATTTTGATTGATCTGATTTCAAAAAATAATTTTAATTTCATAGTGATTGTTTTCCTATAACATGCTTCGAACAGCGAGATAGAATTACCCGTAACGGTCTCCCCACATATAAATACCCTACTTTCATATTGTTTCTCCAAACCCCTTCTCCCTTCTCCGATTTTGAGGGTCCCGATGACACTCATCACCCCCCTCCTCCCTGAGGATCACCCTTGAAACAACGTGTTATTTTTATTGAAGTTTTGAGATTATTTTTAATAGATCAACGTCGAATTCAATTCCTAATGAAGGTCAAAGCTTCATTTCTTCATGTTCAACAATTGATCCAGCCTGGGGCTGCAAAGTATTAGAGTGTTTTTGTCGACGTTTGTGTTTAGTTTGTAAAGCGATCTAGAAAGCATTGATTTTTGGCGGGAAATGATGAAAAGAAGAAGAGCGGAACATCATCATCCATTACTGTCGTCGAAAAGACCAATGAACGAAGATAGACCGTCAGTTCTAGACAAAATGTTGGGAAATAAGAGTGTGCCCTAGTTTTTAAGATCAATTGTCAGACAATTTTTCAAGGTCTGTGAAATATTTACAAATTTTTCGAATTTTGGAGCTTTTTTTAATAAATTTTGGTTATTATTTCTGACTAGAATCATGATTATCATTGTTGGATTTTCAATAAATCTAGAATGATCCTTGACATGTCAATTAATTGAATTCCAGTACCCATTACGGAAATATTGTCAATAAAAGTTCTCTGCTGTAAAATCACTTCCCGGTGGTTCAGAACCCACCTAAAACTGTAGGTCCAACTCATCAAATCACCATCATCCAACTCATTACCCACGCACAGGTCTCAGACCTATGTGGGCTTCATCCTCAAAAAAAAACATCCATTTCTTGATGAGAAGAAATTGGTGCTAATGAAATATGAAAACCTCAATAACAGAATATTCTTTAAAATGGCGGATAGTGAAAATCTCTGAAGAGAAACAATGGATGTGAGGCTGGTCTATTGCAAAATGCAAAGTTGAATATCTATAGCAACAACTTGGGATAAAAAGATGGAGAGCTGGTTTTTTCAAGTACTTGTGTTGCAATTGTTTATAAGTTGAATATCATTGGTAGATACGTATACATACTCATACATACGTATGAGTCCAAACTTCAATAATTTTGCAATTCAAAAACTTGTTAATATTTACAACATAATTAATTTTGAATTTCCTATTCTAAATGTAATTTATAGAATTAATAGGAAATTATTAGGCTTACATAGAATCCTATAATATTAAATGGATTTATAGGGAAAGTCTATGAAAGCTGATGATCTCCACTACTGCGGACATCGATAACTGCATTTGTACAGTTTAAGGAAATCATTGAATGCCAAAAATATTCATTCAACGCCGAGATTCGAAGTTAGTTATGTTTTATTAAATTCAAGTCAAAAAATTACACAATAAGACCTTTTATACTATAGCTATCTTAAATGCAGATACTTGTTAAAGAGCTTTTGACAATTACCGTACCTCACTTGATGAATCTTCGATCTTCCCTCATATATCGCCTCTTCTAATCTTATTTATTTATTTTTTTTGTTGTAGTTCTTCTGATTTATTGAAGTGATGTATTTATTTTTCTTTTGTTTGAATAGCGTTGAAGAAAAGTTTCAATAAGGCTCTTAATGGACTTTCTGTTTATGTCTGTGAGCTTTTTCATGTATGCATTGAATAAATAAATAAATAAACTGCAATTGATAGCTTATGAGAATAATAATTGATGATTGCGACCGTGAGGAAGCAAACCGTGGCCTACGATTTCAAACAGGGAAGTGATAGCCGCGAGACGTAGCAGGTATCTTTTCAATCAAATAGAGATAAGCTGCGTTCTCGTAGGACCTGTTTGTAACGGTGACCGATTAGATTGGCCAGCAAAAAATACACTGTTCTCTGCTGTAAAATCACTTCCCGGTGGTTCGGAACCCACCTAAAACTGTAGGTCCAACTCATCAATCACCATCATCCAACTCATTACCCTCGCACAGGTCTCAGACCGATGTGGGCTTCATCCTCAGAGAAAAAAAACTAAAAAGTGAATAAACCAGAGGAGGTGACGTCATATCAATTACAAATTTTTGTACCGAGGCCTTTTGTTACGTAAGCCACAAGCGAACACGGATTTTGGAAATTTGAAACCCAAAATTAATATGCTGTGATTGGTTCAACTTACAAACAATACATAATAAAAGCCCTCTTGCAGTTTAAGATAGATAACGTGCTGAAGCTAAAAAGTATGATGTTGAAGATCCATCTTGTGTCCACTAATATATCATAAAAACTTAAAAAAAAACACTTTTGTGTGGAAATTATGACTCACGTTGTGGCGTGACGGCCGTTTCACTCTGATGTTAAGAGCATCGTCAGACGACCCACAGTACACTCTGTGTACTTAGTGACGCCACAACATGAGTCATAATTTCCACTTGAAAGTGTTTTTTTAAGTTTTTATCATAAAAAGTATGATAACGCTTTTTCGGTATCTTCTGTTCAATAACGGTGAGAAATTTTATGCGCGTTTCTTATCAGAGAGAAAGAGATAACAGAAAGTGCGAGTGATGTGTCATTTTGCGACTATTCATCTCGTGTTTATAATGACTGGCAAAGCTAGATTGTGGGCGTCCATTTTGTAACAAAGTTTAAATTGTATGCGTATTCATCGCGGTTCGAATGGTGCAGATGAATGCTGGGAAGCAGGAAAATTCGTCGTGTGACATGTTCTCAAGCAACTTTGTAATTCAATTCCGCTAGATTTATCACACGTCAAAAAGGCAAAGGCCTTTAGAACACAAGTGACGCGTGTTCCGAAAGTCAAGTTGAGTTGAATGCACATAATATATCAGGCATAAAGAGAGGAATATAGATAGATAAAGAGAAAGAAAGTGCGTGTGAGAAAGTGTGAATGGGGATGGGCAGCCACCAAAATTTGCTGTTGATATCAAACTCGATTAGGACCTGCAATGATTCAATTATGATCAAAAATTTGATTCCTCAAAGCGTTGGGGCTACTTTCATCAAGTTTCCTAACTACCTCCATGTCTGGACGGATCTGTAAATTACTCTATCATTATAAAGACGAAGGTGGAATATTATTATTGCAAAAGGTTTATGAAATATAACTTTAAATAAGTTTGAAACAGTTCATAAACACTCATAACTTAATAAGTATACCTCCTTATACCAGAAACCTGACCTGAATTGAAACGGTTTTCGATTCTCTAATCAATCTACTCACATAATTATACAATATATATAACTATACAACTATATCAATATTATATACAGATAATAATAATTTATCTGGATGATACGACGAAACATCCAGAGGAGTTTATTCAAAAAACAAACATACAGATATTAAAGAGAATCCCGACTATATGAAAGCCAAATACCTCTGATCTCTGTCTAACTTACTCACTTAACTGAATCACTCATTCATCACTGTTCGAAAACCATCAAATCTCATCAGTGAGAAAGGAGAGTGTAATTTTTAAAATGTACCGATAAGTATTGGAAGATCATACAGATCTCAGTTTTTTCAATCAATGTTTCCCATGAACCTGAGTAGGCTAGTGCTTAAATCTACGCATTGCCATAGCACGGCTTGAACTCACAATCTTCAGCCACGTACTACTGTATACAAATTTTCCAAATTGCGTTGAAGGATCATGTGACTTTTAGTTTCTGATAGGTTTCAAGTTTTTACCCTAAAAAAGATTGTATTTTTTTATATATTTTTTTTTTGATAGCGTTTGAAGGAGAAAGAAAGTAAACTAGAATACGGGTGATGAATGTAAATAGTAAATTAGACTGAATAACTATAATTTATGATATAAAATTCAATAGATGACTTGTATGGGAATATGGAGTGATGAATAATAAGACGAAGATGTCACAACCACATTTATTTCAAATGTGAGCTACTAGTTTCGTTTGTTACACCATTATCATCTCAAACTAAAACTAGTACAGAGTCGCTTAATATATACTAAACACGGAGTGATACTATTGACTAAGGAATAGGCTGACCTTCATTGAAGGTTTGTGATTGACTGAAGGCCGTAACAAGTCACGCCCACTGGTGGGAGGAATAAAAAGCAAAATTAAATAACTAAGAACCGTGAGCATCTTGAAAGTGATAAAGAAGAACAACACAAATAGGCTAGAACTGAATCATTTTTAAATTGAAGGATTGAAGCTCACTGAAATGCAGTCAAGGTTAACGAAGGTCAACAACGCAACGGTATATTCTTGTTTGCTCGGTTGACCTTCACTCCATTTTATTCAGTTTCATTTTAAAAGTAGGCCAGAATTATGATGAAACCAAGATAGTTGTATTTAATTGGTTAAAATAAATTTGATCATTTAAACTAGTGTTGTAATCATTTTTTAACAACCTAGTTATCTCCAAAGCTTCTAAAATGTTCAACTGTCTACCTTTGCCAATCAACAGAAATTCAACATTTTCTTCAGCCTTGAACTTGTGCCCATTATTAATGAGATGCTCTGCAAAATTTGAGTCTCCTTTATGGGTTTTCCGATCCCTAAGATGTTCATTTATTCTATATTTGTAACTTCTACCGGTCTGATCCATATAATAGGCATTATAATCACCACAATTCAATTTATAAACTCCACTTCTATCCCAGATATCAATTTTATCTTTACTATACCCAAACGAACTATTTAAAATCGGTTTGGTTTGAAAAGCTACAAAACCATTATTTTTCAATTATTTCCCTAATTTATCAGATACTGAGCCAAGATACAAGGCACCGTTATCTATGACCGTTCGCCAGCATCATTGACCGTAATGCTGTTTCATCATATTTCTGGCCTACATTGTAATAATGGTACTTTCGTTTCTTTCTCAGTTGACCTTGACTGCATGTCAGTGAGCTTCAATTTAAAAATGATTCAATTCTAGCCAACTTGTGTCCTGTTCTTCTTTGTTACTTTCTAGATGTTCACAGTTTTTGGTTCTTGATTTTGATTCCTATTTTTGCTTGTTGCTCCTCTCACCAGTGGGCGTGGCTTGTTAAGGCCTTCAGCCAATCACAATCCGTCAATGAAGGTCAGCCTATTTCTCAGCCAATAGTATCATTCCGTGTTCAGTATATATTAAGCTACTCTGTACTTTAGTTTTAGTTTGTTTAAGATTGATAATGGTGTAACAACCGGAAACTAGTTTCTCAATATTTTTAATAAATGTGGTTGTGACAACTGCGTCTTATTATTCATTATGGATACCTTCCACAATATCACCTTCGCCACTACAAAGAAAATATTAAGTGAGTAATTCCTAGGTAGATTCAATAATTATTTATACGTTCCAACATATTATTGTAAAACTTTTATTTTGGCGTTCAAAATTATTGATAAACTGGAGCTCATTTATAATATATTATGTATGCTTTATTATATTACAGATCAATATTATGACTTGAGCTCCAATATACTCGTACGTTCTCAGGTTCAATACTTTAATAGTTTCATATTAATTTTGAAAGTTCCAATGTGAAATTCATTTGTTTTAGATTCCCTGGTGAATTCGGAATAAGTTCATTCGGCATTAATTTGTCGGAATTGGATTCAAAAGAAGTGAGAAGCATTAATATGAAGAGAAAACAAAAGAGAGGATAAGAGAACAAAAGTCAAAGTTGGAGAGAGAGAAATGTGAAGATAGGACTCGAGAATTCGTCTGCTTGGGTCGCAAAAGAATGAATAATGAATGTTGGTTTCTCACGGAATCAAAGGCTTCTCAGATAAATTCAAAATTCTCACAAGCGCCAAAAGCTGTGAAAACTCCTTCAGTAGAAGTTGTGAGAGTAATTTTGAGACGATATACATTATTCATTTATTCCTGTGCAGGGAATGGTCGGCCAGAAGTAGAAATGGAAGACTGGAACGTTATTGAATTCATTTTTTCCACTTGTTGACTCTATAAAATTAGGCTTCACGCGTCATCATACCGTATCACTTCAGAAATATTCCATTTGAAAGGAGAGTTTTCTTAAAGCTGGAATTTGCTTCATAAAAAATTGCAATTCATAATTGAAGACCTGCATAAAATATTCTAGTGCTCGTATTTACAGTAAATTATAAGTAGGGTACTATTTTTTTGTACTTTGCTATGATGTGACATTGTGGATGGGGTCACATTATCATGAGGAATATTCTGTTCGGTTAGAATAGTTTGCCACCATTTCAAAATCACTTGGTGAGTCACAATAATAGCTTAGTCAGGCAAAAACCTAGTTATATTTATAGGAAACTCTACAACAAGCTACCGCAGTTTTTAAAAAGTCTTGAAAATATAGAAATATTTAAAAAACAATTGAAAAAAATAATCAGTTGATAGTGTACAAAAGTCCCTTTCACATCAAAATTAAGCCTCACATCAACTAACTGATATAGTAATTATGGTAACTAGTGTATACGATTGTATAATTGTTGATCTCACTTGTCTTATACTCAGTGATTATTACTCACTCCTTAACTAAATTCTCAAAGACGTTATCTTAAAAAAAAGGTCCTCCATTTGAGTATTCGCAATAAATTACAAGTGGGTCACTAATTATTTCATTTTTTTTTTTTTTATTTAGCTATGAGAGTTTTGCTATGATCTAGCAATGTGGATGAAACCATATCAATCGTAAAGAATAATGAATATATTATGAAAAATATACTAAAAGAACTGAAATATACTCAGAGAACTAATTATTCAGAATAACGAGATCTATGCTGACATTAACTAGTAGAAAATAATGAAGTAGCCATTTTTTTTAACGATGATGGAACAGCGAAAATAATAAGCTAATAAGTCTACCATAGTAATTTTATTATTATTTTTTGGATAGATTTGAAAATCTTTATTAACTTTAGGAGCAATTTATTCATTTTGAAATGAAGAGAAATGAAATGTTAACTTTCACACTGAAAATATTTTTATTTATTCATTTCTTTAGCATCCAAGGCCGTAGAAAAAATATTAAAATCTTCCAATCTTTGAAATGCCTATTATAAGCTAAAAGAGCTGCTTAGTAGAAAAAGAAATTGAAAAACCATGACATTTACAAATTTTAATGCAGAATCTTCATAAAATAATGTTATTCACATTATAACGATAATAGTCTACACTTTATTGAATTTCAAATTCCAATTTAAATAATATTTATGTGTAGCAACATTAAAAATAATTTCTAAAAAAACGTAAGCTACGAAACATTATGGCAGAATCTTTAAATAATCCTCCTAACGATTTTTGTTTGTTTTTTTTACATTTTTGAATTGTGAAAATAATAAATCTTTCATAAAGATTTTCAATTGTTTTTGACGTTCTTCGTAGGAATTTTTAATAGTAAAGCTTTACACAGGAGTCTAGAGCTGTGATTGAAACGGCAGGTTTTATCATAGCGGGAGAAATACCAGAGTGGAATACCATTGCATTATTGGAATGCGTTTAAACTAAACTTGACATCTCAATTGTAGGCTGCCCATATCCATTTTTCTTACAAGCCTGCTTCCCATTTTGTTCTTTGAAGCATATTATACATCATAGCAGAATTTCTAACCATTATGTTAATTGAAAAAGTCAATTATCTTAAATAGTTCGGAAATTGGCGTGGAAATAGAATAACAAGATCTTCTCATCAACTTTGCTTTGTTATTCATTCTCTTCTTTCCCCTTTTTCTTCTGAGTGTGTGATATTCTATTTTATTGGTTGACGTGGATCACTCACTAAGATCGACCGCTGGAAGTAATTTAGAATTTATCTAGAAAATAATTACGAAGAAAATCGTGGTATATGTACCAAGATCAGCCGCTAGAAATAATTTAGAATTCATCTGGAAAATAATTAAGAAGACAATCATGGTGGAAATATTTTTGATAAATAGCCAAGCAAACTGGAGATCTAGAAATTAAGAAGTCTTCAGCTAGGTTATCATGATCTTAGAAATATTTTATGTTGTAGGTATCAGTCGTTTTAGCATTTTTCAAAATAAATAGAACTGCAGTAGCTTTTGATCGCTTTTCAATGCGCATTATTGTTAGGCTGACGTGAATTATCGTTAGAGCCAGTAGTTTTTGTTCATGCTAGGTTTATAATTAAGTAGCTGCTCTATATTTTAGTTCTTGTACGTTGCCATAAGCTTAAAAACTAGCTAACTTTCACTTGAATTTGATGAGAGTAGTATTTGGTTGGATAGAGAAATTTTAGATGTTTTATTAAAATTTATTGAAGACACGCCTACTTGTAACAGGTGGAGCAAGCAGATAATCGTATAATGTTGTCCTTGCTCCATTTGTTACTAGTGGGTGTGTCTAGCCTCAGCGTTAATCCAATGACAGTCCTTCACCTTGAAGTTGACAATGGGCGTCAGCCAATGACAAGACTCCTACCACAGAAAAGGAAGATCTATTTTCTGTGCTTCTATACTAACTAGAACTGAAAGCCAAAATTTGAGTAGTTCGTCCTATCAGTGGCTCCCATCCTATAACAGTGGCGGATTAATGAATTTTTATGGGAGGGGGCGACATACCCCAAAAATACCCATTGGTCGGGGGGGGGGGGGGTATGGAATAAAATTTTTGGAAATTTAGTAGCCTTTAACCGCATTTTACACCATTCTAACACTTAAAATGTAGTAGAAATATAATTTTTTCGTGTTTAAGAACAATCAAATTTCCCCTAGCTAGAGTAGTTTATTTCTGTATATTCATGTGGAATTAGGAATACAAATTTTTTATACAATACAATATGTCTTGAACAAAAATTGCTTTGCTAGCTTAATTTTTATCAAAATTTACAGAGAAATGAACAGAGTCTAAGCAATTTATTCGTGATCGTGATGATTTTTAGACCTATATATATATATTTAAATTAATCTCAACATTCTTTCATGTTTCATAATACCAGTAGGCTACTACAATAAATATGTATTAGGTCAAAAACAAACAGAGATGTATATGCCCCTACCTATTCTATAAAAGATTAATCTTATTCAAACTAATTTCACTTGATATAAGATTTCCTTCATTCTCTGTCATTTGTTAATTCGTCATTGAATTAAAATCATGTCAACAGTTGAAGATAAAGTAAAGGTAATATAGAAAATAAGGCAAAATAAGTATTACAACATTTGTTAATTCCCGGCCGGCGGAGGCGGAGTGGTAAGACAAGTTGGAGGTATTCCGTCTGTGGCGGGACAATTAAAATTTAACCGTGTGCATGTCACAAGTGTTACCCTTTTTAATTTTTTTAAATGTGCAAGCCCTCGGGGGGGGGGCGGTCGCCCCCTCCGCCCCCCCCTTTAATCCGCCCTTGTCCTATAAGCCAATAGTTTTCGTTCATGTTAGGTTTATATTTAAGTAGCTGCTCTATATTTTAGTTCTAGTGTGATTGAGATTGAGAATGTATTTACTGCCAAAACTATGGTACTTCGTGTTTCCGTAATAAAGTGATTGTGACAATATCAAGTTTTTATTCGTTATTATTTTTAATACAGTATTCTTTCTATATTTATCCATTGTGGATGATGCCCTCATGAGGCTGGATACTTGTGCGTGGGTAATGTGGTGAATGGATCAATGATAAGAAACATTCATGGCTGAATGAGATTCGAAACCTCATTTTTTAATTCATCATCCTTCATTCCATCAAGTTTTGAAATAAGTGAGTTCACCTTTTGTTTTCCCAAATGAAGCTCCACTGAATTTACTCATGGGAGTGTTTGACATCTAATTTTTATTGGAAATGTTATTACGCTGTATTTCCATCGAGTTCTAAAATAGTTCAAGCTATAGTTCATGCGGTGAGCGTGGTGTTCAAGTGGTCGTGATGTTCAGTCACGACCGCTCAAGACTGCACTTGGATGGGTGACCATGCTACAATGACTTGATGTTACAAGCTTTATTATCACTTACCCGGTGGTTCGGAACCCACCTAAAATAGTAGGTCCACCATGTTCCCCGTAACATGGCTCAAACGGCGAGGTGGAACTACCCTTAAGGGTCTCCCCACCATTAAAAGCCATACGCTTATTATTATTATTATTATTATAGTTCAAGCTATTTACTGTTCCAGAGATACTTATGAAGTTACTTTTACGAAGCATTGAAGTTCTAATAAATTTATTGCCTCTATTATCAGTATGATCTTCATAACGATGCCATAACTTCACCCATCGCTTACATTTTAATTCGTTAAGATTATTGTTTCATCACCTCAATAGCTCATAAACCAAGAGCCAAGTACAGACATTCTCGGTTGCCGGTGAGCGTAAGCATACTCATTTAGCCCATGACGACAGTGAACTGGCTTTCTTGTGTTGAGAAGTGGAATGTCTGGCTATAAGGGGAAATGAAAAGCGATTAAGGTCTCAGAAGAGCCTGTAAAATAATCATCATTAGGGCGTAAAACCCTTTAATCATCGTAGTCATCCCCATTATCATGGTCATTCGTTTGGTAGATGGGTGTCTTCATCCCATCGTTATGTGGCGTATTATAAAAAGTACTTTACTGTTCATTTGCGAATCATTTTTGAGGAGTTTAATGCGTTATTTTTGATCTCATCAAATAATAAAGTTGAGTGTACTAGGTCGATATGATGGTTATGCTGTAAGTTGGGAAAACATTCTCAAAAGATCTTGGCAATTTTGAGTTGAAATAGTTATTTTAATTGTTATTGAAGTTCTACAATAGAATTGAACAAGGATGAGTGTGCGTCTATCCCACTTTTTTTTAACAGTGCTGTACTTTTCTGTAATTTACAAAAATAATTCGAGTACGATTATCAGTACTTCTGAGAAAGACACGAAAGCGATCCAGTGCTCTAATAAAAACGTAGAATTGACAAGCTCAAATTTTTCAATCGTTCAAATGGTGACGTTTCAAAAAATATTGAAAAAGAAGAAAAAAATACTTTTTCCTACAACTGCTCGTAAAGTAGTTCTTCACGTACTGAAAACTAATTGTAAAATACCTCTTTACTGCTCCACAAGCGGTAAAGTACTTTACGCTCGCCAGCTGTTTTCTTTACGCTTCTGTTTTGATTTTGATGCCTTCTCATTTATGGATCATGGAATCCATGAAATCCACATAACCTCAACAATGGCGAATGATAACCAAATTTTTTTTTCTTTTTTGTAGATTACGTCTTGGAGACTCCAGTTAAGGAGTATAAGACAAGTCAGATCAACAATATTATACACTAGATACCATAATTACTTCAATTAGTTGACGTGAGGCTTAATTTTGATGTGAAAGGAACTCTTGTACACTATAAAAAGCTTTATCAACTAAATATTTCTTCAATTGTTTTTTTAATATTTCTATATTTTCAAGACTCTTCAAAAACTGCGGTAGCTTGTTGTAGAATTTCCTACCAATATAACTAGGTTTTTGTTTGAATAAGCTACTATTGTGACTCACCAAGTGATAATCTCCTAGGCTTCTTGTATTATAATCATGTACATCAAGATTTTGGTTAATATCATTCGTTTTTACATATAAAGTAGCTTCATACACATATAAGCAGGGTACAGTTAGGAGACCAAGTCTCTTGAACAACGGCCTACATGAATCTAATCTATTTACTCTTTCTATACACCTAACCGCTTTCTTTTGGATCTTAAACACCCTATCAAGATTTTGTTTTGATGAATTACCCCATACTAAGATAGCATACCAAATATGTGACAGTAAGAGCCCATGGTAAGCTGTAAAACATGGTGGAATGATACATGGTGAATGTATCGTTCCACCATGGCTGTAAAAAGTAACTTTTTGTCATTCAATCTAGCGAGCTCTTTATTCTCCTTCTCCTTCTTCAGCTTCCCCTTTCACTTCTTCTTACACTTATCCCTCTTTTTCTCCTTCTTTTCTTCTTCTCCTTCTTCAGCTTCACCTTTCACTTTTTTCTTCTTTCCCTTCTTATTATTCTTATCCCTCTTTTTATCTTTATTCTCCTTCCTTTCTTTTTATCCTCTTTCTCTTTTCTCTTCTTCTCCCTTTTCTCAGCTTTCTTCTCTGTCTTCTTCCACTTCTTCCCCTTCTCTTAATCTTCTTTTTTCTCCTTGGTTTTCTTTTCTTCCTCTATCTTCTTGTTCTCCTTCTTTTTTCTCTTCTTCTTCTCCCCTTCTATATATATTTTTTCTTCTTCATCTTCTTCTCCTACTTCTTCTTTTTCTTCCCTTCTCCTTCTTCTCTGTTATTCTATCATTTTCTCCTCCTTAGTCTCTTCTTCTCATCCTTATGTGATTGCGCATGCTAGTAATAAATTGCAGATTTGTATTCACGAATCAGACTCTGCCTTACAGCATTCGAATTGAAACTTACTTTGAATGTCACATTAATTTATGGAACAGGTTAGTTTTTTTTTTATTTTGCATTCGACTCCTTCCAGCGCTCCACAAGTGTGCCTTGTGTGCTGGAATGTATGTTCTCAAAAAAATGTTCAGTAAATAATATAATTTTGTATTTTTCATTTAGTTTCTATAATTATAGCATATATTTATTTTGTTTCTTCCAACTGCTGATAGTTGTAAGACATTGAAATGTTCTTTAGTTGTAAATTTATTTATTCGAGAATAAACGATCTATCTATCTAAATACTCAGTAATGTTAATGGAAACTGTGCATTAGGATTTCATTTGCATTGGAATAGTCGATATTGGGATGAATAGGTAGAAATTTTATGTAGCTACAGTATGAATAATGAAGTTTCTGTGTATTTTTCTGAGAAATCCCAATTTTTTATCGATATGAACCTTATTCTGAATTAATCTATCGATCATTTTTAGTTGTTGCAGATGATTTGCAAAACTAATGCAGACGCAGAACTGATAGCGTCTTCTTATCGCTTTATGATGCATTTGCAGAGTGGTGAGAGCGCCGCATAGATTGGATTTATATAAAAAATTTAAGGTAAGCTTAAAAATATCCTGATTACCATCTAGATTTAGTTAGATTCGCCACTCTCATCTACTATATAATTTGACAAATAACCAATTTCTTTATTGTACTTTTATAACATTATGTATAGCATGCATTATGCTTGTGATTAGTTTTAGAACTCTCCCTTCACGTACAGACATATCATGGTTTTGTTGGGAAAGTTCACGTAATTCTCAAATTGTTTTGTAAATGCTTAAAGTGATTTTATAAAATATGCATAATCCTTTAACTCAAAATATGAACTATTATTAGATTTTCCCGTGATTTACATCTTCGATTAACTCGGAAGTTGAAGAAATTTTTTGGGGGATATCAAGTAAAGAAATATTTTGGGTTCACTAACTAAAAAAATTGTTTTCGTCTTGCATAAAAAACACAAATATAGTTTCCTGATTGTTGTTTGAAGATTTTGGAAGGGCAACATCCACTTAACACCTTCTCGGCTCGAGCCTGTCAGTAAGTGGTACAGCTAAATATGAAAATGGACTGTGAATGATTTTGGTGATAAATATTTGGTAAATTGATGTAATTTTCGCACACCTCATTAGGGGAAATCACGATTTTGCCTGCTTACCTAGAAGATTATAGATAGATAGTTTATTCTTAAATAAATAAATTACAACAAAAGAACATTTCAATGTCTTACAGCTATTAGTAGTCGGAAGAAACAAATTAAATATAAGCTATATAGAAACTAAATAAAGAATACAAAATTATATTATTTACTGAAAGAATTTTTGAGAACATACATTCCAGCACACATGGCACACTTGTGGACCGTTGGAGAGAGTCAAAATACTATTTTACAATACGAATACAATTTTGCTATTGCAAAATACAAAAAAAAGATGATAAAAAAAGGAAAATGATAGATCGAATTTTAAATGATATATTGAACAATTAATGGTTAGATTGTAATTTTAAGGAGCAAGCAATAAATTATATTAAAAGACCGCTTCTCAAATCCGTGATACCTTTATTTTAATTTTGATTTTTCATTTTGACCTCGCTTAAAAACTCCCTGAAGCTGAAGAAGTACTCATATAGATGCTGGTTTTTCAATTTGTATTAAAATTCTAATTTTAAGGTTAGTAGTTATTAGAACTTTAATTTGTTTCGATACCCAAGGTTAGTAAGTACTAACCACGATCTACTAACTTCGATCGATGCCTACCTGATGTGATGGCAGGGATTTCAAAATTCTGCTGTTAATTTTAGTGAATAATAAGACGAAATTGTCAAAACCACATTCATTAAAACTTTGATAAACTAGTTTCGGTTGTTACATCATTATCAATCTCAATCAAACTAAAACTAAAGTACAGAAAAGCTTAATGTATACTGAACATGGAATGATACTATTGGCTAAGCGAGAAAGAGCTGACCTTCATCAAAGGTTGTGATTGGCAGACAAGTAACGCCCCCTGGTGGGAGGAGTAACACGCAAAAATATGAGTCAAATCAATAACTAAAAACTCTAAACATCTAGAAAGCAACAAAGAATAAAAATACGTAATAAGGCTAGAATTGAATCAAATTAAAACTAAAAAATTAGAAGCTCACTGCTCACAATTTTTTTCAAAGCTGTGATAATTGGATATTATAATTACATGTGTCGGTCCCGGCTGCCTAAAAACAGTCGTTAAGTCACGTCAGAGGCCCTGAACTTATACAAGTGCGACCTGATAACTCTGACACCAGACCTGAGCCATCCAGGTCACACGATATTATTATTATTATGTGAATTTATTTGTTTTCTGCCAATCAACCATGTTATATCAACTTGACTGTGATCATTAACGTTTTTCAATTTTGCAAAGGATATGACAATATTATGTTAGTGAATATGATTAATATTCTACATAGGTACTTTATGACAAGCTTATACATTGTTCAATGTTTCATGGAAATAAAATGTTTTGAATTTTGAATTTGAATCTTAATTTTATTGATTTGACTCGTATTTTTGTTTGTTACTCCTCCCACCAGGGGGCGTGACTTGTCAGCCAATCACAACCTCCAATAAAGGTCAGCCTCTTTCTCGCTTAGCCAATAGTATTATTCCATGTTCAGTATATATTAAGCTTCTCTGTGCTTTAGTTTTAGTTTGATTGAGATTGATGATGGTGTAATACCCGAAACTAGTTTCTAAAAGTTTTAATGAATGTGGTTGTGACAATTTCGTATTATTATTCATTATGGATACCTTCCACAATGTCACCTTCGCCACTACAAAGAAAGTTAATTTTAGTGTATGAGGTAGGTGGCTGTAGATAACTGGATGATTGTACAATTTCAAATCAGCTTCAGGATTGAAGATAGTTTATGTGAATGGTTTCAATAATTATTCTGGAAACGTACAACTGACTAAACGTGCCGATTAAAATTCAATCACTTTCCTGTGAATAGAAAAGTCTAAAAAGGGATATCATGACTATTCAGCCTGCCGTTGTTAATACAGGCTCCATGGTTCCGGCGATGCCTTAATCTGGGTACATTCTTCTGAACAGGAATTGGGATTCGTGACAGGATTTCAGAATGGAAACGATAGAATGAGATGGAACTGAATGCAATAAGCGGACGTCTGCTGCTATTGCGGAAGTCTTCAGGGGTGACTCACCCCTTCCCAAGAATGGAAAGCTTGGAATGTTGGGGAGGAATGTGATGGTTGTGCCATGACATTATAAAGCTACCGAAGCATAATCATCAGCATCTTCTTAAGCTTAGCTTATTTTACATTCTGTAAATCACGTACATTCGAAATATTTCGCTCACTGATTATTTCTGTACTTTTTTGAATACAGATTGAGATATTTCCTACTCACAGTTTAAGGTTTTCTAATGCAATTATTGTGATTGATTTCTGTACTTTGACGGCTGTAACGGCATTCTGTACAGATAGATGGAATAGTATTGTTATGGACATGGAAAGAAAGAAGGAACAGTTTTTTTCAGCGTTATCTGCCAGTGTCAACAATATTGATTTCCAGAAGCGATTAATTACTTTTCTCCTGTTCTCCCCTCGCCTTGTGGTCCATCTAGAACTTTATGGAGTGTTCTTATCTTGGCAATTAAACTAGCCTGGAAGAATGAAGAATATTCTATCTGTTTATTTTAGAATTTGATAGTAACAAATGGAACAATCTCCGTTTTTCTGGATTATTTTTAAACCTATTTGAAGCGAACGCTTAGGTGAACATCAGTTTCATTCATTGTTTGAATCTCGTTGACATAAAAAGTGGCAGTTCCGTCCATAGTACAAACGTTTGTTGTTAAAGTGATAATCACAGAATATTGTTACTGTATTAGTGAGAATTATTTTACAGTTTATACGAGTGGACTCTACTCTTAGCTATTATTGTATTATGGACTTTTGCTATGGAAGTTTGATTGTTATTTTTAGACGTTCTTGAATTATTGGGCAGTTTACTGAACAGTTATTATTTAATATTTGATCGGCCTTTCAACAGTTAGTGATTGATTTTTCTACATTAATATAGCAAATATTTATTAGCTGAACATTATCGATTTGTCTGTTTCTGATTGCTTTATTTTGTGTAAGATATAACTGGTTAGTGCGTGTTGTGGATAATTTGTCTAAATAAAGTGCGAGTGTTAAATTTAAGTGTTGCCAGCATTATTTTAGAGATAGAACCCCTAACAGTATATATCAATGGTACTAGTATTAGTATTTTTGAAAAGAATAAGTTTCATCAGTATTGGAGGTAATAGCATAAGTAGTAATGGTATAGTATGCCGCTATTGAGATCAGTATTTTGTACTTAGCTGAAAATAATTATTTCAAGTAGTTTTTTTTAAGGATGAAGCCCACATGGGTCTGAGACCTGTGTGTAGGTAATGAGTTGAATGATGGTGATTGATGAGTTGGACCTACAGTTTTAGGTGGGTTCCGAACCACTGGGAAGTTATTTTACAGAAGAGAACAGTCGTTAAAGGGTGGTTGAAAATCTTAGCTCTGTAAAACAAAACGATCATGAAACGAAATGGGTACTTGGGGAAATTTATTGAAAAAATCAATCGTTTAGTGGTTGTGGTCATTTATAGAGGAAATGAAAGAATAAATTTCATTGAAAGTTTAGGAATTCATAGATAAGCAGTAACGTTCATGAATCCCTTAATAAACTATAATGTTTTTATTAAACTGAATTAATATTTCCATAATATAATTCCACATTTAGTGAATGAGCACTGGTTTCTATTGCAGTACGGGAGGTATAGGATGAGCTGTGAGTTGCGCGAGAGCAGAAGCAACTGCCTACGGAGAGACAGAGAGAAACAGAGAGACTGCTGGCGAGTGAGTGAGCCCGGAGCTTCCCCCTCCGCTGTCACACGCGCCTTTGCCACTGCGCATCTCAAGGTCATAGCTCATCCTATTCCTCGAGTACTGTACAATAACAATTGACCCATTTGGGAATTTTAAAATATAAAGCCCTGAATATGATTTGACGAGAAAAGAAATCTAAGAGAAAAGAGGAGAAAAGAAAGGGAGGAAATACGATTCAAAACATTTTCCATTCATAGTTTTTATTTTCTTGTCTTACAGTTTCCACACACAGACACATCATGGCTTTGTAATGATATAGTGTAAGAACTGAAAAAAGAGAATTATTGTAAACTGTAGACATTAACTAAAAATGAAAAGAAAGTTGTGAGACAAGAAACTTACCTATGTACATCTTATATATCATTAAAGCAATCAAAGCTAAATATCTTTTAGACAGTAAAATCACAGATTACAGAAACAAGTATTTCTTTTGTCTGTGGTAAAACCTTCCAAAATAATCAATCTTTTTAGAAATTAGGACCAGGTCAAATTTAAAGTTATAAATCCAACTTCATAACTTCATAATACCACTTATTAAACCAACCTTATTCAACAAAAAAAAGAAGATAATTGAGAATCACAAAACAGTTTGACTAAAACACCAGTCGGCTTCAAATAAAGCAATCTAAACCGAAAATAATACAGATTTGGGAAAAGTCGGCACATTTTTTTTGAGAAAGTTGAGAAAGTTTTTGAGAAAAAGAAACTTTTTAATTGTTTTGTAAATGCTCTGAGTAATTTCATTAAATATGCATTTCTATCCTTCTACCCTTTAGCCTTTATGCACATCATGGCATTGTTGAGAAAGTTAACATTTTTTTAAATCGTCTAGTAAACGCATAAAGCAGTTTTATGTTATGTGCATTATCCTTTAATTCAAAATATTTACTTTTCTCCAACCCTTATCTCTTCACCCAGTCCTTTGATTAAAATTATTTAATGTCCTTTGCCCAGTCCATTGATTCATTAGCTGGCAAAAATTATATTGCGATTTACTTCAATGGAAATTTAGTGTTAATTTATCAATTTAGACTGTGGAAATAGTTTGTGATGTGATTTAGCCAGCAAGAAAATATCATGATGAGAAAGACTGGGAGTTTCATTTATTTCACTTGCACAGCTAGTCGTAAAAATCTGAGCTTACAGCTTCAACAGAGTCGTGCAGCGAGTGACTACAAGAAAGCTTAAATGAGAAAAAAAATAGAAACTTTGGACCCACGTATCGGTGGATACGAAACAAAAGTATCTTTGTGTGGAGTTTTTCAGGCCGTGGAAAGCAGACTTTTCATGAGGAAAATGATAATAAAAAAGTGAGTAGCACTGAGAACGTGTTCAAGCTTTTCCAAGCGGATGGGTTGGGTGTGGGGTGACGGAAGGAGGAGGAGGAGTTGATGGCAAAGAGGAGAATGGGGAGCAATAGAGAGGAAGAGGGAAGAAAAGGGTTGCAGAAAGAGTTGTCCAACTTTGTATTCGCAAATATAAATTTCGTGTGTTCCATTGTGAGTTGGTAGAAATTTTGTCATCCTTCCAGTGAGAGCCTATCAAGATTCATGTATGGTTTCTGGTTGAGTTATTGTGTGTTTTTTCAAAAGAAACGATCTGAAAGAAAATGGAATTGAATCTATTCGGGGAAGTGTGTGGGTGTTGATATATTTTTCTTGGTCACTTTTATTCTTTTGCTCTTCTCTCTTATTTTATATGCTACGAAATTACCCGATTCAATTGAATTGGGAAATTTTGAGCCAGACATAACCTATTTACAAATTTAATAATCGTGCGGTTGCACAAACGTCCTATCATTATGACGGTTCATCATTCGTAACTCTTTTATACCAGGCAGTAGTTCATCACATCATTCTGTATAAAAGTGAAACACTTTTTGGTATAAAAGTGTTCTTTTATTCGAGCAATGATAGCTAGATTACAATGCAGGCAACAGAGTCAACTAAAAATTCAAATACCGAGATCAGCTGAGCATGAAATATATATATATTTTAGATTACGTCTTGGAGATTCTAGTTGAGGAGTATAAGACACGTCAGATCTTATCAGATCAACTAAATATTTTTCAAATATTTCTATATTTTCAAGACTCTTCAAAAACTGCGGTAGCTTGTTGTAGAGTTTCCTACCAATATAACTAGGTTTATGTTTGAATTTATTTTTTTTGGTTTATTTAACTAGTATATAAATTAGTTAAATCGCTCGTTATAAACTGAATGGTTTGAATAAATAATATTATTATTATTATTATTATTACTACTACTACTATTATTATTATTATTATTATTATTATTATTATTATTATACCATTATTATTATTATATTATATTATTATTATATGGTTTGGAGAGCAAATTAGCTTTTAAATATTATAAAACACATGTATTAGTTACTAATATTGACCATTAATATATGGCCTGTTTTAGGTTATGTTGAGTTATAACAAGATGGCGCATGTGCATGAATTATGGTACCACTTTTATACATTTTATGATAGGTTTGTGCTCCACCATTTAAGATACATGAATGCTAGCATGTTCCCTTCTTCTCTCCTTCATATAATCATGTGTTTTCACATAGTAGCTCAGTATAAGTGTTACAAATGATAAACGATCATAATGATAGGACGTTTGTGCAGCTGGGGTGATTTTTATAATCACAATTCTTCTTCCTATTCATCTTCTTCTTTTTCTTCCTATTCATCTTCTTCTTCTTTCTCCTCTTCCTCCTCTTCATCTTCTTTCTCATCTCCTTCTCCTCTTTTTTCATCACCTTATTCTTCTCTTATTTGTTCTTCTTCTCTTTTTTTATTTTTGTAGATTACGTCTTGGAGACTCCAGTTAAGGAGTATAAGACAAGTCAGATCAACAATATTATACACTAGATACCATAATTACTATATCAATTAGTTGAGGTGAGGCTTAATTTTGATGTGAAAGGAACTCTTGTACACTATAAAAAGCTTTATCAACTAAATATTTCTTAAATTGTTTTTTAAATATTTCTATATTTTCAAGACTCTTCAAAAACTGCGGTAGCTTGTTGTAGAATTTCCTACCAATATAACTAGGTTTTTGTTTGAATAAGCTACTATTGTGACTCACCAAGTGATAATCTCCTAGGCTTCTTGTATTATAATCATGCACATCAAGATTTTGGTTAATATCATTCGTTTTTACATATAAAGTAGCTTCATACTCATATAAGCAGGGTACAGTTAGGAGACCAAGTCTCTTGAACAACGGCCTACATGAATCTAATTTATTTACTCTTTCTATACACCTAACCGCTTTCTTTTGGATCTTAAACACCCTATCAAGATTTTGTTTTGATGAATTACCCCATACTAAGATAGCATACCAAATATGTGACAGTAAGAGCCCATGGTAAGCTGTAAAAAGTAACTTTTTGTCGTAAAATCTAGCGAGCTCTTTATTCTTCTTCTCCTTCTTCAGCTTCCCCTTTCACTTCTTCTTACTCTTATCCCTCTTTTTCTCCTTCTTTTCTTCTTCTCCTTCTTCAGCTTCACCTTTCACTTTTTTCTTCTTTCCCTTCTTATTATTCTTATCCCTCTTTTTATCTTTATACTCCTTCCTTTCTTTTTATCCTCTTTCTCTTTTCTCTTCTTCTCCCTTTTCTCAGCTTTCTTCTGTGTCTTCTTCCACTTCTTCCCCTTCTCTTAATCTTCTTTTTTCTCTTTGGTTTTCTTTTCTTCCTCTATCTTCTTGTTCTCCTTCTTTTTTCTCTTCTTCTTCACCCCTTCTACTTATATTTTTTCTTCTTCATCTTCTTCTCCTACTTCTTCTTTTTCTTCCCTTCTCCTTTTTCTCTGTTATTCTATCATTTTTTCCTCCTTCGTCTCTTCTTCTCATACGTCTACTCCTCTTGTCTCCCTTTACTTTCTTCTTCTGTCTTCTTATTTTTTCTCTTCATTGTCTTCTTCTCCTCATTTTTCTCCCTCTCTCCTCCTCCTTTAATTTATACCACTTCTACTTCTCTTGTCTTATTGACCTTCTATTCTTTCTTCTCCTGTCTTCTTATCCATTCTCTCCACTGTCTTCTCTCCTCATTGTTGTCAATCTCCTCCTTCTACCTTGTTTAATCACTCAGATGTTGTAGAATTATTTATTCTTTGTAATAATATTGTAATGTCTTTTGTGTTCAATAGGGTCTAGCCTTGAAACAATTGTACAATAAATATTCTATTCTATTCTGTTCTATTCTCCTGCGTTACACTTTTGACGACAGATGAGAGCAAAGAGATGAGAGCACAGATGAGATGACGACAGATGAGAGCAATATAAAAAGATAACTCGAAACTGTTGAGAAAAAAAACACGATTGATGACTAAAATCGTCATGTCGATTCATCTCTGTAATTGGATAAACGGACATTGGAGACCATGACACCCGTTGCTAAGTGTTTGTTTGTTGAGTAAATGAGGTAACGAGCTGGTTAGAGGGTGGATCCGAACCACCACCAATTCACTAATTAATGAGAATCTGTTTGTCCGTCAACATTATTCCGTTTCGCCATGATACCAGTAGTTCTGTACGTAGCTCCAATTTCCTTTGTAAAATTGCAAATAACAAAGCACATTTTGAAGCGCTGAATCTAAAAATGTTGAGTGTTTGATAGGATTATATTGATGTAGGCTACGTGTGTGTGATTTGTCTTGTACACTATAAAAAGCTTTATCAACTAAATATTTTTCCAATTTTTTAAAAATATTTCTATATTTTCAAGACTTTTTAAAAACTGCGGTAGCTTGTTGTAGAGTTTCCTATCAATATAACTAGGTTTTTGTTTGAATAAGCTACTATTGTGACTAACCAAGTGATAATCTTCTCGACTTCTTGTATCGTGATTTCTTTTTAAATATTTCTATATTTTCAAGACTCTTTAAAAACTGCGGTAGCTTGTTGTAGAGTTTCCTACCAATATAACTAGGTTTTTGTTTGAATAAGCTACTATTATGACTCACCAAGTGATAATCTTCTCGACTTCTTGTGTCAAGATTTTGGTTAATATCATTCGTTTTTAAATAAAAAGGCTGGATTTGCCGGCTGGAAGGTAGGTAATTATCTTAATGTGATCGAGGTTTAGTTAATTCAAGCTTATTGAGAAACCAAACATTTCCCAAAGGAGTCAACACATGATCGAATTATGCTCAAACCAAACCCACAACTAAAAGAACCTGTGTGAATGATAGAGTGAGAAATAATGTGTCGTAAGAGGAAAGAGGAAAGACAGGAGAGGAAAATTGAGGATGAAGGGTTGGTGAGGAAATAAAGGCGAATTGTGTTGGCGTGAGTTGCTGTTGTAGCGAATAGTGTGGCGAGCCTTTGAATGAGTGGCCTTTTTTAAGCTGCAAAAGATCCAAGGCTATTCTGTTCTTTTGTACTGGTTGCACCCCGAATTCATGATGCTCTTCAGCTCATACTTATCGCGCTATGAAAAAATTCTTGTCGCCGAATATTGTCTCTCTTTTCCCTCCAGCAAATCCTTTGCGCTCATGTGTCTCTACTCTCTACTGCTTCTCCCATTTCACAGAGCCTTGTAAAAAGGATTATTACTCCCTAAATTTTGCCCCAGTTCATTGCTCCCATAGAAGCCAACAGCTCTGTTACTGTTCCGACTTTCCGCTCTTCATTAACTTTCTCCATGCTTTACAATTTTTCTGAGAACTCAACATTTTTGGTGGAAATTTTTCCATTTACTTATACTATTGTTAGTAAGAACTGTAAAGAAGACTGAATTACACTTGGATGTAAAGATACAACAGGCTTTTAGAAAAAACTGCACTCTTCACAAAATCCCAACCACACAATCCAAATCTTTGGGTTGAGTGGAAGAGAGGACCAGGAGTCCTAACTCCGCCGCCCTAATACAGGCATTTAATGAATGAATCAATCAATCTTTGTAAGATTAGTAAGTAATCTTGTAATAAGTTTAAGTAATCGTAATAAGTTTCTTGTAATAAGTAATCTTTGTAAGTTAGTTCAAAGTTTCACTGGAGAATTTCATTCGAAAAAATATAACAAGATTCATTTTTGGTTAAATTTTTTTTTAATTTTATCAAATATTTTCCCCAGGCTTTTTTATTTATGAAATTATTGATTAACTTTTCATACACGGACAAGCATTTTAAAAGAGACCTGGGTATTTTTTCATCAAGATAAAAGAAATTTATTAATGATTTATTTTAATTTTATCAATTTTTTTCAAGAAACGGGATTCATTCATTTACACTGACAATTTTCTGTGAAAATAGACCCGTAATGAATAATTAGACGAAATTGTCACAACCACAATTTATTAAAAATTATTGAGAAACTAGTTTCGGTTGTTACACTATTATCTATCTCAATCAAACTGAAATTAAAGGATCGGTAGAAGTTTCAAATGTAGAATAAATGAACATATCAGGGATTGGAAAACACAAAAAGAAGATTCAAATTTTGCAGAGTATCTCATTAATAATAGGCACAAGTTCAAGGCTGAAGAAAATGTTGAATTTCTGCATTTGATTGGCAAAGGCAGACAATTGAACATTTTAGAAGCTTTGGAGATAACTAGGTTGGCAAAAAACTATTCCAATACTAGTTTAAATGACCAAATTTATTTTTACCAATTCAATACTACTAACTTGGTTTCATCATAATTCCAGCCTACATTTAAAAAACAGTTCTTTTGTGTATTTCTTGATTGACCTTGACTGCATTTCAGTGAGTTTCTATTTTTTTTTGTTTTAATTTGATTAAATTCAGCTTTATTACGTATTTCTCTTCTTTGTTGCTTTCTAGATGTCCACAGTATTTAGTTATTGATTTGACTCGTATTTTCGCTTATTACTCCTCCCACCAGGGGGCGTGACTTGTCAGCCAATCACAACCTTTGATGAAGGTCAGCCTCTTTCTCGGTTAGCCAATAGTATCATTCCATGTTCAGTATATAGCTTCTCTTAACTTTAGTTTTAGATTGATTGAGATTGTTAATGGTATAACAACCAAAACTAGTTTCTCAATATTTTTTAATAAATGTGGTTGTGACAATTTCGTCTAATTATTCATTATCATTATCGTCTAATTACCTTCCACAATATCAACTTCGCCACTACAAAGAACGGAAAATAGATCCGATTCAATGACTCTATCTTGTCTTGCTTAGACTTTGTGTTCCTTTATCATTATTCTCTTGTATATATTTCATGGGAAATATGTAGATTGCTTTTCAATAATTGGATAGTTTTTAAAAAATATTTTCAATTGTTTCAGAAAATTTACTTGTTTAAACAGAGCTCTTTCGTTCCAATAGAGATTTTCTTCAGAGCAATGTTACAATTACTACTCGTGCATCTAGACTGCTCTAGGAGGGTTCTACATTGCAGTAAGTTTCTTCTTTTGAACAGGCTTTTGAAGAAATATTTGGTATTCTAACAGAGATAATATATATTAATTACTTGAGCTGTGATCCATTATTATCACATATTGATCATGTTTCTTCATGTTTACTTCATCCATTGAAGCTAATATTACTTTTCTTTAAGTTTTTATGGTAAATTTAACGACTAGTAGTCATTTTTAATTGAGAATAAATGAATAATTTACTCACGTAGGCTGAAACGTTTTCAAATCTTGATGAATCATTTTCAACCATATTATCAACGCAGATCGTTATGGATAAAGAAGCTCAAGAATACTTTTCTTTCTTTGGGAGATGTGTTTACTTTAGGATATAAAGTACCAGTAGATGAAGTTGACTGATTGAAACCTTTTGCTCCCTAGTTTTTTATTTTTATTTCAATTCTATTAATAAATCTGGAACTCTGTCCAGTGCAATCAATTCGCAGTATACAATATAGGACTTTCTGCCTTCATTTATTTTATTGAAGTATCCCATTTCCAATGACGCTTTCACACAACTATAATTAACTGGATTTGGCAGGGCACCAGGCTGGATGCGACAGACAGAGCATTCGGCCCGCGCTTGTTAAGCCATTTATAATGCATTAAAGCACCTATTTTCGATGGAAATCGTACCATTAGGTCATTCTCCACGTCATTCGATGTCAACTAAATTATCATCTAATGAAATTGGAGTTGAGCTTCACGATAGCTGTTGGGTCGTTTGAAGTAGATAAATTCTCATGCAATAAAGTAGCTTTCATACAAGATAGAAGACCTATTTCAGCTGAATTTGATCTACATTATTTCCAATACATTTAATATCAATAATTTAGTTAATTGCATTGTTTTTTTTTTTTGAAAATGACAAGGTGACAAAAATGACAACATGAATTTTTTTGGTAGCTTTCGAATCACCGGGTGAGTAATAATAACGATAATAATAATAATAATAATAATAAAATGGTTAATAATAATGATGATGGATAACAATGATTTTTTTTATTGATGTCATTAGAATATATTCAATTCTACGAATATTAGCATGAATTTGACAGCCGTCAAAATTAAAGAGCTCTTTTTTATCGATAAAGAGACAATTACTGTTTTATTTTTCAAGATTCCATCAAATCACTAACTCCACATTCCACGTCCTGAAAGCAAGTGATATAAAAATATATAATACTGAAAATTTCCTTTGGGAAGATAACTTCTGCTTGAGTAACTGTTCAATCTGTACTTCTGCTGAGTAACTGTAACTGTACAATCCTGAAATTTTCCTTTAGGAAGAAAATTATGTGAAGTTTGAGGGAGATTTCTTGGAATTTAAAGATTGGTTTAAAATTTTGAGGGAAACAGTGGGTTACTGTGCTGATAACATGAGTAGAAAACCTTTTTATTTGAAGTGATAGCCGAGTGCCATAGCAGGTATCTGTTCAGAGATAAACTACGAAACTCCTGGGCGTTCTCTGTAAGGGTGACCGATTGGATTGGCCAGCAAAAAATACTGTTCTCTGCTGTAAAATCACTTTTCGGTGGTTCGGAGCCCACCTAGTACTGTAGATCCAACTCATCAATCACCGTCATCCAATTTATTACCCACGCACATGTCTCAGACCTATGCTTGCTTCCTTCTCCGAAAAAAAGTTTCAAAAACCGAAATGATCAGTAACATGAGAATTTGATACAGGAATAACTATGAATGCCTTGTTTGTTGAGCTGCACTAGAGCTCGAACTTGCAGAAGCTCGTAACTTTACTAGGGGCTCAATTTGATTCTCTTTGCTATTCAAAAACTGGATGTATAATAACAATAATTTATTTGAATAGTATTTTTATTAGACTATCAAATCCATATTATTCTCAAGCTATAATAGCCAAGAACATTTTATTTGATATTTGATCAATGCTGATTGCATTTCCAGATTGGAACCAAAATACGACTACCATAAACAGGAAATTAGTGAAGAAAGATACAGAAACTGATGGATTCAACAGGGAGCTGAAGCCGGAAATTCGTGATCAGTAGGCAGGTGTGGCAAGCACGACATCAAGGAGGCTTTGTAATGTTACCAGGATTCCACTTTTCAAGAATGTCAGGTGAGTCTTCCTTTCACATTAAAGTTCAAGTGATAGTGTAGTCTGAAGTAGGATACCACGATAGAGATTTATGTGTTGTTTTCAGATATAGTAACGGGAAGTGATTTAGCTCAATAATTAATAACAATTAATTGATATAATAATAGTATATATACAGAGTGTCCAATGTAAGGTGTAAAAGCCAGTTACCAGAGATTCTACATTAAATTTTTCAAAAAAAAAATGTTCAGTGACGTTTTTGAAATGGGGCTTCGTTTTCGAGATATCTCAATTTAATCACTTTTTTGAGATAGGTATAAGTTATTTACTTAGACGACATGTAGAAGAAATTGAAAGAAATAAGTAATTTCTCTCTTACTTATTCTTTCTTATTAAATATATATACTATTCTAGTCACAGTTCGTCGTGCATTAACAAATACTAAGATTTAATAATCATTGTCACAGAATTGTTATTGTAATTATTTTTATAGTACATGTTACAAAAACATTTATTGCTTTTGAATATTTCAGTTTAATTCAAATGCCTTCAATAATATTTCCATCAGTAGGGTTGAATAGTGGATATTTAAAAAAAAAATGTATCACGCTCACTATGTCTTCGGGAATCGTCCATGATTTACCTACCTGAAATTATTCAGAGTTAATACTCTAGAAATAATATCAATTAAAAGGAGAGTTAATGATAGGTAGTCAAGATTTATTCAGATTAGATTCCTTCCTGATGCCATCTTAATGACAAACTATCAAATTTTCACAAGTTAGTTTGAAGTGACTGACAATTGAATACAGTAGCATTCATCGATTCCCATCAGCTTTTCAATGCTGTTGTCAATATCCGCCATTGCGGAAGTCTTCAGTATAAAGTAATAGCAATTAAAGGAATTCGAAATTAATAAATTCTGTTTATATCAAATTTTATTCTAATTCAAACCCTAGAATAAAAAATCATATGAATTTCATATAATCTCCTCAACAGTAGATTAATGACACTATTTAAAATCTTTTTTCGTCCTTCTGAGCAAATTGTTGACAAATTATCTCTCAATTATCATCGAATATTGTAGGTGGGTTGCCAAAAGTATGATGCTAGAGTCGGAGTTCATTGAATTTCTAGAATTTACCCAGAAGCATAATGTTCCAAAGTTATTAATCTATAAAATAAAAGAAAGTATAGTAGTGATAGTGGTGGTGTGTGTGTGTTTTGTACAAAAATATCTGTCAGAACTGTCACCACCGGGAATTGAACCACGGACCTCCCCTGTGCAAAAGGGTCTCCATAGTCTAGTGGTTAAGGCGCCCGACCGGCAATTGGGAGGTCCGTGGTTCGATTCCCGGTGGTAACAGATTTTTTTAAGGAGCATTCATCGATCTCCATCAGCTATTCAATACTGTTGTCAATATCCGCCATTGCTGAAATCTTCTGTATAAATTAACAGCACGTGAAGGAATTCGAAATTAATAAATTCCGTTCCTGTATTACATTCTGTTTTAAATTATGATTTTTCAGTCTCAAAAATAAAAAATGTGATAGTGAAAGTTGAAAAATGAATAAAAAAAGTGAAATGAATAGAAATTATAAAAAAAGTGATAATAAAAGTTGAAAAATGAATAATTTATATTTATAAATAACTGCAATTAATAATAATTAATGATTGCAGTTATTGCAATCAATGAGCGAATGCGGTACTGAGTATTATATTAAGTATCAAACAAAATATCAATAGAATCAAATTTACAATAGATTAATCCTGGGATTTGCATATTTAGAATATAATATTATTGAGGTGAACACTGTAGAATGTTTTTCATATCGTGTCTAGTAGGGAAAGACTTCCATTGATTTTTCTGTCCAAGATGTTTCCTTATTCGCAAAGATACTATCAGTTCCCAATTTAGTTACAGTATTTGATGTTTGCCCTTAGCTGGTAGCTTGCATGCTGAACCTGCAACAGCCAACTGGTGTAGTCTATTCTTTGACTGGTTGAATGTGTTCTCCATAAATCTATTCATCGATTTCCATCCGTTATATATTCGAGACAGATTCGGATACAACGAACAAAGACCGTTCCAAATTTATTAGCCTTAAACTCCCCGGCCAAATGCTGGTTTCAAGCCCTGTCTGTGTTATTTCCATCATCGGGTTTCTATAAGTCAGGGTTTGATGGAGAGGGAGAAGAGGAAAATAAAGAAAAATAAGGAAAATAGGAAAGAAAAAAGAAAGCTGAAGTTGAGGATAAGTGAAGAAAAGAAAGAGTGTAAAATAAAAGAACAGAAGTTGGGGGGAAAGGAGAGAAAGAGTAGGAAGTGGTGGAGGAACAAAAGTTTAGGAAGAAAAAATAGTGAAAAAAAGAAGTGACGAAGTGAGAGAGTGTATATTGTTTTTTTGGTGACGTCAGTTGTCAGTCAATCTCTCAGTTTACCTCTTTTTAGCTGTGAACTGTGCTTTTCCAATTTCCCCTTAATAATCCAGGCTTCAAATAAGAGTCTTGGAGTGGCTGGTCGATTGAAAACATTTTCAATTTGACTACTTTGGTCCCTTGCTTATTTCTTGTTACATTCAAATTGCGGTTACCGGCTTTCCAACAAGATCTTAGTTTTCATCATAATTTCAACAATTTTTCTTTTATGATTTCTGATAGACGAGCAACTCAAATATTTTGTTTTATTGAGAAGTGACATCAAAATTTGATGTATTTTTGTGAAAAATTGAATACATTTCTTATATGGCCAATAAAATTAAATTAATATAATTCATTTAGAGAAAATTATTTCAGTTAATTCAGATTTCAAATATTAAAACATTCAAGTATGCGATATGTGGATAGTCCCAGAGTTTTGTGCATGAAAAGTTAAAAATGTTGGTTTGTTGTTACAGCCAGGGACTATCTATCTTGAAAATGAGGTTTATCATGGATATTTAATCTTTTTATAAATTCTACAGATATTATCGACAAAATGAGAAAGAAATGTTGGTGTAGTATGTAGGTTACTACAAAAATCATTCCAAAAATCTTTTTTTTTCAGGAAACTCCTACCGTAATATCATAGATTGGGGAGTAAGTCATAATGTTCTGTAGTTCTTGATGGTTCGTCTATGGTAATATTTTGTGATCTACCAAAAAGGTGTTGGAGGAGACTATTTTACATGGAATGTTTTTTTTTTTTTTTTTTTTTTTTTTTGAGGATGAAGCCCTCATAGCTCTTAGACCTGTGCGTGGGTAATGAGTTGGATAATGGTGATTGATGAGTAAATTTAAACTTTTTCTTTTTAAAATTCAAGCTTCGTATCCTTTAAGCAGAGGTGTTGTAATACTTAATTAGTTACTTATGTAATTTTTCCATAACTTAAATTTGAACCTAGATGTTCTTCAAGTTTCAAGAGCTGACATAGAGTTTTAATACACATTCTCACCCAACACAAGTTTGTTATATTAATTGTGATCTGTGATGTTTTCCATGACGAAATACTTAATGAAAAATCCAACATTAAAACTGACACTGCATTTCACTTTTAAATAATGTTTTACTCACATATATTGGAGATGCTTGAGGAATGCATTTCACTTCAACAAAGCATGACCCCTGCGGCAGGCTGACGAAGCTTCTGTTCAGAAGTGAAATGCATTCCTCAAGCATCTCCAATATATGTGAGTAAAACATTATTTAAAAGTGAAATACAGTGTCAGTTTTAATATTAGATTATTAATTGTGAGTTATAAAAATCTATGAATAATTATTTTGTATTACATTTTTCATATAAATGTGCTAATACACTCACTTTGTATCAAAAGAGCAGTTCTAAAATATAGTGTAAGTATACAGAGACAATATTTTTTTTTTAGTTAAAACTGAAAGGAAATCAATAAACCAACTTAAAATCAGGCCCTTGATAAGAGAATATTGTTACTTATTGTTTGCAAAGCACTCCAAAATCAAATCACTATGAGACCACTTCCAGTACTATTGATTCAGTCTAAAACTGTACAACTCAGCTTTTCAGAATTACAAACAAATCGTCACAAGTTTTAATTACGGTACTAATATTTGGCCAAATTCCATACAATCCCATCATCTGTAGAGTAAATAACTGTAATATATTTTATTTATTCATTTTATTTTTATTTGATACAAACATTCTTTTGAGGCAACAGGTAATATACCCAAAACTGCCTCCAACTGCCAGAACTGCCATAAATACAAAATTATAAAAAATAGAGTAAACCAAAAGTACAAAAAAAAACTTTGTAAACTTGGTGAAATTGAGAAAAAACGTACTAAATACAAATATAAAGAAAAAATATAATTAATATTTGTAATGTAATATGTAGTCTAAGTTATCTGTCAAAGCAAATATGAAATCATTTTTATTAACTAGCAAATAACGTAGTTTTACAATTATAACTGGACAATATCTACTCAACAAAGTCAACTGGCAAAAACGCGTTGTTTAACAAATGATACCTGAACAATATCAACTCAGAAAAAAGTTTTCCCATCGTAGGCAGAAGGAAAAATGATGATACAAGCTGTCACACAGGTCCCATATGAAACACAAATTGCATTTAAATTCATTGGAAGTGTGGCTCTCATGTGCACTGGGAGCAAGACAGCATTTCGCCTGTTTGTGACACGTGAACCATTAATTATACTTTGTGTCAGTTTGATTGATGGTGATGAATAAAGGCGTGCAAAAATGTGAAGAACAAAACAGTCACACATGGTCCTAAGACTTTCTCATGTTTTCATTCTAAATAATACTTGACAGGTACTAGTGTCAAAGAGTTTTAGGTTAGGTTAGATGCAGCATCACTCATTACATTAGCAATTACGGTTAGGTGGGGTGCAGCCTCACTTAATATTATTATTGGTTGGATGCTGCTTCACTTTAATCATCATTTCTTATGAAATTCTAGATAAGGTGAGATGCAGCTTTACTTCTCAGTGAATATCATCAATATTTTTTTTAAATAGGACTTAAAGAGGCTAGGTCAGCTGGATATAAGACTTCAATTCTAGAAATTTTTGGGCATTCATAGTCCTACAACTTCTGAACTCGAATGTAAGTTGTTGCTGCCATCATGAATATGTTGTTCTTTACCAACAAATTATAATAGGGCCAACTAAAGGCTACCCAAGTCTACAAATAATGAGAATGAATTGCATGAAGTTTATGATATAAGTCAAGGGAAATCAATTTTGAAACTATTAAAATGAATTTAAACGGTACCTTATTAGCTACAACTGTAATTATTTAACAAACATTCATGTTGAAAATCTTATATTATTTATTAATATTATTCTTTTTTTGTCCTTGATGCACCAACGATCAAGAGATCACATTGAAACTCAACTTTCTTGGTATTTTATTCATTTTTCATTAATTATTGGACTCCAATTTAATCTCTTTAATACCCACTTCATTATTTGTTTTAGATAGGCCTACTATACAGTATATAATATTAGATATATTGTAAAGATATACCGGTACTATCTTTATATATACTCACTCACTGCTGGTGGCGAATTTTGAATTTACATCAACTTCAACAATATATATCATAATTCTAATATTTATCATTTGAGAAGAATTACATTTTGATCGAAGAATCTCAAGAATAATATACCTCAATCTTTTAAATGAAAACTAAATCACCCATTCGTGCCCTAACAATTGTGGATATGAGTCAAAAGTATTAAAATTGAACTAATAACTTATTTAAATCACTGACTAATTCAATTACAATGTTTTTATCACAGGCAGGGTTAATATAAGGTTCTTTCACTCACCTTTCAACAAAAATGCCCCCTTGTCGGTTTGTAATAAAATAAACAGATCCAATAGTATAATTTTTTGAGTAATTAATTCGGGCAGGCAAGTAGTCAGGTTTTCCACTTTACTAAAAATAATCATAATGGAGAGTTTTTGTTCATAAATCCTCATTGTGGTTGTTATAATAAACGTCTTAGAAAAATTATTCTCCCACTGAAGTCGAGTTACCGTACTAATAATCAGTTAGGAGGAATATTCACTTCATATGAAGTATATGAAGCATGAAGTGTTGTCAAGAGGTAGACAAGCTTTAAAATGTTGACATGTTTTTCAATCTAGCTCCATGAAAAGGCTACAGAGAGTAGCCTTTCATCTCATATCTTCATCACTACATTAAATTAATAAATATGTAGGTATTAGAAATACCTCTAGAGTTTTTTTTTTGCAAAAAAGATGGCTTGATAAAATATGAGTAGAAGATTGAAAATGTCTGACGAGTGAGACTTGTCACGTTGTTTGTTGTAAAAATCAGGCTACTCTTTATGAACGCTTCCATATTATCTGAAGATTCAGGTAAATATTTGCTGCGTGCCATTTCGTTTGACGGGAAATGATGCTAATAATGCGAGTGGAGCATGAAAGTTGTGCAAATTGAAGAGGCTGAGAAAAGTCCCCAATACTGATCATCAACGCCCTCTTCTGCTCTCTCTTTGCAAGTGCCGCTACTTCAATCTCAATACTCTTCACATTTTCTTATGCTCTTTTTTTTAATATTCTTGTACAGTAAGTACTCCACAGTCCTTTAATTTAATATCCTGTTGTATACAGATGAGAGTATAGTAGTTGGCAATGAACTGTATGATACTGTTACGGGTTCCAATGTCTAAAATAAGGCTGGCAACACTAAATTTCACACTTGCACTTTATTTACACAAATTAGTCTATTTACACAAATTAATTGTAAGTTCAATTAATTAAATAAAAACAGATCATCAAATGACAAGCTAATACTTATTTTCAGTAATTATTTACAAGAATTAATGAATAAGTAATTACAGGCTGATTAATAATAGAAGAAACAAGAGTCCAATAAACTGTACAATAATGCAGAAAGAAATTATAAAAAGAGCAACTAATCACTTACAAAAACACAGTCCAATTCGTTATTTGACAGCCCCAAATAATATCACTTAACACAACGTCTTTAAACTATTAGTAAGCTGCATAAACAGTAAACACTTGTCTCTGCACTTGACACTGTCTAAAGACTGAATAAAGCACTGTTTACTCCACTGGCACTGGATTGTCTCTCTCACGTGATCTGTAATACAATCTGTCATGCGGGTTGGTAAAAACTAAACTCACTGGTTCACGTGGACTCCTTCATATAGCTGTTGTAGTTGTATTATTCCAAGAAGTGGAGGTCACTATATGCTTCGAGAAGGTCACGGAACATGATCTCGATTGTTCAAGAAGTCTGAAGAAATCTCGAGAAATTAAATTGAGTGAGAGAGTTGCAGACTTGAAGAATAAGGGTGACAAAGACATGTGAAGAGCAAGAGAGTGAAGATCGGATGTCGAAGTCATGTACGACCATGAATGGAATGATCTACGAAGAACAACTGCATGAATAACTGCTTGTTTGCTTTTGTAACAATACTATTGTTACAGGATTCTACGTCTAAAATAATGCTGGAAACACTTAAATGTATCACTCACACTTTATTTACACAAATAGTCCACAACACGCACCGATCAGTAATGTCTTACACAAAATAAAGAATTCAGAACAGATAAATCGATACTGTTCAACTGAAAAAGAGTTTTCAATATTACTGTACAGAAATCAATCACTAAAATAATGTTAAAAGGCCGATCTAATATTAAATAATAACTGTTCAATAAATAAATAAAGCCTTCATTGTTTCCAACACATGACAAAATAAAGAATAAAAAACTTAAATCTTCTAGAAAAAACAATGCAGTATTATATCTTTTCCTCTCTTTTTCAATATTACTGTACAAAAATCAATCACTAAATGTTAAAAGGCCGATCTAATATTAAATAATAAATATATCAATAAAAGTCCAATAATTCAAGAAGAAACGTCTAAAAACAAAAATTCAACTTATGTTGCACAAGTACGTAATACAATAATAGCTATGAGTAGAGTCCACTGGTATAAATTAAAAAGAATTCTCACAATATACGGCGTTTATCAGAACTGCCACTACTTGTTATCTCGATAAATTTCAAACAAGACTGAACTAATGTTCACCTTTGCGTTCGCCTTAAATAGGTTTTTCCAAAATCCAGAAAGACAGAGATTTTTCTAAAATGTTTCTAAACAAAGAGATAAGACATTCTAAAATATTCGATGAATCTCCATGAGGTTCTAATCAAATATTCTACAAAGTTCTAAGAAAATATCAGAAATAAACTACAAGGCGAAGAGAGTACAGAAGAAGAGTAATTAATTGCTTCTGAAAATCAATATTGACACAGGCAGATAACGTTGAAAACTGTTCCTTCTTTTCCATGTCAGAACACTATAGCAGCTCTCTAAACTGCAGCTTCTTTGAGGTTTTTTTTTGAGGATGAAGCCCACATAGGTCTGAGACCTGTGCGTGGGTAATGAGTTGGATGATTGTGATTGATGAGCTGAACCTATAGTTTTAGGTGAGTTCCGAACCACTGGGAAGTGATTTTACAGCAGAGAACAGTGTCTTTTTGCTGGCCAATGTAATCGGTCACCCTCACAAGCTGCCTAGGAGAACGCAGCTTGTCTCTATCTGATTGAACAGATACCTGCTACGGCTTACGGCTATCACTATTTATTACTTATTTAGTAACTCTCCAGGGGTGAACTGACGAGGGGGGGGGTTTAATAACAGCCACAGCCAATTTCAGCCTTTTTTTATCCCAGTAACGAAGCGTTTCCGGACATATGTTTATAAGAACTTTTTTCTTATGGTGGGAGGAATAAACTTGCGAAGTTTGGCAGATTCCCCTCTAAACACTTTTCTTAACACTGATTCACATGGGTCCCTCTGGTACTGAATTTTCAAAATAATGAAGGAAATAAGTTTAGCTGCCCCTAAAAAGTAAATGCGTATGCCTTTTATTGGTAAGGAGACCCTCACGAGTAGTTCCACCTCGCCGCTTGAGCCATGTTATTGAAAACACAGTAAACCTACAATTTTTAGGTGGGTTCCGAACGACCGGGAAGTGATTTTGCAGCAAAGAACAGAGTCCTTTGACAAATCCAATCGGTCACCCTTACAGAGAGGGCCCAGGAGAGCGTTGCTTATCTAATGTGATTCAACATATAACTACTGCTACGCCTCTCATGGGTATCACTTCCATAAGTCACCCCTGAGGCACACTTGCGGACCATCTTTGCTTCTACAATTCTACATCATCACATGACTACATAAATAATATTATTCCTTCTCAACTCAATTAAATTATTGGTGATGTTGAAGATCCATCTAGTATATAATAAAAACACGTTTAAGTGGTAATTATTACTCAGAGTGAAACGACCGTCACGCCATAGCGTGAGTAATAATTTCCACTTGAAAGTGTTTTTCAAGGTTTTAAATTATTGTTGGCAATGTTAAGGGGATGTAAACCTATTAGAGTATTTTTTAAAAATCTGTTAAATAACACTTTGATTTTTAAGCTGCATTCATTGTGGAAAGTTGTAGGATTTATAACATGGTTATATAACAGTGTTTTCTTATATAAAGCTAGCTGGCCCGACGCGCGTTGCTGCTTATTTCTCATAAAAAATCTTGATTTTATTATTTGTCACCTCCCACTGAGGTTACATTTCAAATTTCAACCTTCTTGGACTATTAGGGAAGAAGTTAGTCCTAGGGCTCTTCCAGCTGATCAGAGAGGCCTACTTCTTTGTTTTCTTACACAGTAAGACCTTACTCACCACCTCTCAATGAACATTTCAAATTTAAACCTTCCACGACTATTAGGGTAGAAGCTAGGTTTCTTATTTTATTATTCGCCACCTCCTACTGAGAATACATTTCAAATTTCTAGCTGCATTGGTTAACAGATATCATCAACCCGGCATAATTAGATTTCATCATACCCAGTCATATGTTTCCTACATACTGCAAGGATCCGACTGAAGGGTAGCCTACATGACAGTGTAAATAACTCCGCTAAGGGGCCTGCCATATGATTAAAAAACTGTTGACTTCTATCAGCTGTTCCTTTGAGCTGTTTGGCAGGCAAGTTCAGTAGGTTAGGTGAATGATGATTTGCAAAACACACAAACAGCTTGTCCATTGAAACAGCGTGTACAGCAGATCGAAAAATTTCAAATTATTTTCCATATGATTAGATCCCAGTAAGCTAGCTAGCCATGTACCCGTGCTTTGCATAGGCAAAACTTTAACCCCCTAAAAACACCCCTAAAATTGCGAATTTTGAAAAATCCTTTCTTATTGCATGGTTAAATCCTATAAGGATTGTTCATACGAAATTTCAAGTTCATAGGCCTAGTAGTTTTGGCGCTGCGTTGATGAGTGAGTCAGGGTATCATCCTTTTATAGATAGAGATAAACGCACCATTAGACACTAAATGTTACAAAAAAAATGTAAAAAGCTTTAAAACAAAGCATTGGTTTCGTTTCTATCCACGTAGATACTTTATTATGATTATGAACTGTAAGACTATGCTTCTAAGAATAATTTCCTCCGTGGTCGGTGGTCTAACCTTGCAATATTGGCAAGTGGCTGTTGCCGGTCTCTGTCCAAAAACCTATGCGGACGTTTCCTTTTTTGGCATTGGGATTTCATTTGTACCTGCGTTAGAATTTCATAACTGTGGACTTCAGCATCTGCATACTAAGTAGCATAGATTTTGAGTGAGCTCATAGGTTATGCTATCAAGCTGTTGGATGAATACAAATAACCTATCGATATGTAAGATGTTTTATACATGAAAATATTACTGAACATAAGTTCAGCATAAATATATTGAAATTTTTGTAGTATGAACCTACCCATCCTAGAATGATCCTAGCCATCTATTCTAATCATGGACAAGCTTCAACAGAAGTTCATTCTACAAAAAACCTACCTAGCCATAGATAGATAGCATGGGCGCCCGCATAATATTTTCCCAGGGGGGGCAAGGCCACCGGGGGGTCTGGGGGGTATGACACTTTACAGTAAAAAAGTTTAAGAGTCAACTTAGTCAGTCAACAGAATGTACAGTCAGTCAACGCAGCAACCCCTGCCTTGCTGCCTACCATAGACTAAGTATCACTTGCTCTTCAGTGTCTTGCTTATTGTTGTCAATTACGTTGTTTCTTTCGCTATAATAATACTAGCATGCATGAATACTAGGGTTTGGTTATTATTTATGTAGTCATGTTTTTCGTTAACGTAACCTTATCCCGGCGTTTATGCGGAATTGCCGATATTTATTCATTTTGGACATTCTAAATTTTTCAAAACACTAAAACCTGACAAAAATTTATGCGTACTATCCTGATTCTCAGGGGGGGCAATGGCCCCCCCTGGCCCCTCCCTGCGGGCGCCCTTGATAGATAGATAGATTTATTCTCAAAAGAAAAATAGCAATATACAGCGGTTTATTTTCTACAGAAAACTATGTTCGATCCAAAAATATAACTCATTAAAAAAACCAATATAAAAGAGAAATAAATAAAATAAAACTTAATGAGAATATACAATCCAGCACACAAGATGCAACCTGTGGGCCACTGGAGGGAGTTCATAAAATAAACCTATTTTACAATGGAAGAGATAAAAAGAAAAGAAGGAAAAATAAAAATTATTTATGCAATATCCTGATGTTATAAAGTTATTTATCTTGAAGGTACCTTCTAGGTAGTGGAATTTGGAAATTTCAAAAATTTAAATGTAAGAAATTTAAAATTTTTGAGAAGGAATGTCATTGAAATTTGAAATAGGTGAATTCATTCTTTATCACATTACATTGTGATTTGAATTTTGTAATATGAACAAAAATTTCAAATCCCAATTAATTATAATGTAATAAGACTAAGAGGGATATGCATCATCATCATCATCATCATCTTCCTACACATAAGGGATAGTGAGATCCTTTAAAAATACTGTAAAACTTGTGTTACAAGTTTTAGAATAAAAATCAACCAATATAAATACCGTAACATGACCATCATAAACTATTAATGATGAGTAATCATGATTTATTGGGCCTACTTGGATATTTTTCCTAGATGTTAACAAACCATTAACAAAGTCCCAATTTTTGATGGCTGTGTTTTCCATTCTAACTATTGTACTAATGTATTTCAAAAACTTCAATAACACTCCCTCAACTTCAATAATATCAAAACTCAACCTTAGTAGCATCAATCTAAAACATTAGTTAAAATACATGATACACTGTACATGCCGACAAGCTAACTTCACTCAATTCAATTTTATTTATTGTCATACATAATAGAACATTCATATATTCAAACAAAAATTTCACCACTTTTTATCATAATAATGAATATCTACATAAAACATCTTAAATGAAATAATAATTGTTGCATCCCTCTTTAAGCAAAGCTTGTGCTGATGGATGGTGCATCTCTAAGATGACATCATAAAAGAGACATATAGATAGATAGATATAAGATATAGATATAATCGTGCTTTATTCAATAATCGTTATTACATGGACAAAAAACAAAAGAAATGAAAACGCACACTACGACGGCTTGGTCCTAGACCGTCAGCCGATAAAAGTGACATATAAGTTCGCTAGCTTACTTTATGAACATGTGAACTCCACTGTTCATTTATAATACAAACACTTTATTATCTCACATGATTCAAACCATGCTTATAATAGGCTATTATTGTTCGGTTTTTTGTTTTCTTGACGAACATGTAAACCTCAAATGCATATTTTTGAAATATCAATTTTAAAATCATGCCAAAAAAAACGCATTGTCAACTCACTTGATGAACATGTAAACTCCGGTGGGTTCCATGGCCCTTGAAATGCCCTTCCACGACGCCAGCATACTGTACTTTTGCTTGGCGGTGAGCGGTAGCCTGGGGTCAGTTTTGGCGGGGGCTCCGCCCCTCTGGCCGACCCCACCACCCCCGTCCTGCATGCCCACATCGGAATCGCCGCCGTTGTTGCCGCCCCTCTGTGCCAGAGCCAGTTTACCCAACTCGCAGCCCATCTTCACACCCGCACTCACTCACTCTTGTGGCCTGTTCACCCCTACTCTGGTGCAAAACCAGTGCTAGCCCAAAAGCACTGCTACCTTCTTATCAGCGACATGTCGTTGACATTCCGCCTGCAAAATTAAATAAAATTGAAGAGGTTAGAACAATTTAAAAATAGAATAAGAAATATAAAAAATAGAATGGTTTGTAAGCGTGATGGAAATGAATTTTTTTTTAACTTTTCCCAACATGCAGAACAATTTCAAGTTAATAAGAACATAGATTTTTCTTTTGAGGTATACAATGGTTTCGGGCTGGAGCCCATCATCAGTGCCTGGATGATCTTTTTTTTACATTTTTTTTCTTGGAGTATGAACATAGGCCCAGATAGGTCTGAGACCTGTACGTGGGTAATGAATTGGATGATGGTGATTGATGAGTTGGACCTACAGTTTTAGGTGGGTTCCGAACCACCGGGAACTGATTTTACAACAGAGAACGGTGTATTTTTTGCTGGCCAATCCAATCGGTAACCCTTACAAAGAGTGCCTAGGAGACCGCAGCTTATCTCTATGTGATTGAACAGATACCTGCTACGGCTCACACCTATCACTTCCCTATCTTGCAGTATCTTGTTAGCTCTGTCATTCAAACTATGTGATGAACAGTAGGGAATGTTGACTAAATCTTTGGCCATGTGCTGTCAATGAACGCAGTGGCGTAGCAATGGGGGGGCGGAGTGGGCGGACCGCCCCGGGTGGCAGCCGAAGGGGGGTGACAAAAATCAGATCCAATCAGGCTTTAAAAGGACTATTATTAAATGTTTTTTAATAAATTATAGAGAAGAAATTATTCTGGTTAGGGGTGACATGACTGGCGACTGAGAAGCGTGCGATTGAGCTGAGAACTGTTGATGGTGCAGGAGCAGTGAGTGTCGAAATGTTTGACGCAGAGATTACTTATCAACTAAATTTATTTCCATTATTTGAAGAGATCTGTTCTGTTCTACTACATCTGCCACTGCCATTCACCCTTGGAGAATCAGTGGATTTGTTGATGCAGGTGTCAGGAGAGTAGCCAAGGAGAGTCCTCGGGTACGGACACCTTCCATTACCGATGACTCAAGCACTTGATTGCGGGTTGAAATATTGAAATGTAGCATTTACATAAATGGTATATAGTTTTTTGAGTGAGAGCTAATACTTTTTTAGGTCGGCTTATATAGAGATATGTATGGTTTTAAATAATGTGGGAGGATTTATGTATAGAAACGCTTAAAATGCAATTTCAGAGGGGTTGTTTTTAATTTTTTAACATCGTGAAAAGACACCTTAATTTATTCTGAGTTATCGGCCTACTGTGAAGGTAGATGATAGAGTTTAGTAAGGAAAGTTATAAAAATTATTAGATTGATTTGTGAAGAGTAGTCATAAAGTCACAAAGTAATGAATTACAAGGCATATTTTTTAGTAATGAATTACAAGGCATAATTTATTTCAGTAAAAATATTTATCAAGTAACAATTTTTTTAGAATAAATTTCAGTGGTAGGTCTTGAACCTACCCACAAAAAAATCAATTGAATTTTTTTTATCAAATATTATGGTTAAAGATGAATGAGTTGTGTCTAAAAGTGCTTGAGGGGATTATTTTCTATTTTCCTCCGGGGGAAACCCCCCGCAACACCCTTCTACAATCTATAGAAGAGGTATTTGTTTCATTTGATGTGCCACAGGGATCTTTCAAGCTATTTCATGATTTACATTTTTCTCTAAACTCCAATAATTGAGTCCTAAGTACTTTTTCCAAAGTGAACCAGCTAATGATGTAATGGAATACTCAACTGGATCACTCATGCTGTTCAAGCAAGATATTTCAATATTTTCAATTAGCCTGCCCACATTCTGAAGAGTTGCGATATGCACGCGGCACACCTAAGCTATAATCAATTGTGCGGAGCCCAATATCAAGACAAACATCACCAAAATAGCTTAAAGTTGCTTTCAAAAGACCTAAACATCAAACATTTTCTGACGCCCGCCCCCGGAGTCCCAAATTTTGAATATCTCATAAAAAATTTATAATTCTTCCACAAAATAAGAATAAGGTGTCGTTTGTTAACTGTGTGTAATGTAGGGGGGGGAGGGGGTTGGAAAGTTAAAATACCGCCCCGGGTGCCACAGGACCTTGCTACGCCACTGAATGAATGTATTACATTTTCTTTGAAATGAATCTAAAATTATTAATTAATAAATGTAGGTAAAATGAAATGACAAAATATGCACTCATACTAATTAGAATACTCTGTACCACGAATGCAGAACAGACAACTTGGTTTTTAAACGGATTATGTCAAAAAATGAACCATATTGTATGACCAGTGACTTGAAAGCGTTTTCTGGAAATTCTCTGTTATACTTGTCATACATTTTGCTGTTCAATAATTAGAAAAATCAAGTTTTCCCATGGACTGGAATCTGTTTCTCAATTGAATTAAAATATTTTCTAAAATCTCAACGAACAGACGTTTGTTCTCTGATTCATTCTCTGTACTATTCAACTTCATCATCGGTTTTTAAAGTTGCAAATAACTTTTACTATTTTCTTAATTTTATTTAAATTCCTCGAAATGTTTTATGAAACAATGTTTTCTTATTTCTTCTAGTCTCTTGATTACTTCAGTCACTGTATATCTAAATATTTTGTTTGAAGCATGTTGAAGAGAGCGTTTGTGAATGGAAATTTTTGAATGTCTGACTTCTTTCTAGGAACAAAAGAAAACCTTAATTTTTTATTACAGTTTTGGTATCCCAATCAGAAGAATACTCAAGGAGGTTTTCAAAGAACATTATTATTAAGTCATATTTCTCCTTAATAGTGTTCACGCAAACAACAACAACCGCCTTCATGGGGGTGATAATGTATGCAACGAGAATGAACTACTCGTCTATCATGGCATGCGATCTGGTGTACAAGCACAGAGTGTTCGTAAAAGGTCGGGTCTATATTTAGATGGATATAGGCGCGCGCATAAGTTTTTTGCTAAAACTTGTCTAACAAGGCATGCGGGCTCTTGACAGCATACATTTGACAGAGACTCAAGAGAGGCTTCACATTCCGTCAATGGTGTACGATTTTGAAAGCAAACATAAATACTGGAATATTTTATATTTTATTAATACCTTAACTTGTTAGGATAGTTTTGACAAAAATATTTTCTCTTTTATTTTGTCCGCGGCGCATGCTAAGCCTGCTCGGAGAATTCGCCACCGGTGATAAAGTATTGTAACTGAAAATTAATTAATATTCAAGGTTTCATTTGGCAAGATTAATTCAAATACAAATATGTGGAGCTTTGTGATTAAACTCTTAATGTGAGCTTGGGACTAATTGGAAGTTCAAAACAGATTCTTCCGAATAACGGACAAAATAAAAGAGAAAATATTGTTGTCAAGACTATCCCAACAAGTTAAAATATTAATGGAATATAAAATATTCCAGTATTTATCTTCCAACCCTAAACATCGCCCTCTCATTTAAAACATCACTCGCTCATAGATTATAGTCTTCAATCGCCCTGTCACAAATTTTACAAAACAATCACTTTTGAATTTCCATTTGCGTATTTTTGTTATGTCTGCAGAGAGCAGAGATGCCAATATTTTAATTAATGCTATTGTATAACATATAGTGTTGTATTGGAACTTGTATTTGTTGTTACTTCCAAATCCTATAGAAGTTTGAACTTATAAATTTCAATTTAATTCGTAAATTGTAAAGCAACAGGTCCCAGGCAATAGACAAGAAATCAGAAGGATGCAGGTATATAAAATATAAATGGCACAGTGTAAGAAATATTCAAAGCCGTACAAAATTAGTCATATTAATTATTGTGGAATTTGAATATACATTTAAATGTAACTATGTAACTGTGTCAGCAGTATCAGCAGTATATCCATGTAACTTGAGGTAGGAAATAATTTAAATTCGACACATAATTTCAAAATTACAAAATTAGTCACATTAATTATTGTGAAATTTGAATATAAATTTAAATGCAACTATTTAACTGTGCCACAGTATCAGCAGTATATCCATGTACCTTGAGGTAGGAAACCATTTAAATTCGACACTTAATTTCAAACCATTTACAGCAACTCAGTGTCGTCGATCAACACACCTACTGTTAGCGATAAATGCGTCGTGTCAATATGCACACCCTTTAATTTTGCCATATTTTTAATCCAACAGCACATGTGGAGCTTTATGTGGAAAAACGAGTCGTGCGACAACTTATTTAGTCATCGACAGAGTTTTGTTTTTAGTCAAAAGCTGGGTGCCAATCAATCATCTAAGGGGGATGCTGGTGCGCTTTTTTTTCTTCTTTTTATGACGATAAATCTCTCGGCACACACGACTACGCCAGCGTCAAAACAAAAGATTTATGGAGGTGAGAGACATCCATTGATCGACGCATATTTCACAAACATTCGAACCGTTTGAAATAAAATTAGCCTGCTGTGATTTCAGGAATTTGATGAGCGTATACTGTCCAATGTATGTTGCTCATAGTTTGGATAGCTACTTACTGTTCAGGAAATATTGACTGTTTTATAGTCTACAATTATTTGAATAATTATAAGACCTAAGTTTTTAGTGTAATAGAAACAAATCCTAAGTAATATAATGAAAAAATTCAAGTTAGAGTTAAAAACTGCCCCACCATTTTACGGGTATTATAAGAGTGAAACAATTTTCATTTAATACGTCCTTGAAACATCCAAAGTACGATTGGAAGCAGTAAATAATTGTAGAAAATAATAACACAATCATGAATCAAACAATAGTTTGGACAAAAGTCAGTCCATGGACAAAATTCCCAGAACTACAGAAATTGCTAGAAGACGAAGAGTCAATACTCTTGCTTGAAAATCTTGAATTCTCAATATGGCCTTTCAAATCAAATTTGTTAAATTTGTCACTGCTTGAAGTATCAAATCATGAGTTTATTTTTATTGCCATATTCCTTTTTTGCATTACATTCATAAAATCAATGTTCAAAGTTCAAGGTATAGAAAAATAAGAAAGCAATATTCTAGAATAATAACAATTTGCTCTACAATCAACTTAGTAATATTACATAATCTTTTATATTTGTCCTCAACCTGGCAATATTTATTGTCAAAATATTTCTTAATGACCCAAAACCTACATAAAAATTATAAATTCAATTAAAATATAAGAAAACTATTTTCTGAATATTTTTGCAATCTATTTAGTTAATCAATGGTATTAGAATTAGATAGGTGTGAATATAAAATCATGAATAATGTATTTATTCTATTAAGGAGATGAAATAAATGCAACCTTTATAAAGAGGTCGATATTTGAGCAAAAAGGAGAAATAATATGAGGAAATTTGTCCTATAGGACAAAGAAAAAAAATCTAAACAGCTGGATAATTTTAAGAAGGGTGAGAGGAATTTAGAATTGATTTACTGAAATTGGAAACAAACCAAAGAAGAATGAGGAAACAGAATGTAATGGATATTTCAACAAGCAGAAGCTTCATTTATCTGGACATAATATATAGATAGCTCTTTATGACTAATTTTTGTCATCAAATTATTCTAATCTTAATCAGCTACCAATAAAATAACTTATGTTCTATGAATTTAAAACTTCCAACCTTCTGGGGCCTGTTACATAACAATGATTCATAAACTTTGTAGTTTTATTTTAAATAAAAAAACTTCAAAAACTTGTATAAGTACCTAGTTATTAAAAAATCTTGCGAAAGATTAAATTTCACTTGTCGATTGAAGTAGGCCCCAACTAGTCAAAAAATCAGAGTATTATGTGAGTAGATTTCACTAACAAAAATTTACGAAAGTGATCTATTAATGGCACATAATGATCCGCCATTCCTTTCAGTCATTGTTCTTTCAAGAAGAAAATGTTTTGGAAATAGAATGTCCGCTATTGTTGGCACTTTTCTATAATCAACCTGTTCAAACTCTTTGTACCTATTTGGAAGTATCAGCTCACCTTGTCGACATGGCTAAATGGTCTAGTTTACTTTTGACATCTTTTTGTGAATCAATAATTAGAACACCTGTTTCAGTTGGTTAACACTTGTTTGAATAATCAATTATTCTCATACAATCGTCGTTTGTTCCTAGATCTTAATAAAGATCTACCATATAGTTTTGTCTAGTATTGTTCATTTAAGTCTCATAACTCAAGATTGAGATTTAAATATTCCATTGGTTCAACATTGTTTATATTCCAACAAATATTCCAAATTTTCTGAATCGTCAACAACATTTTGGAATCCATATTAATTAATAAATAATTATAATTAATTAATAGATAATAGGTAATTAATAGATAATGAAGTTAAAAGGGCTATTAATATGATGTTGAAGATCCATCTTGTTTTCACTAATACATCATAAAAGCTTAAAAACACTTTTAAGTGGAATTATGGCGTGACGGCCGTTTTACTCTGATGTTAAGAGCATCGTCATTCGTCAGACGACCCACAATGTACAGTACTCATGTCACAGTCACAGTACAGTACGATGGCCGTTAGGCCATAACGTGAGTCACAATTTCCACTTAAAAGTTAGTGTTTTTTAAGCTTTTATTATGGCTATTAATAGTTCAATATAATTCTTCAAAATGTTACGTAGGATTCATGGGTGTTCTCAAATCCAATGCAAAGATTATCGAATTCAAAAGGTGGAGGACCAATTATATTCCAATTACGTATGATAATTATCATCTTTTTTTAATTTGGAAAAATCGCCCCGTAATCATTGCTTGTATTTATTATAAACTTCCATTTAAAAGTGTTTTTTAAGTTTATAATGCATATTAGTGGAAACAAGATGGATCTTCAACATCATAATTGCTTGTATTATTTGATGTATTGCAGAAGTAATTATTGATGTAGGCCTAATTATTTTCTAGCACAATTGACAACCAGAGTTCCATAATAAATAATGTACAAATGATAAGAAGTAATTCACGGGCAAATCATGAGTTTTCAGTGCATCTTTCTGTAGGTTATACCTAACGATGATTCGTTTTTTTCTTGAATAACAATCTTCGAAGAATACAAAAATGATTGTGAATTTTCGAAACATTTAAACCAATACCTAATTGAAAAAATTGAAAACTGATATCAACTACTTAAATATCAGGCCTAGCAAATCAAAAATTTCTAAATCTACTGCAAATTTTACACTGTAATTGAGTTATTTCTTGAATATGATGATATTAATTCACTGTTTCACTTATCCTATCTATACTTTTAATTTTCTGCCTCTATAGGTACCTATAATATTAATACAACTTTTCAAAGATCTTCTTCTAAATATTCATTAATTTCATTGCCGTTAGATGTCGACAACTGAAATTTGAAGACTTCTCCCTTTTGAGATTATTATCAGCCTTGAAACATGAGGTTGAATTATATGATAATTTGAGAAGTGAGCTACACCGTTTCATTTACTTAGAAATTCACACATCTGAGACCTATCTTCAGGGAACAATGGTGTATCTGACAAGTATGAGGTGTGTTGAAAATGTAATCTCAGTCACTCATTCTATTCTATCGCACTCTATTCACTTGCTGCGTTCAAGAGGCTTCAGAAGAAGGAACGGATTTGAGACAACCATGACATCTATCATCATGCTCTTTCTCTGCTTACTTCTTCTTTTTTCTCTCTTCTTCAATCACTCACTCTCTCTTCTTCTTTTCATTTATCTTCTCCTTTTGCTTAAATTATAATCTACGAACCACTCAATATCTTCCCAAGAAATATGTGATATTGTCAGAGCACAAAAAGTCCACCAATCTTTGCTTCCAAATATACATTGAAAAGTGAATTTTATAATCAGTGAAAAAGTGCGAATTTTGTGGAAGAAAGGCCTTGTGAAGATAGCCTTAATACTCAAAGGCCTAATACACAGATACCATATCCGTCATACTATGTATTTGACTTTTATTAGAAATAGGTCGTGTGAGACTGTTGATTGCATGGTTTTTGGTTATAATTTTTTTTTTCGAAATTTATTGTATTTGATATTTTAAGATATTGAAATGTTATTTATTGTCATGAGATTAATTCTTTTTCATCAATTATTTTGTGAAATATGGGGGTTTAATGTTGGAATTTTTCGGTTTTTTGAGGCAATTGTATGGTCTCACCTACGAGTTATTTTCAACAACTAATAATTATTGTTTTATGACTGAAAAACACCTTGGGGAAAAGAATGACACATTTTTATTCTAATTTAACTATTGGGTTTTCAATAAAAAAATTGAACTTTTCTAGATTTTCAAAAATCTATTTTGAGAAAACTAATTGTTTGATCGAAATGAAAAATATGGCTTTTCATTCCTCAATGTGTCTTCTAGTTACAACAAATTTATCAGAAGTTTAAAATAACTTGTAGGGGAGATCAATTGCCCCCAAAAAACGAAAAATTTCATCTTTGAACTCTCATATTTCATACAATAATTGATGAAAAAATAATTTCTCATGGTAATAGGAAACATTTCAATACCTTCATAACATCTAATACAAGAAACTTGGGGGAAAAATTATGACAAAATACCCTGCGCACAGCTTTAAATACCTAGTTGTACTAGTTAGTTCATTTGGAGTGCTCTAAACAAAAATACATAAGTGAAAAACAGTATCTAATAGATGATGGAATATCTGTCTATCTGAGAAATCCATCTAATCTGAGATAGATAGATAATATTGGATAAAAAACTAAACTATGGATATAGTTCAGATGATCTCAGGGTTCTTGAACAATATAGGTATATCTGATAATCAAAGTATTTAATGCAACTACGTCCAGTCCTCAACACTGAACACTGAAATTCTTCAGTTCATTCTAGTACAATACATAATCCTCCTAACTAATCAACATAATCAAGAATCATGAAGTTCGCTAGACTTACGTTTGACGCCTGATCGAAAGTTAAATAGTTATTAAATAGCTTAGATAACTGAAAATTTAGGACTAGGTTTGTTAGGTTCGAAGTAATCCAATTTAAATATTGAAGAATAAGACGAAATTGTCACAACCAAATTTATTAAAAATATTGAGAAACTGAGAAACTAAGATGGATCTTCAACATCATAATTTCGCCGAGAGGACAACATTGATCCATACCTACAGGAACACTCGAATTAAGGTTATGAAATCATCCCTTGCCATATCATTCAATCACATTTGCATCCATAACCAAATCATCCCAAAATATGCAAGAATTTCTTTAAAAAGCAACAGCATACCTGCTCAAAAAACTGTGAAACAGGCTCAATTATTATTCATCAAAAACAGCATACAGCATCTACACAGACAAAAGAATGAACTCAACAAGAAAGCATATTATTTACATTTAAAACTCAGCTCTATTCTTCACTACACTGAACTACAAGAAATAATCACATATACAAATAGCATAGTCAATCTCATGAGCAAAAAATTAAAAACCAAACATAACCAAAAAATTGCACAACTTCAAAATGCACAGACCCCATTAATCACCACAGAACAGAAATTTCATAAAAGAACAATGAATACCACACAAATCGAATTCAATAGATCTGAAATTGAACTACTTGATAAGGGACTAAAACACAATATTAACACACAACATGACCTCTCACAAAAACAATTGACTGAAACTATAATTGACACAGAAACTGCTATACAAAATACAAATATCCATGTACATGAATACCTGAGGCAGGACATATCACGCAATAAAAACACTTTCAAAGTCCAATCCAAAACCAACCCAGATTTTATAACCATGAAAAATATTAGAAAAAACAGAAAGAACATAACCTGATCATAACCACAGCTGACAAAGGCAACATCACAGTCATTATAAATAAAACAGAAATAGACACAAAGGTTCAACAATTCATTACTAAAAATAAAATCATGGAACTAAAGAATGATCCCACTCCCAAGTACCAAACACAAATAAAAGATGCCATCAATCGTACTCAACACATCATTCCTCACAACCACAAAAAGCACCTCAAGCACATAAATCCATCAGCACCAAAACTAAATGCCTTACCAAAAATTCACAAAGCAGATATTCCCATCAGACCTCTCATAAATCACACACATGCACCTGCACACAAATTAGCAAAACTCCTAGATAAAACAATAAGACAGAACATAACATTCCATCAGCACACAGCAGTAAAAAATAACATAGACCTGATAGACAAACTACAAAAAATCCATATACCACACAATTCCACACTATCTTCTCTTGACATTACAAATCTGTACACCAATGTACCCATACAAGAAACACTTCTTCACCTTAAACAAATGCTCATCCAAAACAACACACCACCTGAACAGCTCCAAGAAATTTTAGACCTCACAACACTAGTTACCTCACAAAATTACTTCACATACAATAATAAATTCTATTCACAACCTCATGGCCTTCCTATGGGTTCCCCAATTTCTTGCATCCTAGCTGAAATCTTTGTCCACAATATAGAACAAAAACATATCCTACATAATACAGACAAAATCATCAGCTGGCACCGATATGTTGATGACATTCTAATTCTATACAAAGGCAATAAAAGACAAACTGAAATATTCCACACCAATCTCAATAAAATCCATCCCAATTTAAAATTCACCTTAGAACTTGAACACAATAACAGTATCAACTTCTTGGACATCACTATAACAAAGCAGGAACATGCATTCAAAACATTTAGAATTTACAGGAAACCCACAACAACTGATACAGTAATACATAACACATCAAATCACCCAACCCAACATAAACATGCCGCTTTCAATCACATGCTCCACCGACTAACAAACATTCCTATGTCACAAGAAGATTACAATATAGAATTGAATACTATAAAACACATAGCACAACAGAATGGTTACAAACACACACTAATAGACAAACTACTGCACAGAATATCAACAGAACCAATCACTCACACCAGCAACAAACAGAATGACAACCCCCATACATTCATCACACTTACTTACCTCAACAACAAAACTCATAAAATAGCAGCTTCATTCAGGAAACTCAAATATAAAATAGCTTACAGAACAACTAATTCACTCAAAAAACACCTGCATTCTCAGACATCATCTCAAAACAAGTACAACAGATCTGGAATTTACAAATTGAAATGTGATGACTGCAACAAGTTCTACATAGGACAAACCGGCAGGACATTCACCACTAGATTCAAAGAACACACAAGAGCCATCTCACACCTAAACACACATTCCACTTTTGCTGAACACATCATTTCAACAGGCCACAGTTATACAGACATTGACACTAATTTAGACACACTACACTTCACTCACAAAAGCCAGAAACTCAATGTTTTAGAACAATATGAAATTTACAAACATGCAAAGCAGCAACCTGACAACATTTTAAATGATCAACTTAACTTCTTCTCACATACTCTATTTGACAAAATAATCCCAATTTCAAACCTCCCACCTACTCATTCCCCCACCCCATCGCCATTCCAACATACATAACCCTCAAACTCATACCTTAAGTCAGTGTACTGTGGGTCGTCTGACGATGCTCTAGACAACAGAGCGAAACGGCCGTCACGCCATAACGTGAGTTAGTTTCCATTTAAAAGTGTTTTTTTCAAGTTTATATTACATATTAGTGGAAACAAGATGGATCTTCAACATCATAATTGAGAAACTAGTTTCGTTTGTTATACCATTATCAATCTCAATCAAACTAAAACTAAAGTACAGAGTAGCTTGATATATACTAAACATGGAATGATACTATTGGCTAAGCGAGAAAGAGGCTGACCTTCATTGAAGATTGTGATTGGCTGATAAGTCACGCCTCCTAGTGGGAGGAGTAACAAGCAAAAATACGAGTCAAATCAATAAATAAAATCTGTGAACATCTAGAAAGCAACAGAGAAGAACAATACGCAATTAGGCAGAATTTAATCAATTTAAATTTTAAAAAAAATGAAGCTCACTGAAATGCATTCAAGGTCAACCGAGAAAGATACCAAAGTCCCGTTTAAAAAAAAAGTAGGCTAGAATTATGACGAAACCAAGTTAGTTGTATTGAATTGATTAAAATAAATTGAACCGAAACTAGTTTCTCAATATTTTTAATAAATGTGGCTGTGACAATTTCGTCTTATTATTCATTATGGATAACTTTGCCACTACAAAGAAAGTAATTTGACTGTCACCTAACAGATAAATTTCGAGGGACTGTTTGTTTAAAATTGCAATATTGCTTGCATTTGTTTGTTTCAGCAATGTTGAAATTTACGGAAACTCTACATTATGTAAGAATACAGGGAAACTCTGATTTTTAAATGGTAGAGGTAAACGAGAGGGAACAATGACAAAATTTCTCATTCACTCGCTAAAAATCTAAATAAAACACATTCGATGTTCGCGTATTCAATACACGCAAATTTTCTGTTGCAATAACTGAGGCCTGCAGTACGAATTTCCATCTGAGACCAGAAAATTCAATCAAATCAGAAATAGCAATTAGAGCTTTTGAACCATCCATGAAATATAGATTTCTTGTTTTAATACATATTCGAGCACTTTTGGCTGATTTCTCTTTCAATTAATAATTACTGTTCGATGCATTCACAATGTAATGCCACTCTTGTTGACTCAATGTGCAATTTTGTAGCTCACCGCTGATTGAAAAAGTGTCCAGCTCATCAGCTTCATATATCAATTAGATTGGACATGTGAATTCATATAAAAGCTCTAATAATAAAGTACAAAAACGAGCTAAAAGTGTGCAGAACTCTTCTACATCATTGAACAATCAAACATTCAATAGAGATTAATTAATTTTGAATATCGCTGCAATTGAACTTTTTTTCGGAGGATGAAGCCCAAATAGGTCTGAGACATGTACTTGGGTAATGAATTGGATGATGGTGATTGATGAGTTTGACCTACAGTTTTAGGTGGGTTCCGAATCACCGATTTGCATTAATCATTTGCACCGATTTGCATTTGATTTTCATTAAGCCCAAACCAAAGAGCATATTCTCCAAGCATAGCCCAATAACAGACAAAAATCCAATACCTCTAATTCTTGATACTTTCCATTATTATACTACGTTTCTATCATTAATTAATACATAATGTACTAGCACTTGCTTATTTTAATCTGTTTCTCATTCTCTTATATTTTTTCTATTCATCTATGCTCTCAAATTCTTCATTTTTTGCAACACATTTAGAACTTTGAACAAATTAAATAAGTTGAAACTATTTGTAGAATAGTTGTTTATGATCATTTATACCGCTTAGCGCAGTTGGTTGGGGCGTCGCAACTTCAGCTTGCTGTTCGTTATGTGGTCGTGGGTTCGAATCCCGCTCCACCGTCAGGCGTAATCATTCACTTCATCACCCACGCACAAGTCTCGGACTCATGTGGGCATCATCAGCAATGAAAAAAATCGGTTTTATATTAAGAAAATTATAGTAATGAACTAATAAATTATGATAAATGCTTTGCCAAGGAACTCTCCGGTTTTTTTATATTAATGGAGAAATCGAGATATTCTGAAAAGAGAAAGCAGGCGCGAAACAAGGTGGGTGATAAAGAGGGTATACACCCCTTCCCCCTAAATTGTCAAAAGTGATAGCCGCGAGCCGTAGCAGGTATCTGTTCAATCAGATAGATAAGCTGCGTTCTCGTAGGTCGTGTTTGTAACGGTGACCGATTAGATTGGCCAGCAAAAAAGACACTGTTCTCTGCTGAAAATCACTTCCCGGTGGTTCGGAACCCACCTAAAACTGTAGGTCCAACTCATCAATCACCATCATCCAACTCATTACCCACGCACAGGTCTCAGACCTATGTGGGCTTCATCCTCAAAAAAAAAAAAAAGCTGAATTTGTGTCTTTTCTGATGGTTGAGACCTTCTTCCTATTCGATTTCAACGACCGGAAACTTTTTAATTTTTTTGGAATATGTTTTTTTAAATTATCAAAAGCTAATTTAACTTAGAGATTAATTAAGACTCATCCTTATTCAAAGATAATATCTATATAGGCCATTTTATTCAATTCGTGATTTCAACTTTGGTAATGGAAGACCGCTCAGTAGGCGGTCCATGATCACAGATCATATCAAATGAGAAGGAAATGTGGGGTCTAAGAAAAATTATTTTTGAAACAGTGCATGGGAGCTGCTCAAAGAAATGAAAAGTTAATAATTTTCAGCTATAACATTCAACGAAAAAGGCGGTTCATTGCACTGAAAACTGATTTGAGGACGACTATAGCAGTGCAAATGCTACAGAATTAGGTGGAAACTACCAAATTAACATTTCATATTTAGGCAACTTGAACGTAGGTATATCTTGATAACAACGACTACTAATTATTGTAATTTTCACTAATATGTTTGTCATAATTGTTAGAAGCCAAATGACCTTGAATAATGAATAGGCTTGCTAGTTGGTAGTGAATATTTTAACAATAATCATTCTCTTACAATGCTCACATCATACTAGAAACGTTTAGTATTCTAACAGAGTTTATTATATATCGTGATTAAAATGCTAAAATGCACTGTACCAAGTTGCTAGTGTCTTTTAAAATATTTTATGCCTCATATCTTATAATACCTCAACAGAATCTTATCTGACGGAATGTATCGTTCACTGATTTTTTGACACAGAATATTCGAATTATTTAAGCTTCTTGTTTTTTTCTAGTTTTTAAAATAAAAATAGAGCAGGCTAGTGAGAGAGAACGAAAGTAATAGAATGCGGTAAAATCAACAGAAAATATGGAAAAATTCATGCTTCCTATAAAAAATAGGTAGTAGATATATTCCAGTGGAATTACTGGAATTGAACGGCGATTTTTTAGTAGAATTCCTCAATATCGTAGTCTGACACCTAGAGACATTAAAAGAAAAATATTTTTTTAATTTACGAAGCTTAGTGATTAGTTTTTGTTTATTGAGAATATTTTTTTTAATAAACAAGAATGAGATCTCGTCTACGATATGTTCCATTATAGCAATGGACTAATTTTGTGGCTTTATTCGTCTTATATCCATACTTTTGAAGTAGTGTAGCCCACTATGAACTTGAGTAATCATGATTAGTGTTAATAAGTTCTTCAACAATACGTTCTTACTGATGTTGAAGATCCATCTAACCACTAGTATATAATAAAAACTTAAAAAAACACTTTTAATTGGAAATTATGACTCACGCTATGGTGTGAAGGCCGTTTTACTCTGATGTTAAGAGCATCGTCAGACGACCCACATTACACTCAGGGTGAAACGACCGTCACGCCATAGCGTGAGTCATAATTTCCACTTAAAAGTGTTTTTCAAGTTTTTATTGAACGAGCGAATATCTAACCACTAGTAAGCATATTCAACTAGTATATAATAAAAACTTAAAAAACACTTGACTCACGCTATGGTGTGACGGCCGTTTCACTCTGATGTTAAGAGCATCGTCAGACGACCCACATTACACTCAGGGTGAAACGGCCGTCACGCCATAGCGTGAGTCATAATTTCCACTTAAAAGTGTTTTTCAAGTTTTTATTGAACGAGCGAATCGAGTTCTTCCTTTTGACTTGAGGCTCGAGGCGTAGTGTGCTTGTATGTTCCACGATAACTTTCGAACGCCTTTATCAATCAACTTCAAATTTGAAACACAGACTCTTGGTATCTATAGACAGGTCAAGTTCGTTTGCCAATTAAATTGACCAACTCCTTCATCCTTTTTGAGGCGAAACAAAAGGATAGGTTCTCTCCCCTTAATTAATATATCTATATATTACTATATTTAAGAAAATAGTTGTTTTCACCATATGGAATTCGCAATAGATTTCAAAATATATTTTGAGCTGTAGGTGAATAAATGCGATCAGGCTTTTTATAGGATCTCTATAAGCTGGTATACTAATTTCATTGCCCTGATATTTTGATATATAAACAGCTGTTTTTCATGTGGTAAATATATCTTCTCTATAGACTGATACACTAATTCCATTGCCCTGATATATAGGTATATGAGTACGGTAGGTCTTTTTTGTGGAAAATGTGTGTATCAGAGCAACAATGAAATTGAACTTCAAGTGATAGAAGTCTTGTGAATTTTATCTAAATCATTATTTTCAAAACAGCCGTGTTTCGTTACCACCTTCCCCTACAATAAGCTTCTCAAATGAGTTTCCCTTTCCAAAATTAGTTGTTTGCAAGCGAGTTCTCCAGCCCGTTGGGATCACTAGTAATGGGTCTCTGAACATCAATTGAAAATCCATCAATATATTAAAACTATTTTTAATGAATAAAAAGTCTGAAATTGTCGGACCACTTGTTAGTTGACACAGTTCCATTTTTTTCACACCTTACTTGCTGCATCCTCAGCAAGAACAGCTGAGGATACAGATAGTAATCTGTGAGTGAAACCATGTGTCGAATAAATTAAGTGGTTCGAAAATTTCAGACTTTATATTCATTATGACAAATTAACAACATTAATTCCACCACAACAATATTCTTCTTGATTTTTGCTAGTTTTAAAAGAAAAAGAGTAGGCTAGTGAGAGAGACCGAAAGTAATAAAATCAATTGAAGATATGGAAAAAATACATGCTTACCATAAAAAATAGGTAGTAGTTGTAATCCAATAAACGCGACTAAATCAACCAAGCCACGTTTGTAACACTTGTAATATGTATGATTACTTGTAATACTTGTGATATCTACTTGTAATATTTATGATTGTCACTTCTGTTTGCTCGATCTCCTATTATACGTGATTGAGATCAGAGCATATCAAACTACACAGATAAGGCACTGTCAAAGGAGGTATTTATATTTCTCTAGTAATCAGACATCAAAGGATGTATTTATTTTCCTCTTATAGTAATCGGACATAATTCGTCGTTTTAATTGGACAATTATTGACAGTAATATTAGTAAACAATAATAGATAGCTACCGTTTTCCGCTCTATTGGATCCAGTGATAGAGTATCCCACTACGTGACATAAAGTTGTCATTGCTGGCAGTGCACTTTGGATTTCTTATCTGGGATTTAAATAAAGTCCAATTATCGAAATAGCTCCTTACAATCTTTCCTATTCATTCTAATACAATGAAATAAATGATCATTCTATTAAAAATACAGTCAATGCTTGATTAATAATATTAGTAAGAGAGGCATCATCATGTGAATGATAATTTACTGGAACTACAAGCAATCGGAATCTTCAAATTTGAAGAAATTTGAGATAATATCTATACTTGAGATATTGTAATATTCATATTGTTTCAAGTCTAATGCTCATAATATGGAGCTTGAAAGCTCAGATTTCATTTGTCAACGTCACAAGCTGAATAACGTTGAGTTCAAGAATTTAAATTTGTTATACATAACACACACAGTCCTGGCTCTAATATTCATAATTCATAATCTAAATGAATTTATTATTAAGTATCTTTGTTCTTCATGCTTATTGTTAAAATCCATTTCTACATAGAGATGGTGTTTATGCTCATTTGTGCTTTTACGAAATATGTTATCAAAATACTAGTGAGCTCAACGGGCTGGAGAACTCGCTTGCAAACAATTAATTTTTGAAAGGGAAACTCATTTGGAAAGCTTATCGTAGGGGTAAGGTAGTAACGAAAACGGTTGCTTTGAAGATACTTATTTAAAAATTCACAAGACATCACTTTAAGTTCAAGTTCATCGTTGCTCTGATACACAGATTTATTTTCCACAAAAAAGACCTATCGTAATCATATACCTATATATCAGGGCAATGGAATATATTTAGTAGATACATTTACCACATAAAAAACAGCTGTTCATAATAATTATATCCAAATATCAGGGCAATGAAATTGGTATATCAGATAGAGATTCTATAAAAACCCTGATCACATTTATATTCACCTACAGCTGATAATAACTCAAAATATATTTTGAAATCTATTGCGAATGCCATCATATGGTAGAATCATAGAAACAACTATTTTCTATATATAGTGATATATAGATATATATATCAATGAAGGGCCTATTTGATTCGCCTCAAAAAGGATGAAGGAGTCGGTTGATTTTATTGGCCAACGAACTTGACCTGTCTAAAGATACCAAGAATCTGTGTTTCAAATTTGAAGTTGATTGATAAAGGCGTTCGAAAGTTATCGTGGAACATACCCACAAACACATAACGCCTCGAGCCTCAAGTCAAAAGGAAGAACTCGCTTCGCTCGTTCAATAATAATGAATCATTGTAGTCTTGGATTTCTTGTTCCATAACGATCTGCGTTGTTAATATTAACTTTTTATGTTAAATTCAACGACTTGCAGTCAATTTTAATTGAGAATAAATAATATTTTCACTCACATTGGCCAAACGTCTTCGAATCGTGGAGATTCATTTTCAAAGGCCACAATTCAAAAGCGTTTGGCCAACGTGAGTAAAAGTATTATTTATTCTCAATTAAAATTGATTGCAAGTCGTTAAATTAACAAAAAAAGTTAATCTAATAATTATAATTATTGTAGATTGAAGACTGTTCCCAAAACACACTTTCTAACTGTTAATTTTGCTATTTTGCTATAGGCACTACTAAAATAGGAACAGTATTGAATTAATATTTGACAGATTACATTATTTTCATTGAAATTGAAAAAAGCTGGGTATATTTCAAAGCAATTAACTGTATCATCACAATTTACACCCCTAAAATATTATAAGTCTGCTTCCAATGTATATACTCGTTTAAAATGCACAACTACTCTTTGGATTTTCCCTTTTGACTGTCATACACTCAATTTTGGCTATCTGTTGACTAAAAGATGAACTACATTATAGCCTTATTAGTACTATTCATATCTGTCCATGTCATTTAATTTTGACTAAGTTCATTGGAAACGAGTGAAGACATTTTTAGACCCTCTGTAAGAAGTCCCAAACTTAAGTGATTGCCCCACACTTGGATATGAATTTATTGTAATATTTTGGTGATAAACCTTGATAATACTGTAGATGATTGTAACTGCTAAACAAATTTAATACTTACTGAGAATGTATCTTTCTCCAGCCTTTTTGATCACTTTTATGTAATATTACTTTATTTCTCCACAAAAAACTCACTAAAGGCCTACTGTCAGATCACCCGATCAACACTCAAATCTCACTGACGTTAATCAAAACTTTGATAGTCACTTTTAAAATAATAAATTTCAAGATAAATATCACACTTTTTTGGTAACTTACTGCTCAAAAACAATACAAATCAGTTTTTTATAGAACTTTGTAAAGAATTATCACGCGTTTTCCGAACTTAGATCACAAAAAACACGTTTCAGTCTTTGAGAATTGACAATTTAGGCTTATAAATATTGGTGATATCAATTCGATAATTTTGGGGGTATTTGAACACTGTTTAATATGATGTGTTTTGTCATCAATTATTCATTACCAACGCAAGTTTGTTTACTATTTATCTTCCAATAATCATGATACTCATAATGATGAAAAATAAACAAAATATTAGATTTGAAAATTATTGAAACTGGCACATTAGATTTCTTTGATTGTTGTTATTTTAATTATCAACTTATTTATGGAGAGAAAGTAGGTGAAATGATGAAAGAAACGTCCTTTTTTGTGAGGAGAATATAGATGACGGTAGAATAACAACAGTGGAAGCCAAACACATGTAGAGATAAATGGGAATTGTCGTATTAAAAATTTAAACCACAATTAATAAACGGGGTTGATTTATTAATAGTTGGGATCGCGGGTGATTTTATTTTGTTAGGTTAGTCGAAGTAATCACTCACTCACTAGTTGGTCAGTTATCTTGTTTCCCGAGAAAGGAATTTTCCGAATTTTCTACGTCATGGTTGAATGTGTTCAGCAGTGACCTCGCTGTAGATTTTTCTGTTCGATGTCGCGCGTTTTGGGGAGCGTACGCGTATTTACCGCGGTCACGACACGATTCTGACTGGGTCGGTCTTCTCGGTCGTCCCCGGCTGACAAGCGTTTGCCCCTTCTCCGTTCCTCCTCGCCTCTTCTTTCTCATCACATTACTCCTTGCCTTCTCGTTGGACGAGGGGGCTCCCGCGCTCCAGGCCAGGGGCTCCCGCACCTGCGCAATGTTGCACGCCCCCGCGTCGATACGTTGAGGAGTATCTCGCTCTGTTGCATGTGAAACAACACGGGAGTTTTCCGGACGCTATACGAAGGAAGCTCCTTTGATACAGATGGTTGGCGCCAGAAAGAGAGCGATCGTTTGACAGCTTTATCAATGTCGAAGTATTGAAGTATAAAAATAATATTTGATAAGTCTATATGACTATTATAGTAGTATATGAGTAGAGATCTAGAGAAGAAAGCTTACTACTGAGCTGATAGTTTAATTAATTGCGATTGATTAATAACTTCATCAACCAATATCGAAGTACAGAGTACAGCTCAAAAAAGATAGTTTTCCAAAAAAAGGATTGATGGATCTGTTATTGATTAATACCTTTATCAACAATTATCAAAGTGGATGAGAATGAGTAGATGAGAACAGTACTGAAATAAGTACATTACTGAGTACAGTAATGAGAATGAGTACAACATTGAATGATTAATTATTGCAAATTATAATTAAAAAATGATGAGTAGTACATAGTACATGAGTACAGCACCAGAGAAGAGAGCTACCTTACTGGACATGTTGATTAGTTGATATGTTATTAATTCATTAGCAATTGATTAATTACTTTATAATCCAATATCGAAGTGTAGAGTTATAGTACAGTATTATAGAGAAGATAACTTTCCTACAAATGCTTGCAATCAACTAACGTCTTGGGACCTATTCTTTAGTGATTCACGAAATAACTCAAATTCATTAGTAGTCCTACTTGCATTTGTGGTTGCTGTAAAATATTATTGACGTTTTGACTTATAAATTGTTATATTTGAGTTGATACGGAACAGGCACCAGAAATGGAAGAGAATCGATCTAGATTCAGATGGATTTATTCTCGTAAGAATATAATGTTGGATTTCCAAAAACTAGAATAATATGAACATGACTAAAATATAATGGAATGATCATGAAAAATGATGGATTAAACGACTTGCAGTCAAATTTTTATCAAAATAAGTAGTATTTCACTGACTTCTGTAGGCCGAACGTTTTCGAGTTGTTAAAACCCATCTTCAAGGCCTTGAACTCGAAAACGTTCGGCCTACAGAAGTAAGTGAAATACTACTTATTTTGATAAAAATTTGACTGCAAGTCGTTTCATTCACTTGAAAAGTTAATATTAACAACGCAGTTCGTCATGGAACAAGAAATCCAGGAAAAAATGATGGGTCCTACTTATTAATAGATTCATTGATATGTTGTTCACTGATTGAAGTAATACTAGTGTAGTAGTAGAAGTAGATTTAGTGTACATGAGCGAGAATGGGTTTCGTCCATTGAATATTTTACAATAAATAATGAGAAATGGATTAGCCTAAGGTAAAAATATTTACAATTTGTAATATCATATCACAGAATATCATATAATGAGTGGAGAAGAGTCAAATAAATCTTGTACTCACACTAAAACGTTTCAGTTGGAAAACTTTATAACGTAGTACAGGTACAGAAGTGGAATAAATTGACGTATTGTAGCAAATAATGTGAAACAATGCTACAGAAATAAGTAGCGTATCAAATAAGCCGCCTTTTTGTAATGACCGCAAGTGACAGATGGTAATGGGCAAAGGAATGGACATGAACAGGGAACGGGGCTGAAGACTGTTGAATGACAGGGGTGTAATTTCTAGTTCATAGCGAACTATGGTTGCGGATCACACCACTCTCTTTGGCACAGCAACTCAGCCGTATGTTTATACACAGCCTCCTGAGGTCCCCGGCTTCCTCAGTTTCTATTAAGTGGTGTGATGGTCAGGAGCGAGAGAGAGTTAGAGAGAGAAGGACTTGCTGCTTGGTTCTATCAGACGCTCTTTGCTCCATATCTCCCCCTCACCGACCAACAGCTGGTCAGAAAGCAGATGCTTGGTGTCTTCTCACTCCTGTTTAGCTTGAACCTCTTATCTTTCACCTGTTCATCAACATACATAACGCTCTCAAACAAAATTCTTTTTTTTCTCTCGCACCCTCTCTGTCTCGCTCATACGCTCTCTCATAGTTTCTCTCTCTGAATCTCTTTCTCTCACATACACTCTCCTTCTTCCTCACTCTTACTTGCACGCATTCCTTGCACACACGTAAACCTTACCTATTCAATTCCTTTTAACCTCTCACTTGAGATACACATTCTTTTATTTTTCCTGCTTTTTATAACCTCCTCCTCCTCCTCCTCCTAACTACAGCAAACATGTAAATACTGTCATTTGTTCTTCATCTTGGCACAATATAAAAATATAATACGACGAACTTCCAAATAACAACATCCTCTACGCAAAGAAGTACCATGTTGTTCCTTGACATCATAATCCAGGGCAATATGACTCCTCATTAACGAATTAGATTATTAGAACGAACGAATTTTAATTGTACAATTGAAAAAGACGTGAAGTTTATTTGATTTATTCAAAAGGATATAGTGTCAGTAAAGTGAAAATAATATTTCCAGGTTAGTTTTGAACTTAACTCTTCATTTTCAATTCCAGTAGCTCTCTTGACTCGTCGAAATTGACTTGAGTCGATCAATATTTGAATAAATTATAAATCCTTTCCAATTTTGAATGAATTTATTTAACAAAATTACAATAATAATCTATTAGTCTTCATTAATATTTAGAATTATATTCAATTTTTCAACATTTTTATACTTAGTGAAAGGTGCTATAGGATAATATTTAAATATCCTATTATTATTAAATATTATCAAATATTTTCAATATTATCAAATATTATAAGATACTATACATATATTATTATGAATACAGAATTATGTTCAAAATATTCAAATAGGAATACAGTGTCAGTTTTGATATAACATTGTTTATTATAATTAATCGATCGGTCTACAGCTGATATGAGTCATCACTCTTTCGCAAACGTTTGTTTTGGTTTGTCTCTCGTTTGCGTGAAAAAAGTATAGTAGAAAGGAATACAGTGTCAGCTTTGATATAAGATAGTTAAATAATTATTATTTTGAATAATATTCAAAATTGAATACACTATATTCCTATTTGAATTATGATTTTTACTCACTTATATTCAAATAATATAAGAAAATTCTCCAGTATCTATGAGGTAAGGACAGTAAAACTTCCACACTTTTAAAATGCACGAATTTTTATTTGCAAAACATTTTTACACAATAATTAATTATCAATGAATATTTTGAACACTTTGACACTTGAAGCCTTCTCCGTAGATCGACTTTCTAACAATTATTTTTTACCTTATAAATATCTTTAAATATTTATATACTTTAATGAATCCATTTTTAATGTATACTTAAAAAATTCTTCAACTAACTGAAAGTTCCTGTCTTCCATAATTAGATTTTTAGTATCCTTATTAATTTAAACCTATTTTAAAAGTTAACAATTCTTCAAATTCAATTCCAACATTGCTCTCCATTGTAGGTCATAATGCTTTGCAATATACATAAAAATTTTATGCTTTTTACAACAATAAAATTTAAAAATAATAATAATAATTTAAATTGTCTTTCAAAAGTCATTTTTTTTATGGTCAAGCATCCAAATTGACACGCAAGTCATAAGCCTAACAAGGCATCTTTAGTGATCAAAGTTTCTCTATATTCCACACTTTTTAAAGTTCCAAAGTATTATAGTTTTGCAATATAAATTCTCAATTCTTCAACTAGTCAGAAATCATTATTCTTCCCCAAGCCTAAGAAATAAATTTTTCTATAATCAATTACCGTACATTTGTTACTCTGTTAATGTCAAATTATTTTTCAATTTCTAGCTCCATGGTCTGCTCTGTTTTCCCTTAATCAATCGAATTATTTGTTCCTTTTTCAATATCAATTTTATTTGCAATTCCTAGTCCCTTAATATGGTCTGTTGTTCCTTGTTCCATAATCAATTCCATTTGTTCCCTTGTCAATGTCAAATTATTATGCAATATATTCCTAGCTTCATGGTCTGCTCTGTTTCCCCTTAATCCCATTATTTGTTCCTTTGTCCATGTCAAATTGTTTTGCAATTCCTAGTTGTGTGGTCTGTTCTGTTGTCTATTGCTCCATAATCAATAATTGTTTATTTTATTGATTTATTTATTTGTTTATTTATTTATTCCATTTGTTCTAGTCAAATTGTTATGCAATTCCTAGTCCCATGGTCTGTTCTGTTGTTTTTTGTTCCATAATCAATCATTCCATTTTTGATCTTCTTGTCAAATTCTTTATCTATTCCTAGTTGTGTGGTCTGTTCTGTTGTTACTTGTTCCGTAATCAATTATTCCATTTTTGTTCTTCTTGTCAAATTATTTTTCAATTCCTAGTCCCATGGTCTGTTCTGTTGTTTCCTGTTCCTTAATCAGTTATTCCATTTTTGTTCTTCTTGTCAAATTCTTTTTCAATTCCTAGTTCCGTGGTCTGTTCTGTTGTTTCTTGTTCCGTAATCAATTATTCCATTTTTGTTCTTCTTGTCAAATTCTTTTTCAATTCCTAGTTCCGTGGTCTGCTCTGTTGTTTCTTGCTCTGGTTCTTTGGTGCGTTTGCACTTGCACCCCTCGATGCCGCTCCGGGAGGAGCTACAATGTTAGTGAACTTGATAGTAACGTCTTGGGTGAACATGTTTGGGGTGAGGAAGTCTCTGAGCGTGTCCACACCAGGTCTGCCCAAGCGGTCGAACGGATAGCCCATTGGTTTCGCATCGGGATACTTCTGGTCTCTCACACCGCAGTAGATCATGGCTGGTTCACATCCGTTAGCTGAGCCTCTTGGATTGTCCTGGTTAACCTGTCGAAAATACCAACATGAAATTAGCCTATTTAATCTAAAGAAGAACCTGATAATTTTTTTTTTTTTGAGGATGAAGTCCACATAGGTCTGAGACCTGTGCGAGGGTAAACGAAGAGGTAAGAAGTTCTAAAATATTCGATAAATTTCCATGAGGTTCTAATTAAATATTCTACAAAGTTCTAAGCAAATATCATAAAAGTGTCAAAAATAAACTACAAGGCGGAGAGAGTACAGAAGAAAAGTAATTAATTGCTTCTGGAAATCAATATTGACACAGGCAGATAACGTTGAAAACTGTTCCTTCTTTTCCGTGTCACAACACTATAGTAGCTCTCTAAACTACAGCTTCTTTGAGGTTTTTTTTAGGTCTAAGACCTGTGCGTGGGTAATGAGTTGGATGATTGTGATTGATGAGCTGAACCTACAGTTTTAGGTGGGTTCCGAACCACCGGGAAGTGATTTTACAGTAGAGAACGGTGACGTTGCTGGCCAATCTAATCGGTCACCCGTACAAAGAGTGCCTAGGAGAACGCAGCTTATCTCTATCTGATTGAAGATACCTGCTACGGCTCACGGCTATCACTATTTCTTACTTATTTAATTTTTTTGGAGGATGAAGCTAATGAGTTGGATGATGGTGATTGATGAGATGAAGCTACAGTTTTAGGTGGGTTCCGAACCACCGGGAAGTGATTTTACAGCAGAGACAGTGTATTCTAATCTAATCGGTCACCGTTACGAACGGAACCTACGAGAACGTAGCTTATCTCTCTGATAATATAAATTAAGAATGTTTATTCTTATCTCTAACTTGTATTCTTATCTCATAATCAGCTTGATCATTCTTATCTCCCTATACTTAGAAACTAATAAGTTCCAGTGTGTAGGCTAAAGGCATATACATAACAGGTAAATAGTATTTTATAATGAAAATTAGAGTATTGTAGCATATTGTTTGAGTATTTTTTAGCATATTAAACTCTACTCAGTAGCCTATCAGCAGGGTTGTAGAGTATTATTGCTTGTAGATAACTGTGATAAAGAAAGAATAATAATAAATTCTTGTATTCCTTGATCCAAAACGATCTACGTTGTTAATATTAACTTTTTATGATAAATTTAACGACTTGCAGTCAATTTTAATTGATAATAAATAAATCTTTACTCATGTAGGCTGAAACGTTTTCGAATCGTGATGATTCATTTTCAACAGCATCCTTGGTCGTCAGTGTCAGTTTTGATTAAAAGAATTATTGAGGTTTTGAAAAATGTGATTGAAAAATTGTGTGATTTAAAATTTAATTGTTCATTGATAAAGTTTCTTTTATTGTGTGTGGTGTGTTTGCAGGTGTTATCAAACACATCACACACATTAAACAAAACGTCTTCAATGAACAATTAAATTTTAAATCAGACAAACTTTTCAATCACATTCTTCAAAACCACAATAATTCTTCAAACCAAAACCTACACTGACGATCAAGGATGCTGTTGAAAATGAATCATAACGGTTTGAAAACGTTTCAGCCTCTGTGAGTAAATATTTATTCATTCTCAATTAAAATTGACTGCAAGTCGTTAAATTTATCATAAAAAATGAATAATAATAGTATTGTGGTTTTAGATACAGCGTACTGCTGGGGACTGACAACATGACCCCTGACGCCTGAAGGGGAGAGGTGAAGGAAGGTTTAATAGCTCCACTATGCCTTGCGCTAAATAGAGCACGAATCTGAGCCAGTGGTATTTGGGTTATATACATCACTGCTGTTAGTGAGCCAGTTGAGTCGCTCTCAGATGTGCTGTATTCATCAATATTCACTGCGAATTCCTTTCAGAGGTCAAGTTGTCAGTCTCCAACAGTATATCAACTATCAGAATTGCATTTATCTAGTATGTAATATCTCAATAATAGAAACTGTTGATATATAATGCCCAAAGTCAAACTCTTAGACTCCTCATCTTTTTGGTAAGTTCAATTAGCTTGTACTTTTTTCTCGCAGAAATTCTAAAAGTAGCCTACAGTTTTGAAAAATTTGTTTTATGATGGAATCTAGAATACAATGGAGATTCTAGAAAAATAGAACTCAAATCTTAGTTAGGGTCATCTCCATACTCAAGGAATTCGTTAAGGCAAGTGAAGGTGAATTAGTTTAGTATATAGCCTAAGTGAATTTAGTAATAAGTTAATAAGAAAAGTACATTATACAGTTGAGTATTAGTATAAGTAATCAGCAAATTGATTTCTAACCTGTGATCGAGAAAAATGGGGAAGCATAGAAAATGAGAATGCAAAGGAGATACAAGTAACAAAAAGGTAGTGTTTAAAATTGTACTTTATCAAAGCAATTCCGATGACTCAATTTGAAATAAGATAAGGTCAAAGGAAGAAACAAGAAAATGAATCAGTAAAGATTAGATTAATTCTTAAAACCATTTTTTCATCATTCCATCATTCATTTAATTTTAAATAAATTTAGAAAATTGGTTTGATTGCCAGTTTAAATGAAGCTATGCTAATCTAAAACAATCGACTTGAATTACTATTTTTATTTTATTTATTGCTGATGATGCCCACATGAGTCCAAGACTTGTGCATGGGTAATGAGGTGAATAAAGCAATAAACACAAAGATGCCAGACGGAGGAGCGGGATTCGAACCCACGACCGCTGAAACGACAGCAAGCTGAAGTTGTGATGCCTCAACCAAACTGCGCTAAGCGTCCAGACTAATGATATTACATAATATCAAAGCTTTCATGTATGATGATGTGCCCCAGAACTATTTAAAATTAAACACTCCCAGCCTTTCTGGAGTTTTAAGATCAAGAAAATATTTTCAAAAATGACAAAGCAATAAGATTTTCCAATTTATGTTGATAAACGTATTTCCAATTACGTTGATTGTTCAATTATGGTTGGTAAATACCAATAATATCAATGTCCGACTCACCTTGTCATCTTGGAAATTGGAAATCATTACGAAAAGTGTAGCCGGCATGCCTTCGGGATTTCCCTTTGGAATCATCATGTGCTCTGGCCAGCCACAGCCGCAGAAGTTGAACTCAGCTACGCCTCCAGGTGCCGACGATGTGTCATTCAGGTCTCTGAACACTCTTTCAAACGGAATCACCAGTCTCGACTGGTGAGACCTTCTTGTTATTGTGTTACTCTTGGATTGAACTGAAAACATATGAAGTTACACAATTTTCTGTGAAAACTGACATTAGATTCCTTGAAAACGATTACATCCTAGTATATCAGGAACGTATTTGCGCAAATAAAAAAAAGTTAAACGAGAAAACTACGCTGTTAAAGCGCAATATTAATACTGGCTTGCGAATACAGTTTTGAATAGAATGTTAAACTCAAGAAAAAAACATTCTATGTAGAATCTAGAAGATGGAATGATCAACAAGAGAGATAATTTTTTACTATTATAGCAAGAGTTGATAAAATAGTCCAGAGTTTATAAAATTAATTCCAAGTGCTATGGAATTAGAAGAAAAATATTTTCAATCGGGAAAAGAGATACCAGTTGAAAAACCAGTAGCACGAAAGAAAATTAAATTTAACCATCGTAAGATGACGTCATCTTACGGAGCTCAATATGGAAGTCGTTGCACAGGTTCCATCAAATAACGCCATCTTATGGTGGCCAAACAAACATCAATATTGAAAACTAATTGAGAAATAATTTTATGAGGATATGGCTCAAGAGAGCATAACAATTGCATAAGAGTATTGAAGGAAGTCTCTGTAGAGTACCGTTGCATTTATCAAAGTTTTAATGAATAAATAAAAAAAGCAATAATAAAACAACAAAAGCAATTATTCAAGTAGAAACACGTTACATATGATAAAGAATTTATTGGTACTCACAGTTGTGCTCAAATCGATCCAACTCTACCATCATTTTGCGCTGGTCATTGAACACAAATGGAATGCCACGTTCATCAAATTTGGGTGAGAGGAAAATTCGAACAGTTCCTTGTCTGGGTTGGCCATTGTTCATCACCTGATAGCATTAAAATAAATAAAAAAGTAATAAAAATTTAACATTTCTTAAAAGAAGTAAGAATAAAAAAATAGTTATTGCGTAACAAGTGCGCAAAGTAGCTCTTTGCTGCACGATAGAAATGCATTATGCACGAGCTGAAGGCGAGTACGGAATAGTTTCTTGAGTGCAGTAAAAAGATACTTTCAGCAAGAGTTAGTTACACATTAAATTTTTCCTACAGTTGGCACACCTGAAGTGTGACAAAGTAAAATGACTGCTGCAAAGTCAGCTGGAGTGTGGCAAAGTAAAAGAGTGCAGGAATCAGCTGTACTATATGCGTGCATAAGGGAATCTAAAAAAATTAGAATCAATAATTTTAAAAATTATAATACAAAATATTAAGATTTAAAAATTGAAAAATGAAGAATTGATAATACAAAATCTTAATGTGGCTGTTACAGCAGTTTTGATCAACCTCTTTTTTTCAAAGAAATTCAATTTTATTATTAGTCGACTCACCTGAATCTTGTATTCGAACGGCTGATGCTGTAGATGTGTAACACGTGAAAAGACATTACCTCTGGGGGCAAAGTCCATTCCTCTGGTCAGATTGATGTCACTCTGTTGCCAATAAGTGGAAAACTGATTTCTGGGCGAGTTCTGACTGTTCACCTCAATACTTGCAACTCTTACTCCGCTGAAATCCAGCTGGAAAAAAAATGGTTGCTATCAAGACTTTGTAGAAGCTGTAATAGTGATAATAAACCAAGTTTGTTAGGGAGTTCTTGCTAGTCACTGAGGTTTGCTAATACAAGTTTACGGGGTTTTTCCAGCAGATGAATCTATAATGACTGCTCAACATATCATATTTTAACATAATATTCCATTCCTCAAGTTTTTAATGAATAAATTAAAATTATAATAATTTTATTTGTTTAAAGCAGTCACTCATAGAAAGCATTGCAATAAATAATTCCTATGCAGATTACAGATAAGACTTTCACATATTTAAGCATAATAACATTTTAATTACAGATATATCTATTAATTTTCTTATTTAAAGCAGTTTCAATTTGTAACATAACAAATAGGGACATGTTGTAACGATAAAAAAAGAACAATACTATAATAATTAAATCATCTATAAATATAAAATTGATCCTGTGATTTTAATTTACATTCATACTCTAATTTGGCAAGTAACAACCGATAATCAACAGCACAATAACAAATAAAAATATTCGACAGTATGAGATTTATGAACTGTATAAAGGTCATAGTAATAAAAATCTTAAATAGACTAATACTTAACTCTCCATTGAATTCTCAACCAGTTGCCTCCGTTATGAATGTTCTTATCTAGTCTCTATAATAGGTAGATTTTGATAAATACTTTCTGGTACCTCAAAAACCATGTACCTATTTTCTCTGTAAGTAAAGTTACAGAAAAACACTGTCAAGTTACATTTATTTATTATTTTTATAGAAATAATAATGAATGATTATTTTTTCACCTGTTGAGCTGAATATGGCGTTAGAGTCTGCTTGTATTTCTGAAAGATGTCATCAACTAACGCATGCCATCTGTAGAAGATCGGATCTCTCATTGCAGTTGCATTGTCAGCCATAACACTGAATGTTTCCTGGAAAATTTAAAACAAATTCCTTGTCTATTATCAAAAATAGAAAATAATGGGACCCAAATAAACTCCACAGATTATTCTAATAGGCTTTCTTTGGGAGGGAGGGGGGTTTGTGATGTCAGTTCTGTACAGCAAGATTCTACATAGGCTATTAATAGTTATACTGCAGTTCACGAAAATGGATATTCACAACAATAATTCTATTAGCTATCGTTCATTCTATTAGTTTTATATTACTATAGGGAAAGGTTTTCTGTAAAAAGTGCTTATGGGCATTATCAAGTACTCACAGAGTTGGAAAAAATATATGCATATTCAAATTTTTAAAAAATCTGTTTTAAAATTGAATAAATGAATGATATAAATTATTTCACCAATAAAAACCGTAATTGTAGAACAATTTTCAAACAAAACTCAATTTAAATGAATGAATGAAATTATGCTACAATTGAGATTGTTCCTTGAAGATTCTGTTTTTCTATTCTTGGAGATTTGGATTATTAGATTCTCAATTCTAGGATGTGATTTTTATATCATTCAATTTTAATCTTACTAATTTGTCCTTGCATCAATACTCACTATTTATTGAAATTCAAAAAATTTATACGCTATTAAAAATCAGTTCAGTGTACAACTGATAGACATATTAGTGTAATGTGACCGTCAAATTTGAGTGAATTAATACTTACCAAATATTTGAAGTCAGGATCATGTACTAGTCCAATGGCAACATGTCCCAGATTGTGCATGTCACCATACAAGTTTCTGTTCAATGATAGAGAGCTGGCTTCGATTAAATTTCCTAGATCATCGATTCCTTTCGCTTCTGTCAACACAACATTTCCTCCTTGTTGCTAAAACATGGAAATTGTTTGCTAAAACATTTATGTGGACATTTTTTTTAAATGAAAATTTGGTAAGACAAGATTGGAAGGTGATTAGCCGTGCTAGGCAGGTATCTGTTCAGTCGCATAAGATGAGACATGAGCGCTTAGTCTGCATATGTTTACCTAACCTTACCTTACCTAACCTAACCTGACTTAGATAAATAACATATGGGGTGACCGCTTTGACTTGGCCAGTAAAAAGGTTTTTCTAAAATCACTTCCCAACAGTTTGGAACCCAACTAAAACTGTAAGTCCTAAGACTATAGATCAATCATCATTATCCAACTCATTACCCACTCAAAAGTCTCAGACCTATGTGGGCTTCTCTTCCGAAAAATAATGTTCTAGTCTAGACATTTATGAAGGCTGTTCACAACTGTGAATGAGTTGAACAACGATTCTACTGTTTGAAATAAAGTAAAAAAATCATATAAACAAAGGCCTGTTCATTACATAAGTAATATTGGCGGGCGATTCTGCAGCTACGTATAGAGCTCCAACATTCCGGTATTTGTAGATAGAATTTGTAGTAAACTTTATTTTGACTGAGAATTAGATTGATTTATTTGAAAATATATAATAATTTTCTTAAAATCTTAAAGCTTTCAAGCTGAATCATTGATCTATTACAAAAAAACTGTGAGCTTTAAAATGGGTCTTCAAAATACAGTCTTAACTTTGTCAGTTTAACTTATGGAGTAAATTTATCAATAATAGCATTATCAACTTGTATGGAGAGAACATATTCCTAAAAGTTTCATAATATTGTAACAGTAAGCGCCTTTGTCTCACAAATTTATTGATGGGAAAAACTGTTATGGCTATAGGCCTAGATAATATTTCAATGCCTGAATAGTTGTCGTCAGTTCCCAAAAAGCTTTGAGGGAAAAAATTATTTTCTTAATTTATTCCTCATAATTACTTGACTAATTGTAGGTGTTGTTTTTCAAACTGTATATATGGATTCAGTAGCCTGCAATCAAAAACCACAGATAAACACTCACATCTTCAATTCTTCCAGTGCTTACAGCCTCGTACAATCTGTCCCTCCAACGTTCCAAATCTTGGATGTCAAAGTTCAACTGTTCAAATTCTCTGTGAATGTCCTAAAACAGTGAAACATGAGTATCAGGTTTTTTGTTGACTTACAAATACAATTTTATTGCATTAGCTTTACTAGATTACATTTCAATTTTATAGGCTACATATTTGACTTTTTACAACTCACATTTATAAGCTGGAATCTGGAAAGAATAATGAACTTGGGGATGAGCATAGTAACTGGGAGTTAGTAACAGTAAATGTAACAGGAACATAGTAACATCAGAAAAAAAGATAGTCAAGTGTTGTAACAGGTATCTATCTGTTCAATCAGATATAAGCTACGAAACTCATGGGCCATCTTTGTAAGGGTGACCGATTGGATTCGCTAGCAAAAACGACTCTGTTCTCTGCTGTAAAATCACTTCCCGGTGGTTTGGAACCCACCTAAAAATGTAGGTCCAACTCATCAATCACCATCATCCAATTCATTACCCACGCACAGGTCTCAAACCTATGTGGGCTTCATCCTCCGAAAAAACTGCATGAAATTGACTAGAAAAATTATCTAGGCTCCCACCAGCAAAACTTTATATTGCTATGGAACAATATACAAGACATAAACAAGACAAATCAATAACAGAATTTGCAAAGATTTATGTGCTGAAATTCAATCAAGTTGTGTGGTATTATTATTTCTCATAGTCATTAAGGTGGTTCGGAATCCACCTCAAACTATAGGTTTGAATTGTGTGGAAAATCCAACAATTTTCAAATTTTCCGAAGATTCTTCTTTCCACTGAAAGCCATTCAATAGATAATAATAAGTAGAAAAATTATCTATTACTAGGTCTGTCTTAGTACAACAATAATTTGTATGTTGTTATAATAAACAGTGATCAATACTGTGTATACACGGTACGGTATCTATAATATATATATATATATTAAAAAAATATATATTATTCTATTATCACTTGTTATTGATAATTCTTAATATCAGACAAAATTACTGTTTATCATTAATATAGGCCTAATATAGATTAATTTAATAGTTAAACACAAGATATAATATTATATTATATAATTATATATTAGAATTTTATCTTGTGTTTAACTACCAAATTAATCTATATTAGGCCTATATTAATGATATACAGTAATTTTGTCTGATATTATGAATTATCAATAACAAGTGATAATAGAATTAACTTTTTATAGTAAATTCAACGACTTTTAGTCAATTTTAATTTCGTTTTTGAGTCACGGAGATTCATCGCGAGACTCATGAGTCTCCATGACTCGAAAACTTTTGACCAAAAAGTGAGCACAAATATTATTTATTGACAATTAAAATTTACTGTAAATCGTTGAATTTTTATAAAAAGTTAATATTAACAACGCAGATCGTTATGGGGCAAGAAATCCAAGAATGATAATAAAACAGTGATTCTAACTGATCAGCATAGATTCTGTGTGAAAAATTAACATATTAAATAAGAAATCATACCTGAAGGGTTATATTTGGAGGCCTCGCAGCCCATGCTCGACTTGATGTGAGGCTGTCCAATTTTGGAAAATAGGCCTCTGGAATTGGTTTACGCAAATCGATTAGCTTTCTTGTTCTGGGAAGCTTGTTGCAGAGACGCTCAAAATTGTATCTAGACAATAAAAGAATGATTAAAATAAAACAATGACTTCTGGATCATATTCAACTGATTTTTTGTGAGCCCTAAATCGAACCGTACCCAAATATTAATATAATAAGAAAATATTCGCACAAAAATATATGGATGCATTCATGTGAGTGTGAATCACTTCCCGGTGGTTGGGAACCCATCTAAAACTGTAGGTTCAACTCATCAATCACCATCATCCAATTCATCAGCCACGTACAGGTCTCAGACCTTTGTGGGCTTCATTCTCCGGAAAAGGAAAAAAGAAAGAAAAATTACTAATGAGTGTTCAAAATCTTATATTACTAAATAAAATCTTTTATTACTAGATACAAGTCTCATTGTTTACAAAGCATTACAGGAATACTAAAATCATGCAATTTTATGATCAATCTCCCAAAATGAACAATATGGTTGTTGTTAATTCGATTTTTTTTAATTCACAGTATACTGAAAATTTACAATCTTCATCTAATTTTCAATTATTTACAATCTACGTCTAATTTTCAATACATATGCATTTTCAATACATATGCATTTTCAATACATATGCATTTTCAATACACCAGATCCATAGCATTTTCAGTTGTGACTGTTCTCAGCATGGGTGGGGTACCTCACTGAATTTCTAAGGGATCTGAAGATGATAACCTTTTAGTATATTATTTTATGAATTAAAAAGAATATTATTGACAAAATTCATGGGCTGATTTTACTCATCATGTTCGGGTTCAATAAAAAATTACAAAAGGGAACATGAAGCTTATCAGGATGTTCATGTTTATTTGTATGATTTTTTATGTTACAATTTTATTAAATTGCTATAAAATGTCCACAAGGTAATTCTTTTTGATGGAACAACAAATTGAAAAATGATAAATTCGCTGATTTGAACAAGACTCATCATACAATATTTATTTATTATTCTTTTTTTAATTATTATTATTATTATTATTATTATTGTTATTATTAATAAATAATATTATTATTAATATCAGACGTAAAACTCCCAAAGTGGAAGACGCTGAGTAAAGATGGTTCATTTTTTGGACTTGTTCTTCTTGTTTGCCCACCAGCTTTTCATTTTTTGTGCGAATTCAGCTTTTCTCCCTGCACTCCATTTTGTTCCAACTCTTGGAGATTTTGTCTGTGGTATAACTTCCCATTTATAAAGTTTTATTCTGAAGTTTTTTCAATTGTAAATTTCTTTGTTGGTTATTTTGGCCATTACTTAGTCTTTTTTTAACATTTCGTATTCATTTTATTTATTTATTTTATTTTTTTATTGCTGTCTTACATTCATGTGCAGTTTTGAATATATATATTGCTATCAATGCATGAATAATTGAATAGATAATAGATATATCAATAATTTTATTAATATACTGGTAAATCGCAAGAAATTTTACAAACCTGGCCATGATCTGTTGGTGCATATAATAGAAAAGTTCACCTCGCCTGTCCTTGGCAACCACGCGTCGTGGACCCAAGAACGGATAAACGAGATGCCAATGCCAGTGATGCAGATTGATGCCAACATCTTCTCTGAAGTAGGCAACGCGATGCTCTTCATCCAAGTCGGACGCTGAAAAGTCCAGTGGAATTTCTATTGGTTGCTGGAACATGGAAGACATTTATCAGATTATTTGGCTGAGATTGTTAGCAGTTCTATATTAAAATATTCAATAATGCTCAAGTCTATAAAAATGTATGAAATGAGGATTGAATTTCTTCGAAGAGTGGATAAGGTTTTTTTGTGTAGATAACGTCTTGGAGGCTCCAGTTAAGGAGTATAAGACAAGTCAGATCAACAACTTTGCTCTTATTCACTAGATACCATAATTACTATATCAATAATTAGAGGCGCTTGATTTTGATATGAAAGGAACTCTTGTACACTATAAAAAGCTTTATCAACTAAATATTTTTCAATTGTTTTTTAAATAATATTTCTATATTTTCAAGACTTTTAAAAACTGTGGTAGCTTGTTGCAGAGTTTCCTACCAATATAACTAGGTTTTTGTTCGAATAAGCTACTATTGTGACTCACCAAGTGATAATCTCCTCGGTTTCTTGTATTATAATCGTGTACATCAAGATTTTGGTTAATATCTTTCGTTTTTACATATAAAGTAGCTTCATACGCATATAAGCAGAGTACAGTTAGGAGACCAGGTCTATTGAACAACGGCCTACATGAATCTAATCTATTTACTCTTTCTATACACCTAACCGCTTTATTTTGGATCTTAAACACCCTATCAAGGTTTTGTTTTGATGAATAAGACCCCATACTAAGATAGCATACCTAATATGTGACAGTAAGATCCCATGGTAAACTGTAAAAAGTAACTTTTTGTCATTCAATCTAGCGAGCTGTCGCAGGACAAATACCCCAGATGAAATTTTACAACATATTTTCTCAATGTTTGGAGCCCAGGTCAAGCCCAGGTTCCATAGTAGGTTCCACTTTTGACTGACATGCAGCTCAGTTTTTAATTTATTGAAAAATAAGTTTCCGTAGCAAATTTTCTAATTAAAAAAAAATACTTTTTTTACTATTTTTTTATTTAATTAAAAATATTGTTCTACAAATTGGTTAAAAATTGAAATATCATCTATTCAACTCGAAGATCGTAATAGATCAACAACTATTAAGTATACATCATTTGAAATTGTGAGAAATTATTAATGTAATTATAATTTAAATTTGATATTAATTATAAGCCGGTATCAGAAATGTGAGACTTATTTATTGAAAAGAAAGTTGCATAAGTACCAATGTAGCTCATTTTTCAAATCGGTTTTTTTTGTGTAAATTGCACTAGAGCTAATAACATCTTAAAACTTTTAAAAAACCTTTTAAATGGAAGTTATGGCTCAAGTTATGGCGTGACAGCCGTTTCACTCTGTGGTCAAGAGCATCGTCTGACGACCCACTGTACACTCCCGTTAAGCTAAGAAAGAGTATTTTTTACTTTAGACATTCTATCAGAATTTTCCTTTGATCAGGCATAACACGTGAGTCACAATTTCCACTTAAAGGTGTTTTTTCAAGTTTTATTATATTAGTGGAAACAAGATGGATCTTCAACATCATAATAACATCTATTTCTTTCTGCAAGAGAGTAGAAAGCAATCTGTCTAAACAAAGTATTTTCATTTCATTCGTAATATTTTATCATCTTTGCAAGTCTATCAACAGAAATATGAATAGATCAATCATTTGTTCATGATTTAAAAGAAAGATGATGCCTGATTACTCATAATAATGTGCATTTTACCTTGATTTCGTAATATTTTACATGTTTGTAAAACTATTAACAGAAATATGAATAGATCAATTATTTGTTCATGATTTAACAGAAAGATGATGCCTGATTACTCATAATAAAGTGTATTTTACCTTGATTTTTGTGTGAATTAAAAACACTAGAATTTATAAGATCTATGTTTTTATTTTCTTGTCATGTTGGGGTCACACGATATCAAGATTGTCAATGCCAAGTAGATTAAACTCAAAAGAACTATCTAACATTAAAACTGACACTGCAATTTAATAATTGGTTTTTCTCACTCAAACTGGAGTGACAGATTTTGCTCCACCAAAGAATCTTCCTTAACCAATCACCAGAGTTATTTTTTGTTGATGTTATATATTAGATTAATTGTCATGATGTTTGTCCTCATGAATTTTTGTCTTGATTTTTGTACCTAAGCTAAAATAATAATTTTCTTACTTCTTTTACTCACAGAATCAATACCAGGAACTGCATTATTGATGTTAGCCTCTTGTCTGGCTCTGCTGAAAACGCCATGAGAGAGAAACTTGTCAGGAAAGAACTCGTAGAGAGGAGGTAGGTTGACATTCTTTGTATCATCTCTGTTCAATATGGCCACTGAATATGCATAGTTGAATAATAATGGATTCATATTTTGACGGCAGAAGGCTGCACATGATATGAAATCTTCAATGCCTCTCATTCCTAGAATTGAAATTAAGTTAGCATGATATTTTATAGTATAAGTAATTATTGTTTAAATGGATAATAAAACAATGAAGACACCCAAGGTTGGACTTGTTGGACAAACAAAATTGAAGTTTGAATCTTTACTATAAAGACGACGAATGAATAGCTGAATCTCTGATTACTAGAATGGATATTATGTACTGGAATTGGATCAAATTGATCACTCAACTATTTACTATTTACAATCTTTGATTTTCTGCTTAGCCTATTATTGTATTACAATTTGCATTATCGAAAAAATTATGATTTTATAACTGCAGATCTCTCACCTAAGAAGACTTCAATGAGTCGAGCAGCCATTTCTCTATGAAGAGGAACAAAAAGAGAAAATGAGTCTGACTTTTTCAGACGCAGTGGAAGGTCAAGATTGGGAAGTGTGAGTGGCTTTAAATTCACTGTATTATCCTTAGATCCAAAACGATTTGATACATCCATATTTTTGTAGCGATTCTCCTGAAATAATATAGCATTCATGCTTACTATATGTATGATAACTGGGTACAATAGAGGGTGGGGTACCTGTATTTTATAAGCAATAACGAATACTACAACAAATTAAGATATATCAATATTTATGGTAAATTCAACGACTTGCAGTCAATTTTAATTGACGGTAAATTATTTTTTTACTCACTTCAGGCCAAACGTTTTCGAGGATGCCTTTGAAGATGAGTCACCATGATTCGAAAACGTTTGGCCTGAAGTGAGTAAAAATATCATTTATTCTGAATTAAAATTGACTGCAAGTCTTTGAATATACCATGAAAAGTTGATAATAACAACTTAGATCGTTATGGAGCGAGAAATCCAGGAATTATATCAACGAATAGATATATTAACTTTTTTATGTGAATTCAACGACTTGCAGTTAAATATTCATTAAGAATAAGTAGAATTTACTTGCTCTGTAGGCCGAGCGCTTTCGAATCTTTGAGATCCATTTATATTTTATATATATTCCTGAATAAAGACAGCATTTTATATTAAAACTAAAAACTATTTATGTATATATCAAAGTCAAATAATCATTTTTAGGTTATCGGTATTCTTGAATCAATAACTACTTTAACAACAAATATGAAGGTGTCAATAAAATTATATGCTGAAATGGGGGAGCCTTCGCTATAATCATATTAGCTGAGTGTACTGTCTATACAGTTTTAAACCACAAGGACTGCGTCTTAGATTAATAAATTATAACAACTGCAATTCAATAAACAATTAATTCTATACATTGCAGTCACAATGAAGGTAAACGTAAAAATCATTTCTGGATTCTGTATTTTTTTTCTGGATTCTGTATTGAACTACACTATGGAACCCTTGGTTAGTAAGAAACAATATTAGGACCCTCGAGATTTGTCAGACATTGTAGTAGAAATGACAAATACTTTTTCTCTTTCTGGTTCACTTTTTTGTAATTAATAAACGTCATTATCTGAAGACTTCAATCTATTCAATATTATTCTGAATGTTCATATCAAATCAATAAAATAATGCATCAAAAATACATGGTATATAACTTATTTGACTTATTATGTATCTATTTATTCAGTCTAATAGGTACAATTATTATTTTTCACTCACCAAATAGTCATCTGGCAAATTGAAAGTCAAATTGTCATCGCCCTTTGGAAGAAAGAGAGGCTCATTCGGCCTATCCATGAGGGCAATCAACTTCTTTGTGGTGTTATCAGCCATTTTTATTTTTCTGAAAATATCAATATGAGTCACTTTCAATGATTTTAATAAACTTTTTATGCAATTGGATACAATGTCGAACTATTTAAACTACGATCAAGTGCTATAGAATATATTGAGACTTCTGACTGTTCTCCTTTCTCTATGCTTTAACTGATGACTTTCTACAGAGTGTTTCGGAACTCCCTACCAATACTTCTAGGCAGTGTTTCTGGACCACTAACAAAAGTAAATATTTTAATAAAATGTTTCTAAAATCCCCAGTTACTCACACAGCCGCCATTTTGTTTTTTCACTCATTATGTTTTTATTCGAACACCTCTGAATGTATAATTTTGAAATTTAGCATACAGCTTTATAACGATTGAAACAATCTAAAAAAATTAATCAAACTTTTCCGACATCAAAAAACAAAATGACGGCCATTTAAAATCTTTGAATAGGATTAAATTAATAATGGCTGATGATATCAAAATTTGACTCGAATAACTCTTTTTAGATATTTTTATTGCAAATCCAACAATACCTCATTTTCCAAGATTGGCCAACAAATAACAGAGATATGCTACTTTTTAGGGTGTGCAGTGGTTGAGAACGGTTGCAGTTTTTCGCTTCCAACCACCGCATACCCTAAAAAGTAGCATATCGCTGTTAATTGTTGGCCAATCTTGGAAAATGAGGTATCGTTGGATTTGCAATAGAAGTATCTAAAAAAGATTATCTCAGTCAAATTTTCATATCATTAGCCATTATTAATTTAATCCTGTTCAAAGATTTTAAATAGCCGCCATTTTGTTTTATGATGTCGGAAAATTTTGGTTAATTTTTTTTAGATTCTTTTAATTGTTATAAAGCTGTATGCAAAATTACAAAATTATAAATTCAGAGGTGTTTGAATAAAAAATAATGAGTAAAAAAACAAAATGGCGGCTGTGTGAGTAACTGGGGGTTTTAGAAAAAATTTATTATATTTACTTTTTTTAGTGGTCCAGAAACACTGCCTAGAAGTATTGGTAGAGAGTTCCGAAGCACTATAATTTCCACTATTTATTCTCATTATGCTTGTAAAGTAGATTGTTTTCATGGGAGGCTAAGTTCTGGTCAAGATTTCCAACATGTAACTTATATGTAACACTGGCTTTAGAGGTGAAAAATTTGTTCTTGGACCTCTAAAATTGAACGATATATTATTCTATGGTATTCTTAAACGATTTCCAAGAAGGAGAAGGTTCTCAGTTCGACCTGTTTTTTTAATGTTTGTACATCAATTTATTACTTTTGAGCACTATTGACCCGATTTTGAAGATTTTTTAATGAAAGAGCATCATTTATTATCAAGAGTTGCAGAACAGAGTTTTATACTCCTATTACTCTGCAACTGAGCAAAAATAATACATATTAACAGTAATAACATCAAATAGAGAAAAAAGATAATATACTGAGGTTAATATAGAAGAAAAATAATGATACAATTAAATATATAAGAATTATATAAAAGGAGGCATCTACTAAGAATAATTCAAGGACTTATAGAAGTTTTGAGGAGTACAAGTGAATATGTCAATATCAGAGGCAAAAGAATTAGCTAACTTAACAAATTGATATAAAAAGGTGAGTATAACATTGAGTTTGTATGACATAATTTATATTGAAATAAATCCATAGATCTTGTTCGACTGTCACTAACATTGAAGTTTATACAAGAATTGATATGTCATCATAAATACAACGAATAACTTTAAAAAAATATAATTATTAGGCAGTTGGTTTTTTGTCTATTTTCCAAACTGTCCAAATTGAATAAAGTTAACAAATCAGTATAAGGAATGGTTGAAGAGTAGAAACCTGTAATTCTATAATACAAATACCGCAGGAATCTTTTCTGCACACTCTCAATCATATCAATGTAAGTTTTCTGATGAGGTGACCAAACAATCATTGCATATTCTAAGCGAGATCTTATAAATGAAATATACAGATGGTACCATCATTCAGCGGTGGTACCATCCAAGATTCGCAAGGATCAGCCCGATACCAAGCAAAAGGAGCATTAATCTATGTCTTCATTCAAATTTTGAAATTTGTCCAAATATGCTAGTTTCACTCATTACCGGAGAAACGGTGTTGTTTACCGATCACTGAATGATTTAGAGCGCTTCACACTAACCCGATTTTTGTGATCATGTAATGCAATGTAATAATGCTGGGTGAACGAAATCGGTTACTCAAAGCCGGTTATGTGTGAAATAAGCCTATAATGTCCCGTTTTGGTCAATCAGGTGAACTAGATAAATTGAAAGGTACATAATTATGGCAATTTGAATTAAGAATAAGAAGAATATTAATAAGAAGAATCCCGCTCCACCGTCAAGTATTTATGTGTAATCATTCACCTCATTACCCACGCACAAGTATCGGACTCATGTAGGCATCATCAGCAATGAAAAAAAAAATAATATTTTTGTTTACCGTATATGAACATTTTGTAAATAATTTAGTTGATGTTATAGAGTCGTAGGAATAAGTTTGTGTAGTTTTTCAATCATGGGTTAAATTAAAAATTGTTTTGGAAATCGTTAATTTTTGTTATTAATTTTTCAGTGTAGGTGTAGGAAAGGGACCGAATTAAACGGCGAATCAAAGGCCATTTCTCTTTTATGAAGCTTTTCGCTATTATAATTTTTCTGAATATATAATATTCTGCGTTCAATGAAGGGTTGTATAATTTTGTTTAGTTTATTAACTTTTCTTATGGTTACATTTTTAATTTAGTTATATGTTACATTGATAGTATTGATTTGCTAATTTGTTGAATATTTCATAATGTATAAGACATTTTTCATGTTTTCAAAATTCAAATATTCAACTAAAAAGCTTAAAATAAAGAAAAATTACGACAACAAAAAAACCGACTTCTATAAAATAATACTCAAAAACTAAATACTCACATAGGTACTGAAAAGTTTCAAATAAAGTATTCACTATAAACTGAGAAAATTTCAAATTCAGTACAACTAGCCTTTTGAAGTCAGCGCCAAATTTTTCATAAACTCCTAAAATATCACATAGAATTCTTTATAAACTCACAAAATATGTTTCTTAACGCCTTATTTTGGGGCTTGAAGTGAATTCAATTTTATTCATCTCAGATACAAAATAAGCTACATCAATGCTGGTTGCTCAGCATTGGACATGTAGCCTGCGAGGAGCTGATCAGGTCACCATACGTATAGTCAAGTATTATCTAGTTATCCTTATTTTTTTATTTTTTTTATTTTATTAATTTTTTTTTCTGTTCTTATTTTCTGAATAATTGCTGCTCTTTAATTTTTTCATGTTTTCTAATAGCTGCTGTTCTCTTTCTTTCATTCTTTTTTTTCTCTTGTTCTGCTGGTTAAACTTAGATTGCATTTTAAATAATGAATTATTATGAATAACCTTGGATAGTTTAGATTTATTTATATAAGTGACTTGAGTTTATATGAAATTTTGAATTTGTTTTTATTGTGTATGATTTGATTTCTATTACACATGTTAAAAAAGTTATCATGCCATGACAATACAGTCATGAACTATTATAAAAACGACCCTCCTCACACACAGACCTGTGTCTAGGTGAGGAGTATATTCATAGTTTGTTGTTTTTTTTTTGTTTTTTTTCTCACTTGTATCTTTTTTTTGAGAATAATAAATATATTTCATTTCATTTTTTTTTTGAGAATAATAAAAAAAAAAAAAATTGTGTTGCTTTCTAAACGTCTCTGTCGAATGATGGCTTGGACGCAGGAAGTAGCTCTCAGAGGTGTTTTACATAGTAAACATACTCACTTGTGCAACCAGACTCTTTGTAAAGGTGGGAGTGGACTGTTGAGCATAGATGTTCAGAATTTGATTCAGTGGGCTTGGCATAGGGACAATTCTGTTAGCTCAGTAAGGAAAGTAATCGCAACCTCTACCTCACTCCTCGTTTGCGTAGTACTTTGGACCAAAACATAATGTTGAGGTCTTTAAGAGTCACCTACAGTTGAAATCGGCTATGGTGCTTAGTGCTTATACATGCATACATAAAATATTTGGCACCGACTTCAAAAAGTTAGTTGTATTGAATTTTAAATTTTCTCAGTTTTTTTTTTTTTTTTTTTTTTTTTTTTTTTCAAGACCACAATGGATCACTTAAGCCTAATCACGGGCACGGGTACGTCCTCTGCGAGCTCCATTATCCTGTAAACGCTTCCTCTCCCAATACCTCTTCAAATTCTCCGATCTGGCTCGTCTCTGCTCATCCGTCAATTGAACATTTCTTCTCACTCTATCAACTTTAAAGTCTCTGGTTCTCAACAAATTGTCTATCTTTGGCTTATTCGTCGCATCCTCAATTCCCAATCCAAGCTCCTCCAGATCCTCCCTGACCTCCTCAATATAGCTCCCACAAGTTTTTAAACTAAGTCCTCTGATTATAAGTTTCTTCAGTAATCTATCCTGCGGCATTCTCAATATGTGTAAGAAGTGCGAAATTCGGCGCTTTTTCATAACACTGATTATTGGCTCTGTAAACTGATACACAGTTTCATTAGTCGGTATTCTCCACACGCCAGTTTTCTTGTAATTTTTATTTATACACTTCCGTATAACTCTGCGTTCTGTTTTAATAACCTGATCACTTTTGCCTTCGTTTTTTATTCGCAGCAGAGTTTCACTAGCATAAAGAGCCTCCGGGAGAATCACGGTTTTATAATGTTTTATCTTCGCATTTGTGGAGAGACATTTTTTATTATAGGTTGACTTGGTTAAAATGTAAGCGTTCCTCATTTTACAAGCTCTGTTGTTCCAGGAAAATCTTTCTTTCAAGCCAATATCAATTATGTCACCCAAGTATTTGAACCTCTCTACCAATCTTAGAGTCTGATTACCAATTTTGATTTTATTTATACATAGTGGCTGTAACGGCATTATTTCCGTTTTCTCGTACGAAATCTTCAGTCCAATCTTGCCCGCAATGTTCTCCAAACCAATTATTTGACACTTCACCTCTTCCATATCTCTAGCTAAAAAGGCCAAATCATCAGCAAATCCCAAACAGTTAATCTTAACGGACTTTTCACCTCGGCCGATAGTCACAGTTGATGGATTTGCCACAAACCACTTCTTCATGATGAAATCCAGGGCTATGTTGAATAGCAAAGGCGAAAGCCCATCACCCTGTCTCAGACCAGTTCTTATCATGAATGACCTGGAGACCTCCCCGCGAAATTTAACTTTTGACTCCGTATTTTTTAAAGTCAGTCCAATAATTCGGACCAATTTTGGATGCAAACCATAGTGTCTCAATATTTTTAAAAGACTCTCTCTATGGATACAGTCGTACGCTTTCTTGAAATCAATAAACGTTATGAACAGTTGCCTGGATCTTTGCTTAAAGTACTCCATAATCAGATTTAGTGTCAAAATTTGGTCCGGACAACTGCGATATGGACGAAACCCCCCTTGGTATTCACCTAACTGAGGCTCTAGTGTGTTCTTAATCCTGTTCAAAATAATACGAGACCAGATTTTATAAGTGCAGTCCAACAATGTAATGCCCCTGTAATTGTCGGGGTTGGTTTTATCACCCTTTTTGTAGAGAGGATGAATGATTCCTGTGGTCCAATGCTCTGGTAATTGCTCTTTAGCCCAAATTTCACAAAAATGGCCATGCAGTTGTAGAAGAGAATTCTGGCTTGCGTTCTTCCATATTTCTGCAAACACCTGATCTTCACCACATGCTTTATAATTCTTTAGCTCGTTTATAGCCTGACACATCTCTTGAAATGTTGGCGGATCGATGTCCGTGGGCTTTGATAGAATTTCTGTATCTGTATCCATCTCCAATAACTCTGCTGGCTCCGCACAATTTAACAATCTATCAAACGATTTCGCCATTATCTCTGCATTCTCCGCATTGTTATGAGCCATCTTACCATTTTCATCTCTCAATATCAATGTGGGTGGATCGTATTTTTTAAGATGCGTTTTAAAAGTTTGATAATATTCGCGAGTTTTATTCCTATTGAAACCATCCTCAATTTGTGTTAAAATGCGTTTATGGTACAACCTTTTGGCATTACGAATTACTTTGCTAGTGTCTTTTCTAATTTCAGTCAAGTACCTATTTGTCTCTTCAGATTTCCTGGCTTGATGTTTCAACCACGCATCTTGCCTCTTTTCAACTGCGAAATCGCAATCTGCATTCCACCAAGCATGTCTTTTTCTAGGTCTGAATGGTGCAATTTCCTTAGCAATTAATTTCAAGTTGAGGGTCAGCTCCTCCAAAGTTCCCGTCTTTTCGATTTCTTGTGTTCTTTTTTCGAATTTTTCATTTTTAATTAGCATTGTTGGGTCGAAATCTCTTTTATTCCTTTTATTCGATTGGTTCTTTCTCATTGGTGTCAGCGTAATCTTTATCTTGACAATGTAATGATCTGAACCCGAGTCCGTGCCCCTTAGAACTTTCACATTTTGTATTTCTTTGTGATAGTTTTTATCCATGAAAACATGATCCAATTGGAACTCACCCTTTTTGTAATCTGGATGTTTCCAAGTCTTTAATTTATGAGGAAGTCGTTTAAAATAAGTTGACTTTGAAATGAAGCTGTTATTCCTACACAGTTCAATCACTCTCATACCATTCCTATTAGTCCTCTTCTGTGCTGGCCATTTCCCAATCACGTCTCTGAATTTTCTCTCCCCGCCGAGCTGTGCATTGAAATCTCCGAGTAGAATCTTCACGTGATTCGGAGGCACATCAGAAATGGTCGCATCCAAATTTTCCCAGAATTCTCGCACCTCCTCATCCGAATCTTTTTTCTCATTTGTTGGTGAATGAGCATTAATCAATGTATAGATCTTGTTAACTGATTTTATGGTCAACGTAGAAATCCTGGGAGACTGCGATTTAAATTCCAAGATAGAGTCCATCACCTTTAGGCTAACCAAGAACCCATTTCCAAATTGTGGGACACAATTCCTCATCACTCTTCTACCAGGGACTCCTTTATAAAGTCTATATCCTTGACTTTCTATTGGGTCCTGATCCGTATTTCTCATTTCCTGCAATGCCATGATCAATATGTTTTCCTTGTCACAAATGTCGGTTAATATTTTCAACTTCCCAGATTGTAATAGGGAATTAACATTATGTGTAGCGAAGTACACAATTTTCCTGGATGGTATTCGTCTTTGATTGGTTTTGAGACTGGCCTGTGCGGCAGATTCAGGACACTCCGATACATTCAAGCTTTCTGAGTGTTGCCCCACCGGATCCGAATGGCAACTTCTCCGGTCTCGACCGGACGGTGGAATTTTCCACAAAAAACTACCCATGATTGGACTGTCTGAGTACTATTACTCGATTTTGGGGGACACTAATGTCCCGAATTGCAATTCCAGTTGTGAACTGGAAAGGGAAGAGAAAAACGAAGAGAGTTATATTATACAGAAAAATAGAAAATAAAAAAAGAAGAAGAAGAATTCACCCAAGACAGGGAGGACAGGATAGGGAAAGAGAGATCAGCGCGCGACCAACAAGATGACAGATTAACACCTTACCGAAGCAAGGTGTCCCCATCACCACTCCAGCCGCGCACTGCAAGAGAATGGCACAAAGCTAAGTCAATGGAAAGGTGCCATTCCAGAAGTAAAAGATCCAAGCATATGGAAGAAGAAGAAGGTCATGGGAAGAAGGGCTTGAAAAGGGGGGGGGGGTTCCCTTTTAGTCGCCTCTTACGAACAAGCAGGGATTACTGTGGGTACAATTCTACTACCCCTACCACACTGGGGGAACCAGTTTCTCAGTTTACATTGAATACTTTGTTTTAAACTTTTTAGTATGTGAGTATTAAGTTGTTGAGTATTATTTCATAGAAGTCGGTTTCTTTTTTATATTAAATTTGTTTTATGTTTGATTCATTGCATTCGCTAAATATGATCTATAATCGATTTTATAATGATGTTTCAATACGGTAATTATTCGTAGGAAACACTTTTACAACAAATATAATTTTTTTATGATGCACAAATGTTTCTTGAGACTTGTGCTTGGGTGATGAGAGATGAGAATATACCCAAAGCTGAATGAGATTCAAACTCGAGACTGCAGGAATAGCAGAGTCTGGTTAGATCTACTGCAGATAAACGCTCCAACCAACTGCGCTACTACGGCCGCCAATGATTCTGAAAATTGCTTCAAACTGTATAGTTTGAAATAATTTATTAGGATAGCCTGCTCCATTGTTTTTATTATATTTCCAAATATACGATGCTAGAATTTCATCTACTCAGAAAAAAATCAGGAACTCTGCATGAAGCAAATCATAATATAATTATTTAAAAGTAAGAGAATACAGTAAACGAGAATAAGAGAATCTTACTTTATAAAAAAACTGATTGATTCCACCATTGCTTTAGAAAATAGATTATTTATGCAAATAAGGTCAAGTTTGTGTTGTATTTTTTTTTAGTTAATTTTTGTTTAATTTGTGTTGATGTTTTTCCTATTTTGGAGACTTCTGAATTTCTTCGTATGTTTGCATGCAATTCTATTACCGTATATCTTGAAAATTTGTGCCAATTTATGTCTAAAAAAAAATAGATCTGTAAATACATGTAGAATCACTAACCTGAGGAGGGTGTTTGCTGAAAAAGTAACACTGCAGTATGGATTGTCTCTGGTGTCACCAAACAATTATCCAACTGCTAAAAATCAAACTCACTGCACCAGCTTAAATAGGTTGTGGAATGTTTGAGCCTTATCGAATGGAAAAATGCATTGGTAAAATGCGACGATAAATTATTATTTGCGGCTTGCATTTCTTACCACAAACGATACTCGTCAATCTATTTTTGGATTTTAAAATAATTTCCATTGTTTCTAATTAAATGACATTGAGGCCTAACATGATAGGTAGCCTTATTATTATATAATATCACTGGAAGCTCACCCAAGATGGATTAGTTTTCAAAATGATTGTGCATTATTACATAGGAGGTGGTCTTTCCTGATAGCATTGCAACATATTTTTTTGAAATTTTCTTTAAATGAGAAGCTTCTCATAATTATTATTTCAAACTGATAATATCACCGTCGTTTTTCGAATTGCTTCTATGTTGTCGAATGAAATTTGTCATTTTTTTGGTCAGTTCTAAGACTGTTAGGATCCATAATAATAATTATTGAAATTTATTTATTAACATTTAGGCCAGAGTTACCTATCCCAAATCTGGACCACACAGTCGATGGAAATAAAAAACACATTATTTACAACAAAAGTAAAAGAATACCGTACTAACTTTTCATGTGAAATTTAACGACTTGCAGTCAAATATTTGTTAAGATTCGAAAGTACTCGGCCAGATTAAGTGAGTTATTATACTTATTCTTAACAAATATTTGACTGCAAGTCGTTAAATTTCACATGAAAAGTTAATATTAACAACGCAGTTCGTCATGGAACAAGAAATCCAGGAATAAAAGAATACAAAGAAAAGAAAAATTGGCTACATTAAAACAAAAAATCTGTTCAATAATAGAATTTATCCTGTGGTGGCTCAGTGCTTAGTACCCACTAAAATCTATAGTTCTTCCATTTCCATGGCGAGGGGGAACCACCTACATATTAAAAGGAACTCCCAACCAAAGAAAGTCCTATTTTATAAATGTTCTTCTTTTAGTTCATGAGCGATCATATTATTATAGGTAAATATAAGGTAGCCTATGCGATTAAAAAATGAATTGCTTCTTTTTTCTCCAGAATTGAAAATGTTTGAAATGTGCAAAATGCTTGAAAATAGTAAGTTAACTTTACTCAAACTAATATAGTATCCTACCATATAATTTTCAAGTTATGTGTTGAAATAAAAGTTTGCTTCTTCCTATTAGTTTTTAAGGCTGGAAGTTTAAAACATTTTTCATTCTCATGGTTAGTTTAAAAAATATATTCCAATCAAACACAATTTTAACTTTTATTTTGTTTGAATGAATATCATGTCCATTTTTGTAGAATGTTTGAAGGGCCCATATTAGGATTTTCTTGGTTTTTTGAGAGATTAACCTCCCTAATTATTATCCCTCACCGACAGTTTTCCTTTTTTTTTTTTTTTTTTGAAGTAGGGGGTTCCTATGACGCTCCCGGGACCGCACTTCCAAGCGACGATCCCTAAGCACAGTAATATCAGTGCATATACGTTCTATAGGCGATCAGGAGTTGGCCGAAAGATCGATCGTCGCGAACTCTGGGCGGCATAAATCGGCAGCAGTGTAGTGAGTTAGTTGCATTGTTTATAATGGCTAACATTGGGAAACTTAGCATAAAAACAGGATTTAAAGAAGTCAATTGCATTTTTTTAAGGAAATCTAATCTAGAAAAAGGAAAGAACCTTGTAGAGAGTGATCATGGTTTTGATGTGGAGGAGTGCGAAGGTATTATATGTGGAAAATTGATGAGACAAACTAGCGTCAATGCTGTTTTTCAATCTGTTTGTCAAAAATATTTATCAAAATTTGTTTATCAAAAGTCAACTGCCTAGAGGTAGCAACTGCCTAAATCCGCCTCTGCTTACAATAAATTAATATTATGCAACAATGACAGAAACATAACCTCAAAGCTGTTTTCAGGATTGATTTCTCTAATTATTACAATAATATCAATAACACAATTGCATAATTAACTTCCAATTTACATCAATCAGCAATCTTTTACACATAAAATAATTTCTAAATAAAACTCACTTAGTCCTTTGAACATTAGAGATCCATTTCTCATGTCTATCCTTTTCGTAAGGTCGACCAGGAAATGAATAAAATGAAACACCTTTTCCTTCTGTATTCTCATAGGTATTACTGCACCCATATACACAACACATAATACGGCTCTTGGGAATTTTTTGTATGTTTGTCTAAAGGAATATTTTTTTGAAAAAACGTATTTGAAGCGAGACAATTTAGCACACGAATTAATGGCGATCAGATTTTGACTCACTAAGTTAGTGCAAGATCCTCCGCTCCGAGCGCTGTCGGTCGATCTCCAGATCGCCTATAGTCGGGCTTCAAAACTCATGAATCTTGCAAGGATTTGCAAGAGTATTTTTTCTTTGAATTTATTAATTTCTATTGTATCTTTCCTTATAAAAACGTTCACATTGAAATATTATTTCGGAACTGTTTCATTAGTACGAATGGTGGTACTACTGTAGCGAAATTGCATTGATGTTTCAAAACAGCTGATTCTGACATCTGATTCGGCATTGGATAGTTCAAGTAGCAACGGAGATGGAGATAGGATTTGAATGAAATTTCTAAATTCATTTGTGTTGGTGTTGGTAGGATCGTAAAAAGTCTGCTTGTGCTTTCCTTTGAGGCGTTGAACTTCATTTTCTTTGTATTCTAATTAAGGTTAGGTCGTAGGTTCACATAGCAAATTTGTAAAGTAAGTTCATTTCATCGTTATTCTCTACAAATGCATTCTAGTTAACACACATCTCTAGATTTATGATAACTATTATCTTTGAGGTTCGCCTCTTACCGTATGTTTCCATATAAACATAACCTATTCTGGATGCAATTCATATTATTTCAAGAAAGGAAGTGTGATAAGAAGGAAATATATTCTTTGTTCCTAGTTCTTGAGTAAATATCACCAGAATTGTTATCATCGAAGAATGTTTACAAATAGAGATAACCTAAAATCAGTAACATTCAAAACTGAAGGCTTCTCAAACAAATCTTGAAGCATTGAAGTTGTGATATCATTTTGTGTGGAATCTTTTTGATAAATTCTACCAATCAATTGCTTCAAAAATATCCAATAGTTCAGAGGTTTGAGTGAGTAAGATCAAATTTATCAAGATGAACATTCTATTCCTCTTTTCTAATTTATTTCTAGATTCTGTGTCCACAGTTCAATGTTTGTTTGAATTCACTATGATTCGGGTTTGCGTTCATTTTTACAGGATAAATGATAGATAATGCTTGAAGATGACTGAGAAATCGGACGTCGAACTTGCAATTAGTGACTCTTTAGATGAACATGTATCAAATTGTGATAAGGATCCCACCCCAAGTGTGAGTGACAGTGCTGACGTTAAAATCGACTTTGAGGAAACAAAAAGCAGTACCGGTATTGATAAAACAGTCAATCATAATGCTGCTTCAGGGGACACAGCTATACCTAAAACGTGAGTATTGTTATAAGTAGGCTATTAACATTAACGACCTGTTACTGATATTAGAAAGAAGCACCTAAATAATTGAATTTGGTAAGTGTATCATAACTCAACTTCCAACAAGTGGTTAGCTGCGTGAACTCGATTCAAACTGGCTTACAGGAAATGAACCTTACATAAATAATTGATTACTCATTCACATTCTAGATGTAAAGAGTATTTCATTTATATTATTCACTAAAACCACCAAACCATTAATCTATTCTAGAACATAATCGTTCTCACTGAATATGATTCAAATAGTTGGATACTCATCGATGTCCCTTTGCATAACAACTGATGGAAATTTAAATGGTGGTCTTGCCGGCAACTTCTACTTTCCAAACTATTTTTCTGGATGTCTTGTTCCATGACGAACTGCGTTGTTAATATTAAGTGAATTCAACGACTTGCAGTCAAATTTTTATTAAACATAAGTATAGTATTTCACTTAAGCAAGTAAGGCCTACAAAGTAAGTGAAATACTACTTATTTTTAATAAAAATTTGACTGCAAGTCGTTGAATTCACTTGAAAAGTTAAAACTATTTTTGTTGCGGTATTGATATTTCTGGCGCTAAGCTTCTGTAGGACTCCCATTGAAAAGCATTCAGGAACTCTATAATATCGTTCTCAGCTGAAGCAGTTCTCAAAAACTAGAAATTAAATAACTGGAACTAATAGTTGTAGAGTTGTCTTGATACTATATTTAATTTTATCATTAATAAGTTACATGAGTTGCAGATGAAGTGATGTGTTGAAATGCCCTAATAAAAATTAGCTGGGCAAACCCCAAATGTTAAGAGACAATATTGAAAGGTTAACCATTTTAGCAGTTTTTTTTTTTAAATTTAATTTCGTATGTAATGATTTTCTAAATAATATTTTTTCTTATATCCATTGACCCCATAAAAATCATCTAGAATTTTTTTTTATGATCAATGAAAAATATTCGACATTTCTAACATGAGTCATGGATTGGAATATGAGTATGAGAATTGCTGTTACGTATATTATAGAAAAAATTACATCAGCTATCTGATCGATTCTTTATTTGCTTTTCCATCATTTATTACTGTGATTCTGGAATTGAAGGCCAATGTGAACTTATTCGCACCTGCTCTTCAGTTAAAAATGACAGCTATCTATCAAATTAATTGTTGGGAGAGAAAAAAAGATGGAATAATACTCTTTTTTCACTTGGAAAAAATTGGCTTGTTAATCAGCAAACATATTTATTACCCAATCTCTTACATAGCTATCCATGTCCCTAGGTTATTACAGAAGCTTCTTTTTAACTACAGTATTATTGTTCCTATCAAGACTTTTAGATTTTTTATACTGGATCCGGTCGTTTTATTTCTTCCCAATATCCTCACTAATACTAAATTGTTTAGGAGCTGGATTGCTTCAACGTTTTTGTAGTGATGCAAGACCTTTTCATAGGTCCTTGCAGATTTTGCAATGAGATATCATACTGTAGCTAGATTTCTAATAAATCTTTATATAAGTAGTAGATTTTATTTCCCAAGCTCACATGTACTCCTTCTCTTCAAAGTGAAAATTCATTCAAACTCTTGAGTAAGTTATAAGTAATTTTGGTGATAACCTACTGCAATATTTATTAATTGTTTATAGCTAATATTATTCATTTTTTGTAAAATTTTAGCACTGTAACTGTAATCTGTGTACGGTATCTAAAAAAAACACATTTGTTATAACTTGTCTCATTTGAAATAGTACAGAACAAATCAAATTGAGCTCCTTGCATATCCAATCAACAAAATATTCCTGGAATTCAAGTTTATTCAATTACTAATCTAATCCATTGTCCCCTTAGAATGAATAAATACTCCAAATCACACTCTACAAATAACAAGTGCTTCTTTAAATGAAAATTTCAAGTGCGTCTTTATACAGTAACGGGCCAACATATTTTCGTCAACTGGCTTTGTCACGGATAGAGAAGGTCAAAAACCTACATTAAAACTAATAGGCGACTAGATAATAAAGTTTTTTGTCCTTATCATCGTACACATATTCATGTAATGCTGTGATTCATTGTGAGAATTCTCCAATAATGGAGTGACCTCAATTTTTTCTTGCAGTTATCTAGAAATGATAAAATTATTGATTAATAGCTTTATATATTTATTATCACTCACCCGGTGGTTCGGAATTCATCTAAAATAGTAGACCCAAACGGCGAGGTGGAACTACCCGTAAATGTCTCACCACCAATAAAAGCCATACGCTAATTATCGATCATTATTATTGATAAATGTACAAATATATAATATAATTCAATGCATAATCGAGTTATTAAAACTGAAAATTAATATGTTTTATAAAGGGCACAATATTATTGTAAAGTAATATGTTAATGACCGTTTTATTACTTTCATTGTCCAAGCGAGGAATTGAAAAATTCACGGTGACCTCAACCAATACATTGAAAATAGCTTTATGCCGGCTTTTGCTAAGTGGACTGGCATTCATGGAATAAAATATGTAATCTTAATTAATATCCTTGGCAATATTTTTAAAAACTAGAATGATGTTCATATTTTCATGTTATTTTCATTCTAGTTAGGCAATGTTTAATTAAGCACAAAGTCTAGAGCATTACAACCAGAAAAGATAATTCATAATCAACAATAGTTTAAAATGAAAATATATTTATCTATTATAATTTACATTATTCATATCAAACAAACAATACCGTATCGTTTATACTTTCAAAGAACACTGTTTTGACTGCATAATTTCTATATAATCAAACTTATTCTTAAAGTGTACAAATTAACCCAGTCATCATGTTAGTTGACAGTGGCATACTGAGCAATTGTCCCCATAATAGCCTCGAACCCATTTGTGATCTGGTTTTCACATTTTTCTAATCAGCGATAATCACGGTTTCAAACCGTTAAACACCAGCTTCCTTTCTTTTTTGCTCATTTCACTTCTTAGGCAATTGACCTCTGTTATGTCTCTTATCTCACTCTAACAGAATATTTAAAAATTAGCACCGATAACGAATAAAACGATAAAACCTCTTTTTTCATGACTATCTCTGTATCGTCTTTTTTATAATATATTCATTGATTGCTTTTCAATAATAATAATGATTATTATTATTATTGATATTATATTATTACGCACTATCATTTATTTTTTACTGTAAATAAATAGAATGGCTTCTACAAAGTAAACATTTTAAATTAATGCATGTTTTTTATTAAATTTTTGGATTTATTGTTCCATAACGATCTGCGTTGTTAACATTAAATTTTTATTGTAAATTCAACGACTTGCAGCCAATTTAAATTGTGAATAAATAATATTTCTACTCACGTAGGCCAAACGTTGTCGAATCATGAAGATTCATTTTTAAATGCCTTTAAATTAAATTTGATAATAAAAATTGACTGCAAGTTGTTTATTTTTATTAATCCCAATTAGATTCTCAATTGCTTTTTATTAAATTATTCACGTTTTTCTTCTGAAATTCGTCTCACCAACTAATTTAGTTCATCAGAAATTCCTTGAGCACACTAACTTGGAATGTTATTCTTTTCCTCTGATATATAATATTTCAGTATTCACATTCTGAATATTCATCCGTACTGTACTTGAAAACTAAAATACAATCCAATATGAAAATACAATAGACTTCTAGCTCAAAACTGTTTTCTTTGCAAAATTTCAACTATAAAATCTTTGGTCGCATTATCATACTTTTCAAATAAAATCAAGTCTATTATTTCCAAAATTATTAAATAATCCATAGGAGTATATCTCAAAAATAAATAAAAACTTTGTACTAAAACTGTGTTGAGTTAGGTTAAATTCAAATGACCACATGATGATTAGAATTTTTCATTAGAAGCTGAAGTGGAAATACTCTATAAATAATATGCCTCTGCCTAATAAGTTTGATAATTAATATTTCAATTGACAACTGTCTCTAATTTCTGAAAAATGCTTATCAAGTGCTTTTAACTAAACTAAGATATGACATCAATTCACTTTGCATGATTCAGAAGTGATTTTAAAATACTGTATTTCATTTTTAAAGAAATTGTGATAGAAAGAAATGTAATTTTTTAATCATTTCATTATAGTATTGAATACATTTTCTTGAGCATCTATGAGCTGGATATCCAGTTGAAGCTAAGAATACACCTCTATTGTCCCTTATCCACTTCAATCATTTATACAGCTCCTCGTAATAAATTTTGTAAGGCCTCGTACTTCGTCTAGTACACAATAACAATTCGCTTGATAGCTGCACTTTTAAATAGTTTTGTCTGCTCTTCATAGATAGCGCTGCATGTTCTGTACTGTCATAACTGACAATCAAATCGTCATTATAATGTTGCTACTACTGTAGAACGAACACATGAACACTGGCAAAGAGTAAAGCGAGTAGGGCTTATCTAAATCAACACTTCTTCCTTCCCTAACGCTATATAGTGCCTTCATCGTTAGTGTGCTATTTACTGTATTGTAAAGAAATTTCATTAGAAATCATTCATTTAATGCGTAGGTATTGGTTTAATAATACAGTACAGTACTATAATTAGTTGAATATTTAGTTATTCATCAGTTTTTACTTTTTTAAAAATTATATACAAGTCTTTATCCTCTCCAGTGATCAAAATAGTCAATAATAATGAGAGAGTGTAAGTTGTGACGTTAAAGCAATAAATTAAAATTAAATCAATTTATTTTCATTCTTACATTACATTTACATTGAAATTTTCTCAATTTCTGAGCTGGCTTTAAAATAATGAATACGATAGAAAAAGATATTAGTGTAGTTTTCATCCTATATAAAGTGAAAACTAGCATAAGGATAATGTGTGCTAGCAGTGAGTTGACTAAGGTATATTTATTTTTTACTTTCGCTTCGTAAAAGAACGAGAAGCTCTTAATGGCCTGAATCGTAAGATAACTTTCAAAACAGAATATGGGAAGGCAGAAATGTACTTTATGAGATTATTGAAAGGGAAAAATACAAGAAAATTATAGATGGAGAAAAAGAAAGAAAAGCAAAAACAATAAACTAATAATCATATCAGCATAAATTTTTATAGATCAGGAACATGACAGAAAAGCACTTCAGCAACTTCACAATAACCTTTAATTTTTATTTAGTAATATTATTAATTTTAAAGGATATATTATTTTTCACTTATCTTTCTCTTTCTTTGGTGACATTATTTTAGTCTCTAAAAAATGCAATTGAATTTTAATATGATTCTCAAGAAAAATAAGGCGTAATGTCAAACGAGAGGCTTACTTTATCTACTAGAACTAGAGAGGAGATTACCTGATAGAAGAATCTGCTAGATTCTCATCTCATTTCCCATGCTTTGCCAGTCTTTCAACAGCTCCAATTCATTATAAACTATAGTTATTACTGATATCGTTCAATTGAATGGAATAATTTAAAAATAAATAGTGATTTATTAATAGCCTAATTGAATAGCATAATGAATTACAAAAGATAAAACTCGAAATAATTGACATGAAGCATTCTATGAACCATATTACTAATTTATTTTTATTCAAATTGACAACATAAACAAATAAATGATAATTTACACTAAAGTTTGTGTCATCTTCATAAAATTTCATATTATTATCTCACATATGTATCATACATACATCTCATAAACATATTGAGCTAAAACAGAATTTATTAATTTCGAATTCCTTTAATTGCTATTACTTTATACTGAAGACTTCCGCAATGGCGGAAATTAATAAATTCTGTTTATGTATATTTGTCAGTTTATTCAATTGTCAGTCACTTCAAACTAACATATTGAGCTAGTTTTTTTTTCTGAGGATAAAGCCCACATAGGTCTGAGACCTGCGTGGATAATGAATTGGATGATGGTGATTGATGAGTTAGACCTACATTTTTAGGTGGGTTCCGAACCACCGGGAAGTGATTTTACAGCAGAGAATAGTCTTTTTGCTGGTCAATCCAATCAGTCACCCTTACAAAGATGGCCCAGGAGTTTCGTGGCTTATCTCTGATTCAACAGATACCTGCTACGGCACTTGGCTATCACTTCCCCAATGGAATAAAATAGGATTATTTCAGCCTACTTTCATGGATGATTTTAAGACAAGGTGCAAGTCACAGAACTTTCCCCGTCACTCAGATAGATAGTCTTGCCTGGGAAATTCTCATCTCATTTCCCATGCTTTGTCAGTCTTTCCAACAGCTCCAATCCATTAAAACTATAGAATATTTTTTTAAATCTACCTAGAGTAACATTAAACGCTTGCTTACTAACCTTTTTCCATAGATTAGCAGCACTGTTTCATCTACTGTCTGTAAATGTCTTACCAAATTTTTTAAATTAACTTTTTCTATACCTATACGTGCTATTTGTGGGATTAATATTTACCAAAATTGAACTCTTTTCTTCCTTGACTTTTTCTTTTTCTTCCTCCTCCCCTCTTCAACATAATTGTATTCCTCCCTTGTCATCTCAAACATGATACTCTCATGTTTTCTATAAGGTCAGTCTTTATTGGATGCTAGCTAATAGATATAAAGCAAGGATGTTTAAGAAATTAAGTAGATTCGAGTCAATATTCCCCACTACATTCGATTTCAAGTGCAGTAGGGAAAAGTTTGCAAAATAATTACGGAACTCGTTTGACCTGCTTTCTTTAATAAAGTTGTAGTTCTACGAAAAGCTTTAATGTCAACAAAAATTAAAATGCTGTCCTTAAAATTGTTGTAGGGTTGTATACCAATGCTTTGAAATGTATACCAAGAACAAAAAGAGGTCAATTCAAAGAGGAAAATACGTTTTCCTACAGTGACCCGAAAATGTGCCTATTTTGCACTCATTAAAGTACGAAAAACAGCTGATTCATGAATTTGTCGCACTCCAGGTGTGCCAACTGTAGGAAAAATTTAACGTGTAACTCGTGCTGAAAGTATCTTTCGAGAAACTATTCCGCACTCGCCTGCGACTCATGCGTAATGCTTTTCTCTCGTGCAGCCAAGAGCCACTTTGCGCACTGGTTACACAAATAACTATTTTACTGATTCTAAAAACCTTCAACTGACTAACTTAGAAGCGTTTTACTTTTATCGTGAAAGTCATTTCATTAAAATTTAATCATTCATTTAAATTGCTAGAAATTGAGCTACTTTTGATCTAATTAAAAATAAAAATGGTTGGGGAGAATAAGATTCTATTTGTCAATAGGCTGTTAATTAATTATTATTAATTTCGTTTCCATTTAGAAATGAATATCTAATTGACCACATTTCAAGTCTCACTCAGTTATTCGTGACTTGCATTGAACTTGTGGATGCCGTTACACCTTGACTTTCTCTTTTGCTCATCTAGTGTTGTATTTGAGATATTATTGACATCCGACTGAACTGTTGTGAGAATTAGCACACTTTATTTAATAATTGAGCAAATAATAATAATAATTTAAGCAGCCGTGGAACGTGGAGTTTTAATGCTGTTGAATGAAGTTGGAAATGGAAAATACCTTTTAGAATTGTTTAAACTATAATAATAATCCATTTATTACAGAATTTTCTTTTTGTTTTGTTCCAGCTATGTAATAGTAAGATATCATTTCATTTTAAAGCTATAAATTATTTTTTCCCTATAATTCTATCTTTTAATAAAATACTACTCAACTCATTCAAATATGGTAGAATTTGTATTTTTTCTTTTTTCCACATTGTGCAAATGAAGTTTTCCAATTCTATTTGTAGGCATACAATGTAATATCTGCTATTTGCAAGGCAACAAAATTATTGGAAGTCTATCCAAACACAGTTACATGCTCAATAGGCAATCATTTTTATCTACTCTTTGAAATTTATCGTGAAAAACAATAGACTACCTGTCTTCTATCTTTTCATAAGTTTTGTGGTAAAAATGATGGCTATTCTCAAATACCTTCCATAAACATCACGTTCTCAGTTAAAACTTTGATTATTCCTCAGATTTTTTGGTATGAAATTACGTTGTTGTGATAATGAACGTACTGAACTGTTTCGTATAGTGATAACAGCAATGATTTTCATAGAAATGATTTTTGTGTAAAAGGTTCTTTGTCCATCAGCTTTTCTCTGCATTGACATTTCATTTTAAATTTTCTCGTGCATTCATCTACATTTTAAACCTACTATTGTATTATATGAACTGCAATAATTTAGCAGCAATTTCTAATTAATTATTTATTGCGCTAATAATTGCCTGAGTAGTTAATTCGCTTGTTGCACTGATGAATGTGTATCAAAATGATTAACAGCAGGATTTTCAAAGATATTGTAGAAATTTTCCATTTTGTGTTATGATAGATACGAAATGTCAAATTTACTGAACACTTTCATTTTTACAAACAAGACTGAACCGTTTTATAGTCCATATTGAGGTTTAGAACATTATTTAAATAAAAAACATAAGTTTTCAATCCTACCAGTTTAATTTAGATTTGAGCCTAGAATTGAAAATCTTGGTTTTTTTATTAAAAAGACTTGAACGTTTCCGGATTCTTGTTTATAAAATGAAAGTTCAGGAAGAATTGGCAACATTTAGTTGTATTCATCACTAAATCAACTTGCACTAGATATTTCACCTGTACACAGCAGTTATCAACAGAAATTGGATATTGGACGTTGTAGAATTTTTTGGTAAATATCGTAAATCCACTATTTAGACTATCGCAATTTCTTGGAGATGATAGTACAACATATCTTTTATTATTTCTTGTTGTTGTTGTTGTTGTTGTCTTTATTCTTGTTCTTTCTGAGACATATCAGGATTTCTTTCAAGAGTTTTCTCCGGTGAATCTCAAGAATCAGATCAACTTTACTTTGAAACCAATGTTTTCATTCTTGTTTCAAGGTTTTTCTGTATCATAAAGTCATGATTTTAATATACCTGTTGTGGCATCAACCACAAGTTGTGTTGGCTATCGTGCCAGTTATAATTTTGTAGTTTGATGCAACCTAGAACAAGGATATATATTCCCTCGAGTTATGAATTCAATGGCGGCATGCAATCGTGATTACTGTAGTACCGTATTCATATAACAAGGCAGCGTGTAGCAGATGGGACATGCTGCATCTGAACACAACAAACTGCTGCCAAGTTGTATGAAATCTACAGTAAGTCAATCATGGATTTCTACAGGAATATTTTTAAATCAGTTTGAAAAAATATTTGATGGTTTTCATCTATGCTTTACAATATTTTGACTTTACTCATTTGCTGATGATACATCACTCATTTTCAGCAATTCCATTCTAGATAATTTAGAAATAAGTGCCCATATAGGTGTGCAGTCCATTGTCCAATTTTTAAATCAGTTGAAATTAACTATAAATAGTAAAAAATGCCAATACCTTCAATTCAAAAACAAACATAATTTAAATGAAGATAGGGCTATAAACGTGTTTGTAAACGATAATCAATTAGACCAGGAAGAAAAAATTGCATTTCTAGGAGTTATGTTGGATAGACGATTGACCTGGACTCCATACATTGAGAAAATATGTAGTAAAATTTCATCTGGGGTATTTGTCCTGCGACAGCTCGCTAGATTGAATGACAAAAAGTTACTTTTTACAGCTTACCATGGGCTCTTACTGTCACATATTAGGTATGCTATCTTAGTATGGGGTAATTCATCAAAACAAAATCTTGATAGGGTGTTTAAGATCCAAAAGAAAGCAGTTAGGTGTATAGAAAGAGTAAATAGATTAGATTCATGTAGGCCGTTGTTCAAGAGACTTGGTCTCCTAACTGTACCCTGCTTATATGTGTATGAAGCTACTTTATATGTAAAAACGAATGATATTAACCAAAATCTTGATGTACATGATTATAATACAAGAAGCCGAGGAGATTATCACGTGGTGAGTCACAATAGTAGCTTATTCAAACAAAAACCTAGTTATATTGGTAGGAAATTCTACAACAAGCTACCGCAGTTTTTGAAGAGTCTTGAAAATATAGAAATATTTAAAAAACAATGAAGAAATATTTAGTTGATAAAGCTTTTTATAGTGTACAAGAGTTCCTTTCACATCAAAATTAAGCCTCATTTCAACTAACTGATATAGTAATTATGGTATCTAGTGTATAATATTGTTGATCTGACTTGTCTTATACTCCTTAACTGGAGTCTCCAAGACGTAATCTACAAAAAAAAATATTGTTTTGTATTAACTGTATCACGTTTGGTTGTCAAAGCCGGATCTTTATTGTAACGTCACAGCTTACAGCGGCAATGCAAAGCAAGGAGTAAGTTTGTTTACGGGTGCTTTTTTTGTAGATTATGTCTTGGAGACTCCAGTTAAGGAGTATAAGACAAGTCAGATCAACAATTATACTTTTCTCTTATACACTAGTTACCATAATTACTATATCAATTAGTTGGGGTGAGGCTTAATTTTGATGTGAAAGGAACTCTTGTACACTATAAAAAGCTTTATCAACTAAATATTTCTTCAATTGTTTTTTTAAATATTTCTATATTTTCAAGGCTCTTTAAAAAGTGCTATAGCTTGTTGTAGAGTTGCCTACCAATATAACTAGGTTTTTGTTTGAAAGAATTCTATCAGTATGCCAAGCTCATTGAAACAATGCTGAAGCAATACTCTTGACAATGTACTCTCCTCTCAATCTGGCTGCATTGAAGCGAATGAACTTGCACTCAACTGTGCACATTGTAACGTGCCCTTTTTTATTTGGACACATAATAAAAATTGAAAAAAAAAACAAAACATTTAGTACATTTAACAAAGTTGCAGATGGTTTGGGCGCCAGTGGGTTTTTTGTTGAAGCTAGGAAATATGCCAAAAACTGCTAAACCTCTGTCGGTAGAGCATGAGATCGAGTATCTCTGTGCTGATGACATATTAATATTCAAATTGTTTAGCAGTTTTGGCTTATTTTCTGGGTTCAACAAAATACCGTCTGGCGCCCAAACCATCTGCAACTTAGCTAAATTTACTAATTTTTTTTATTTGTATTATGTGACCAAACAAAAAAGAGTACGTTACAAAAAGTGCATCATATTAAAGAATTTTTCATTTGAAAAAATAAGTTATTGTTCTGTTTAATTCTGTAAAAATTAAACATCTCGGTGTAACTAGTTCTATTTAAGTAATTTTACGCTAAATGAGATTGCAAATACAGCAATCAGACAATCCAATGGCTCTCCTGACCTCGCAAAACTCTAGACTTGAGAAACTAAAAAGTCTAGACACTCACTAGACTTTTAAAGTGACAAATAGGACCATACGATAAATATAAATAAATCCGTATTCTTATATTTGCTACTATAGCAATCTAAGGATCTTTCTGCAATTGCTGCAAAAACTATTAGTTCAAAATCAAAGATACAAAATCGCCAATAGTAGCACAAATTGGAAAAATATTATATATTGTGCATCACCAATACATCATCCAACTCATTACTCACGCAGAAGTCTCAGACCTATGTGGACTTCATCCAAAAAAAATTATCTTTGACTCAGCGAAAACCGAGGCTGCAATAAATTATGAATGATCAAGAATATAGTAGCAGAGTTCATAGTAGAGAAGTAATAGCCTTCAACCACAGCAGGTATCTGTTCAGCCAGATAAAGATAAGCTACGAACTCCGGGGTTCTCTTTGTAAGGGTGAACGATTGGATTGGATTGAATACTCTCTGCTGTAATTTGTTTTTCGGAGAATGAAGCCCACATAGGTCTGACACCTGCGCGTGGGTAATGAATTGCATGATGGTGATTGATGAGTTGGATCTACAGTTTTAGTTGGGTTCCGAACCACCGGGAAGTGATTTTACAGCAGAGAACAGAGTTTTTTGCTGGCCAATCCAATCGGTCACCCTTATAAAGAGTGCCCAGAAGTTTCGTAGCTTATCTCTGCTATCGGCACTTGTCTACCACTTCCCTAAAATGGTTGATTTCATAGGAATCTTACCGTTTACCAGTAAATGGAAGCTAAGGCGTCTTGTTGATGAATTCAAGTTTTTGAACGTCTATGAATTTGAATAAACCAATCGGATGCCTAAGTTTCCAGTAAAATTTTACACTTGAAATTTTACCTTGAAGCACAATAATTCACAAGTATTTTGCAGATGAAGAATATTATTTTTTTTTCATTTCAAACAAACTCTATCACAGTCCGAAAAAAAGATGATATAATTTGGAATTTCGACATTTTCAAGCCCAAAATCTTCACGAGTGGGTTTTATCCTCAAAAAAAAGGACTGTGGAAGTGGGGACAATCACTGTCTCGAATGCAAAGATATGATGATAAATAATTTAGAGTGGGTGTAGAAGACCGGGCGCGACTGTCCGCTAGCTAAAAGCTAAAAGCTAGCGCTCCGCTACACTCCTGGTAAAAGGACACTCCTTCAGCTGTTGAACTGGTCTACTTGCTGGGAATTTTCGCGATCAGCGGGGAAATTTCCGTCTTACCGCTGATAACTGTACACAACTGTACTAAGTGAAAGGAGCGAACATGCGACTTGTGGATTGGCCGCGGTCTTGTCGTGTCTTGTGATTTCAGTTCAGTAGTTCCTATCAAACCAGTTATATCGCGTCGCGAGTGTCCTGTCCTGGAACTTCACACGAGTTCTTTTAGATTAATTTTCATTAATAAACCATGGAAATCTCCCTGTATTATGAGTGGTCTCAGGATATATTGTGATTTTTTTCTTATCGAATTGTGTAACTTTCACCTTTGAATTTGGGACTTGCTTTCTGCTATATAGTGTGATAAGGTTCAATTGGAGCAATGTGAAAGTTACAAGGTAACTGCACTGATTGATATAAGACCTCGATACGACAGTGCGTATTTGTTATATCTTATAACGCTTAATTGTAGTTCGAGTCACTTCTTTCAGCCTTTAATGGAAAATGCGAATTTAGCTTAAATTTTGTTGATTTTTCTCTTTTATTTCCAAGTTAATGTCAGAAGATTTTGTTGATTTTTTCTGTTATTTCCAAGTTGAAGTAAGAAATCGTCTAAGTAAACACTAGCAAGAGCGTGCGTTACTGCGAACAACGTGCCTTAATGCATTTTTACACCTTCAAAAAAAGTTGAAAAATAAATAAGTTAATAATACTTAACAGAATTGAACTAAAAATTGTTATTTTTTGAAAGCTAAAATATAGTTTTCACTGAGGCCTCACTGTATAATATAGTATAGTGAGGCCATAGTTTTGACTCTCCTTCTAGCATCCCTTTATTAATATAAAGGAAAATATGATAATCTTCACACAGACGAGTTGAAATTTTCAGATTATGTTAATTTATGTAATTAATTTCCAAAATTCTCAATGCTGCAGACTAAATTTAAATACATACAATTTAATCATTATTGTTATATCTAATCACGTCATCATTTCATTAATTTTTTCAACTAGTAATAGTTTCTGTATTAGTAATATGAACTGTAATAGTGTCATGAAAAAGCAAAGTAGAAATAAGATATGCTTTTTAAAACAAACGAGGTAAGAAAATCGTTTAAATTGAACTTAAACTTAACAAAATGCTTTTTTATTAAGGATTTTGAGGTATAATTATTTTTAACAGCCTTCATTAGAAATTGCAAACTTAGTACAATCAATGTAAAAATTAAATATGATTTAAATCTTGGAAGATCTAATCACGTTTACCAGAATAGTCTGTAAATCAAGACATAGCCAAAAATTTTAAAGACCATGGAATACTTTTACTTCATAGATGGTTGCCACTCAAAAGCCCTAAATGATATGTTAAAATAACTTTGTATAACTTTTAAAATAGCGTTTAAATAATATGTTATTGAAATAACTTTAAATTCTATCAAATCATTTTCAAATTGACAGATTCAGCAGTTTTTATGGGTGTAACGTACCTTTTTTAATTAAATAATAAATTCTCCTTCCTGTTGTTTTTTCATTATTATTTTTTTTTGTAAAACGTAGTCAGCTTATATTCTTGAATAAATAAATAAATAAAAAATAAGTTTATTTCCCACTATATTCAACATATAAATGTACAGTACAAATTATTTAATTCAAGTAGAAAGGATGCAGGCTTACATAACTTGACTGACAATTTGCTGATTTTACATTGAAAATAAATTATTACAATCCGAACAATTAATTTAAACATTATCCAAGTGCATTAATAAGTAGAACGGAAGTTAAATAAATATCGGGGGTTTTCAAAGGCAAATATTGGAAGAATTGCTAAATAGAGACTCTATAACCTTTACATTAAATGTGATTGAACTCATGTTAAATGAACCAGTTATATTACATAAACTCTTACAGAAAGTTCAGCTTTCTTAAAAAAAAACTCAGCTTAAATGACTTGTGACATTTCGTTTGCTTCAATGAAGCAAATGTCCAACATGGATGGTTATATTACTTTAAAATTAAAATATTCTCTTTTGTTTACATTTTTAAATAATAATGGGCTATTGGAATAGTTTATGTGCTTGCATGCAAAACATATCTTATGTAACTACCTTTCTTGGATAGAAGCAGCCAGTTTGTTAATTGTGCATAGAATTATCAACCGTTAACATTTTCTGAACTCTATGCTGAAATTGCAACTTTTTTATTGACCGACCTTGTGAATTGGGACCTTGAACCTGCAGACAAACTAAGCTACTCCAACTGGTTTACACCTTAGCACTAATTCTTTTTTTTCTGTTTTTGGAAATTCCGGAGTTCTGTTATGAACTAAGACATATTCTTTACAAGATGTTCAAAAGTAATGAACTTGGACTGATCCTGCCAGAAATGATCTTCAAAATTATAATATTCAATAAATATAAATAAATACAATATTCAACCGTAAATAAATATTCAACTATAAATAAATATCAACAATAAATATAATATTCAACTCTTCAGATATCCACTCATTTAGTGCACTCAGTTTGTTCATATTCACTCATTTGGTGCAGTGAATTAATGAAGGAACTCTTCATTTTACTCTCAAGCAGCTCAATACCCTCTTCGTAAATCTCATTTTTATTCCTATAATAATAATAGGCCTAATAATAATAAATAGTAAATAGTTAATTATTTTATGATAAATAATGAATAACAAATAATAATGATTTTGCATTTTGTTGGAAGATACTTTCTAGAAGTCTCATTTCGTCACCTGATCGGTTCCATGTATTCTAATATGTATGTATGTATATAGTACCATAGTCGATTCGACTGTAGGTGATTCTTCAGACCTCAACGCCATGTTTTAGTCCAAAGAGCGTACTACACAAACGAGGAGTGAGGTAGTTTGTGATTGCTTTCCTCACTGAGCTAACAGAATTGTATCAGTATGCCAAGCCCACCGAAACAAATTCTGAAGCTCTATGCTTGACAGTCCACTCCCACCTTTACACAGGGTCTGGCTGCACAGGTGAGTGTGCGTACTATCTAGCACACCTCTTAGCTACTTCCTGCGTCCAAGCCATCTCTCGACAGAGACGTTTGGAAAGCAACACAATTGATGTAGCCTATTCTAATATAGTAGAACCAAAATTTTATGTAGAATCCGAATCACTGTGATACTGAAAATGTGAAAGTCAGTTTATCCTTAAACGGACGGTTAAACATGCAAGTGCCGATTGATGTATTTATTGAAGTTTTGCAGTTAATCCAGAGATAATTTCATATCTTGTGAGATCGGACTCCCCAAATAGCAATGAAATTAGATGCATGACTCAATGCTAATAAATCAGTGGAATTGATAAACCTTGAAATCGATTACATCTTTTTGTGGGAACTTAAAACAAGGAGGGGAGGGGTGAATTGATACCCACTTCTCAAGCTTCCACACTCTCCCGATGCAAAGTTTAGATGTAAACAATCATAAAACTCTATAATATAAAGATAGGCTAAAATAATCTAGAAAGTTACAAATTAATTATGTTTTAGTGTTATAATATTCAGATGCAAGGTATAAATTGATACAAAGTTTAATAAAATAACTGTGATGAGAGAAAAGATTACTCAGGCACCTTTCATTAACTCCTTATCTTAATTAGGATAACGTTAACAGTATTTCTTGTTTTGGTTAGATAGTATGCTAACAAAGAAAATGAACTGTAAACAAAACATTTCAAAAATCTTATCACTGCTATTTTTACTATTCTTCTGACAGATTTGAATCATATTATATTACTATTAGTGAATCATACTAGCTGCTCTTAAAAAAATTGTATAAGCTAATAAACAAACATTATTTCAATTATGTGATCAACAATAAATGGTCGAATCCGTTATGGAAATTTGGATATTAATTGGGAATGTACAGAATCATTCTTCGTTATATATATTCCACTATACCTTCAGTACTTATTGGAAACAGCATTGAACTTTAAAGAAAGTCAGTGGAATAGTCTTCCATGATTGTGCATATAAGTTACTTATACTTTACTTTACTCTTGACTTTTTTTAATTAAGAAGTCTAAAGTACAATATATTGTAGTCTAAAGTACAATTTTTACAACTTTCCACTGCATTTGAATGATTAATATCTAAGAATCGTTCCACTTCTCATTGTGAAATCCAACATTTCTCAGTAGTTATTCGTTGGTTTGGGTTGATAGTGGGAGGAAGTATGCTGGGAATGTTCTCAATAAAGCCTCTAGCCTAGAATGGGAGCAGGATATAGGATAATGAAATGGGAAATTCTGCGAGGGTGAAGGATATAGATGTAGGTGCTGAATTGGGACATGAAAATAATTAAGGAGCATTTATTTTATTCTGTGGAACAAATTGTTAACAAATTTCAACCTTTATTGAATTTATGTATCCCATATTAAAAAAAAAAAACTTTCATGTGCTCACATATTTATGAGAAATTATTGATTAAAAAAACAAGAAGTAATAGTAAAAGTAAGAGAAGGAAGAAGACGGTAAACATGGGAGAAAAGAATAAGGGAAAGGAGGTAAAAAGAAGAAGTTAATGAATGGAAAAGCAGAGGGGAGAAATCATTTGCATGAGGGGATGCTCCTTATATCCTGTCACAAATATATATTTTTTTTAATTGAAAATTATATTACGAGTAAAAATTAGAAGAAATCATAGCATTTATTCAAGATTGGAATAATGCCCTGGTTGAATGTACAATTTAAAAATTAAAAAAAAAATAATAATAATATAGTACAGAATTACAATAATATTAGTATTGTTAGGAAACATGCATTTCGTGGTAAAAAACCTGTGAGAGATGGCATTACAAAATTATTAAAGTTACCGCTCAGTGGAAAATAGGGGTTGAGGACGACCAATTTATTAAAACACATTAGTATTGTGCTGAAGGCTTGAAAATTTAGCAATTTGGCTTTGAATGTAGGCTATGTTCTACATCTGAGTCAAATTATTATTCTGAAACTATTAGATACACTCTTCATTTCATTTACCTTATCTAAGTAATTTAAAAAATGTATCAAAGTTCTCAAATTCTAGTAAAACGATCTTGACACAAATACAGTTAGTTACTCATTTTTAACTTATTTCTTGGTCTCACATTATAATACTCTCATAATTAAGTTATAACCTAAAAGGATACTTTTTTAATCAAAACTCAATCATGACAGATGACACTATAGTGAAGTATAGCAACTCACTTCACAATGCAATCAGAGAGATAAGCTGCGTTCTCGTAGGATCCTGTTTGTAACGGTGACCGATTAGATTGGCCAGCAAAAAAAAGACACTGTTCTCTGCTGTAAAATCACTTCCCGGTGGTTCGGAACCCACCTAAAACTGTAGGTCCAACTCATCAATCACCATCATCCAACTTATTACCCACGCACAGGTCTCAGACCTATGTGGGCTTCATCCTCAAAAAAAAAGTTCATTGCCTCAAAGTTCACTCACTCATAAAATGGCTGAATCTAAAATTGAATTCTTTATCTCGTTCTGTTCATGTGAAATGCATTCAATGAATAGATACTTCCAATTCAAAAATATTGCATTCTAACCTGATTCCCAATATTGTAAAACTCATCTTCTATTATCAGTTTTGCTTCTGAGGGCAATCCTAAATTTTATTCTATTATCGTAATAATAGGTGAGCTTGAAGGCTACAAATTTGTCAGGTGATTTTAATTTAGTTATGGAATTCTTAAGAAAGAAGATTGTTCTAGTCTTTCTCAGATTTTTAGAGCTAGGAAATCAAATACCAACTGCACAAAATGCATAAATGGCGTGGTGAATTGAATTCTTGAATATCTTTAACATATTTTTTCACAAGATTACAGGATATTGTGCAATTTACCAGAAAACAGTGATATAATACTAGTGTTTTGAACAAGCTTATGAGCCGGAACTCTTGACCTTGAGCCTGGACCATTAAGTATTTCAATGTCTCAGAGGACAGTCTGATTCATTTTATTCAGTCTGACTCTGTACTTGCTTGGGTTCGGTGTTTCCGGAGTTCAATGAGAAAGTTATTAGGCCATTTTGAAAACGAGATTGAAAACTAGATTAGATTGACTTTATTCATGTAAAGTAACAATTTTCTTGTGAGTAACATATTAAACAAATTATCGAAATCTCTCGATCATAAAAAAAATACAAATGAAAATTCTAGAGTAAGTTTTTGTGAGAATTTATACAAAATTTGCGGAAATAAAATGGTAGTAGAAGATGATAATTCAAGAGCCTTTGACATTACACATTAGAGGGCGAAATTAGGGAAATACAACCCTGTCAAGCACTAGAAAAATTATCTGAATTTCTTATAATAATTCTATTAACCAATAACTAAAATTCAAGTAAAACTTTTAGTTTTAAACCCCCCCCCCCCCCCCCCCCCAAGTGAAGCATATAAAATCATTAGGTATTTAAACATTTTTCTTTAATAAATGTAGTTGCTTAATTTTAAAAAGAATAGTTGTCTAATTGGGCTCACAATATAGATCTTTCTTTATTAAGAGATTTAAATAATATTTATCAGCTTATTTTGTAATAGAACTTACAAAAACATTACTAAAGGCACCTTTTGGATTAAAGTTAGGAGACTAGGAGGTCTAGGAGACCTTCACTCACTGATTAAGGATAACGATTACAATTGCTTGCGGTTTTTCAATCGGTTTAATACTATCTCACAATTATCAAACATTACACTTGTTGATAATAATTTACAACAGAATTACAGTTCAATAATCACTCACGGGCCGTTTTTTCAAGCGCTTTCCTTAATAATTAACAGTTAACATTAATAAATAATAAATTGCCGTTTATAAATGTTATATGACTGCAGTATGTTATTCTAAAATTTAAAATTTTCATTTAGTGAAATACAGAATGTGATTTTAAAAGACAAAGGACTAATAAGATATAGTTCACAAGTAAAAGAGAATTCCCTAAATTTGAACAATTATTATTAATTATTTTAACGTTTTTTCTATTATTACCTTCAATCGTCTGAACTATTTCTCTTCGCATCACATGTATTTTATTTAAAATAACGGCAGTCATAAACCATTCATAAACTTTTATTTTTTTGACAAAATCAACAAAAAATTCAGATTATCGAAAATTCATTCCTTTGAATTTTTAAACAGCAAAACACCTTGCTAGGACCAAGTTGGAAATTTGCAAGCTTATAGTTTTTCTTTTTCCACCAACCTAACTTTTAAATCTCTTGAGTTTGTTCCATTGATATTTCTATATTAATTGACTTATCAATTTTCTTGTTCATTAAATATTTTCCCATTGATTATAAATTCAATGAAACTAATTGAAAACGATCATACAATTCTTAGCAATTACGTACAAGATTGGCAGATTATTTTTCTTCCAATATGTAATTTTTATTGTGATAAGTAGCAGCTGCAAGAATTAGTGAAAACCATGGCCCGAATTGTTGTAGCCTTCGATTGAAGTTGGAAATATTATCAACCGTATTGGTGTTTTGTTTCAAGTGATAAGCTTTAAGCACACTTTTAAAGTATAACCCTGAAAAGAATCGTTCATGAAGAACATTGTTGATAATGCAACGTGTTGAAGAAAACAGTTTGACATGTTTCACACTTAATTGCACCCTATATTCATGTTATGATAGCTAATACTGACAAATGCCTTTCATTGTTAATAGAATTTTTTTGTAGATTGTCTTATTGACTCCAGTTATGGAGTAAAAGTCAAGACAGATTAACAATTATTTTATCTTATTCACTAGTTAACATAATTACGATATTAATTAATTCAGGTGAGGCTTAAATTTGATTTGAAAGGAACTCTTGTACACTATAAAAAACTTTATCAACTAAATATTTTTTCAGTTGTTTTTTAAATATTTCTATGTTTTTAAGACTTTAAAAACTGCGGTAGCTTGTTGTAGAGTTTCCTACCAATATAACTAGGTTTTTGTTTGAAGCTACTATTGTGACTCACCAATAGTATTATAGTTAATAGTTAATATTAACTTTTCATGTGAATTTTATTGTGACTCACCAAGTGATAATCTCCTTGGCTTTTTGTATTATAATCGTGTACGTCAAGATTTTGGTTAATATCACTCTTTTACATATAAAGTAGCTTCATACACATATTAAAATTACCAAATAAATGTTCTGTAGGCCACTCTCAAGAATTGAATAACCTATGCTACAATAGTAAAAAAACTGAAAATAAAGTTTAGGCTAAAATTGTCTATTCAGTTCAGTATAAGCCACTTGGTTTTATTAAAAGAATTTTACTGTTTAACATTGATATTGAATCAACTTTTTCTGATAATGTGTAGTCTAAGTTTCAGTTATTCAATTTAAAAAAAATCAGAAGTATGTTGGAGAGTATTAAATAGAATCAACGAAGTGCTTCATCGTTTAAATTGAACTTGTTAATTGTGTTTTCCAGAAGATCCAAGTTATAATTTAATCAAAACGTAAACATAACCTATGCTTACAAATATTTGGACTGTTGTAAAAAGAGACAGTTTTTGGCTAAAAGTTTGTTTACAAGTAAGCTGTAAGCTGTATTTTGACTGTATCAATAAATAAATAAATAAGCTTAACATTAAAATCTCAACTAAATAAGAATCCATTGAATAAAAAATACATCAATTTTTAACCAATTGAAAAGGTTGATATGATGTCAATTGATATCATTAAAAAAAACAGTATTTTTTAAAACAACCAATGATTTTATTAATGAAATTTAACGACTTGCATAGATTGCATGAAATTTAACGACTCGTTAAATTTCACATGAAAAGTTAATATTAACAACGCAGTTCGTCATGGAACAAGAAATCCAGGAATTCAATGATTTTAATCGGTATTTACCATATATTTAAGATCACTTGCTCATTCAATTTGAAAATAATAAGCACCTCCACTTCATAAAACGTAATGGAAAATAACTAAATGACTGCTGCTCCTGTGGTCACTGGTTTGATTCCCGTTCAGCCTGGTTCCTTTTTTTGAAATTATTGATTCATTACAAATGTAATTGTATTGCCAGGTCTTATAAGACCCATTGCATACAGATCATTCAAGAACATTCATTCAACTATACAATAGTAGAGATAGAACAGAAGCAATAATAAATAAACATAATGAGTACCGGTACAGAGAATAAAATTTAAATCAAAATAAAAATACCTATAACTAAGAGTAAAGCTTTTTTGTTGAATTTAGAATTAAAATAAAATATTATTCTCACACACAAGTCTCAGACTCATGTAAGCATCATCAGCAAAAAAACGTATTCCATACCATTTTTTAATCTCTCCTGTAGCCATATTCTCATTTGGAAAATCATAAGAAATTGGAAAAATTATCATCTTTGAAGTTTTAGATGAGTAGTATTTTATGTAATGATCGCAAATTTTATTGCATAAATATTATAACATATAGTAGAACTAGCGCATGTAGTAGATTATTATTTATATAAATAGGTTAATAATTTATGGAAATCTAATTCCCCGTAATCACAAATTTCATAACCAACTAGGCCTCTCAGTTTCCATAACTATGCTTTCTTTCCGCTTATTAAGGTTCGTTTCCCGTCAGTTTCGTTTTTATTTTTGTATTTGTATTGCGCATCTAAATAAATTATTCATTAACTGATTCTTGAAGTGCTGGATGATGAAATGAAATAACATACCGTACCTCCTACCGAATAACTATTATCTAGTATTTTTTTTATTATCATGTAATTTCCTTCGTGTAATCCAATATACATAGAGTTTATCTTTTGAGTATAGGATTTCTCAAATAATGGATTAATTGTCCTTCTACTATAAGGCATAAAATATATTATTACTGTATATTTATAGAAAATCTAATAATTGGGAAAAAGGGAAAAAAGAATTACTATGACTTGAGTGGTTAAATAAGCTCATGAAATCAATAACCGTAATAGGAGAATTCATTAAAAATGTAATGCCTGAAAATACAAATTTCATTTTTCAAATTTAAAAAATAAATAAATAAAGATTTCCTTAAAAGAAAGTAGGAGCAAAAGGAAACTCAATTCAATAATTTGTGTACTCTTTATAATATATCAATCTATAGATTTGTCTTCTACCAAGCGGTCACTATTTGATAATTGTATAATTCTGTTAAAACTATGTATTGATAAATTTTTCGTAACGGTCATAGATTTTCTCAATCATCCCAGTTGAATTTATTTTCGGAGGATGAAACCCACATAGATCTGAGACATGTACGTGGGTAATGAGTTGGATGATGGTGATTGATGAGTTGGACCTACTGTTTTAGGTGGGCTCCGAACCACCGGAAATTAAAAATTATTTGGTCTGAGGTGCATAAGCCATTTCTAAACAGAAAATACAGCAATAGTAAGTTACCACTTAAAAAATGTCAAACAAAACTAAATAAAGACTTCAAAAATCAATTATAATTTAAATTTAATTCATAACAATAATCAGCCATCTGTCTTAGTTCATAAATATTAATTTCTTAATAAAAACCAAATTAAACCATAGAGACTATAGTATCCATTCATTACAATAAACAGCAATTTAATTTAATCAGTTGGAATATAGTTAGCTTAATAAAAAACAATGCAAAATATAGTATTTCTCTAATAATAATATCGTGTGACCTGGCTGGCTCAGGTCTGGTGTCAGAGTTATCAGGTCGCACCTGAATAAGTTCAGGGCCTCCGACGTGACTTAACGACTGTAAGCCGGGACCGACAGCTTAACGTGTCCTCCGAAACACGGGAGTATTTCTCTTATTAAGGAAGTGATATTGTTTTTTATTAGTATCCTTTTCTATCAAACCAAGTCAGCAATACTTCCATATTAATTCAAATTGTCTACAATTAATAAGATGTGCGGTAATGTCTTCATATCAGTATAAATTCATAATTCAATTTATCACGTACGAAACTACTATTCTTATGGCAGGTGGGCTGATAGAAGTGATAACATTTCCATCCAACAGGCTAGTGATATTTATGGCGTTTTTATTGGCAATGTTGTTCTTGAAGTCGACTAGTGTTTTAATTGTGTCACACATTATAGGTATTAATCCGTAATTAGTGTAGCATACGGTTCTTTCAATATGAATTGTTGACATTGAAAAAGAATGAAAATTGCCGGAACTAGTGTGTTTTTGGTGAAAGTGAATCATGAGTGGTTTTGTGTGGTGAATCAGTAAAATATTCTTGAATACGTCTTTCGACAACATATCACAATGAAGTGGACAATATTAGAATTCAGGTATGTGTGTTTCTTTAATCAATTTCCAATTGATTATTTTTATTCTCTTTATTTTAATTTCTTATTTTGTTTTTGTAGTACAAAATTATATTATTATTATAATATTATCATTTTGACAATTCGTTCATAAATGAGTGTCTTTTAATCATTTCTCAATAGACTTAGGAATAATATATGCAATAGTAATAAGCATTAACTTTTTATGGTAAAAAAACGACTTGCAGTCAATTTTAATTGAGAATAAATCATATTTTTACTCCCTTCAGGCCAAACGTTTTCGAGTCATGGAGACTCATCTTCAAAGGACACAGTTTCTTTCTTGAAGTAGCAGAAACAAGAAACACATGGATGCAACAACACTTAACAAAATTGAAGAAAGATACATAACCTAACACCTACTAAAACAACCATTCAATCTGCTCTCATTTTTTACAGTAAAACTGTTAACCTAACAAACAGATTTCACAGAAACCAAACTCAACTTATTGAACAAAGTTCTATTTTCTAAAGGCATTTGAAGATTAGTCTTCATGACTCAAAAACGTTTGGCCTGAAGTGAGTAAAAATTTCATTCATTCTCAATTAAAATTGACTGCAAGTCGTTGTATTTGCCATAAAAAGATAATATGAACAAAGCAGATCATTATGGAACAAGAAATCCAGGAAAGTAATAAACACTCAAGCCTATCTTTTAGGAGATGAAAACTAGCTTAATTCATAATGCTTGTGTGATAGCAACGAGTTGACAGGTATATCTTTATTTATTCTATGTATAAAGAATGAAAAGAAATAAAAAACTTCTGATAAAATAATTTGTAAGAGCATGTTATTTGCCCAGAATTCGGGTAGGCAGAAATTTACCTTATGAGACCATAGAATAACTTGCATTTTATTTAGTCTTGTATTTTTGCTTATGTAAGCTATTCTATGGTCTTATAAGGTAAATTTATATATAAATATAAGAAGAGAATGTAAGAACGGAAAAGTTAGAACAATAAACAAATGAGTGCACTTATATCAGGAAGCATTTCTGTAATATATCAGTTTATTTATTCTGTTGGATCACAGAACAATACTTAAGCAACCCTACCATGACCATAGTTCCCCCCCCCCCCCCTAAGATATGTTAAATTTGTTATTAATATTGATGAATCTGTAAATATTTCATCATTAAATAACTATTGTAGAGAATAAATTGATTGTTTGATTGTACTTGTGATATTGTTGTCTTTATAATCTATGTATGGTACTGAAATAATTAGTTGGATATGATCAATATAGATATGAGTTCTTTCAATATAGGTAAGGTTCTACTTCATTTTGATTAATAAAACCATGTGAAGCCTTTCATGAAATGACAGATAGTGAATAGTTGTTCTCAATTACAAAAGCTACTCTTCTGAAAACACCGTTAGGTTTCCTATTGTACTTGTCAATTCACTGTGCAGTGGAATCTGTCCGTTCATTTCAACTCCAATTTAATGTACGGTACATCTACAGGAAAGCATTGCAGTAGAAACTCAAACTTTAATTTTATATTCAGCAATAGATCAGTATCATCTAAGAATTGTTGGCGTTTATTATTTTTCAAAGATTACTTTTAAGATAGGTTGAAGATGTAACCAATATGACTTCTCAAACCAATATTTAATGCATCAATAACAATAATTAATGAGTTATTTCAATGCTATTAGTATTCAATCTAATATTAAATCTGACACTGTATTTAACTTTTATACAGGGTATTTCGGAACTCTCCACCAATACTTCTAGGCAGTGTTTCTGGTCCACTAACAAAAGTAAATATTGTAATAAAATTTTTCTAAAACCTGTTACACAGCCGCCATTTTGGTTTTTATCACTCATTATTTTTTTATTCAAACACCTCTAAATTTATAATTTTGAAATTTTGCATACAGCTTTATAACAATTAAAACAATCAAAAAAAAAAAAATTAATCAAAATTTTCCGACATCAAAAAACAAAATGGCGACCATTTAAAATCTTTGAACAGGATTAAATTAATAATGGCTAATGATATCAAAATTTGACTAGAATAACTTTTTTTTAGATATTTTTATTGCAAATCCAACGATACCTCATTTTCCAAGATTGGCCAACAATTAACAATTAGAGATATCCTACTTTCTAGGGTGTGTGGTAGTTGAGAACGGGTTGCAGATTTTCGCTTCCAACCACCGCACACCCTAAAAAGTAGCATATCTCTGTTAATTGTTGGCCAATCTTGGAAAATGAGGTATCGTTAGATTTGCAATAAAAATATCTAAAAAATGTTATTCTAGTCAAATTTTGATATCATTAGCCATTATTAATTTAATCCTGTTCAAAGATTTTAAATGGCCGCCATTTTGTTTTTTGATGTCGGAAAATTTTGATTAATGTTTTTTAGATTGTTTTAATTGTTATAATGCTGTATGAAAAATTTCAAAATTATACATTCAGAGGTGTTTGAATAAAATATAATGAGTGATTAAAACAAAATGGCGGCTGTGTGAGTAGCTGGGGATTTTAGAAAAAGGATTAGTAGAGAGTTCTGAAACACTCTGTATATTGTTTTACTCACTTATATTGAAGATGTTAGAGGGATGCATTTCACTTCTGAAAAGAAGCTTCGTCAGAAGCTAGAATCTCCTATATAAGTGAGTAAAACAATATATAAAAGTTAAATACAGTGTCAGTTTTAATATTAGATTGTTCATTAAAAGTATTTCGTCATGGAAAACATCACAGAGCTATTAGTAATGGCGCCCTAGTCATTTACAATCATAAAACAATCGATTAAATATTTGTGAAACATTTCATTCGTTTGTAACTGCTCGTTACACCTGTTTTTATTGAAGAACATTTTGTAGCTTTCTCTGTTCACTCCTTGAATTGGCCTGTTTGTAAGTAAACTGTTGAAACTCAAGTTTATTATGAGCTTGCCTACATATATGCCCACGGTGCCACTCTAGATAGAATTGATATTGTATGAAAAATTGTCATAAAATATTCGAGTTAGAGGCAATGAAGTGCATTCAATATTGTGCTAAGGTGCCAAGTGCTATGAAATGAGTAATAAAGTTGGGCAATTGTTGTTTGAATCAAGTGTTCATATCTGAATTATTATTGTTGCATAGCACTGAATTCTTGAAAATCTAGCTAATATTCTTCTGATTAATAAATAAAAGTAGTTACAAAATGACTCTCTGGTCCCCTCAAGTTAGGTGGATGTCAGATAATGTTTTTGATTCACTTATTGCATCATCAAATTAATATACTAATCAATGTAATAATTGGTGTTGAAACTGAAATATCTAATACATGATACAAATGTATTTAACTTTTAAAATATTATAATGTTGAGTAACTTTTCATATAAGAATTATTCCTAAATGTATTAAATAGATGATTTCTAAGCTGTTTATTTTGTAGACTAAATAAATTTGCGTTTTATTTTGTATTAAAGAGAATATTTTATTAAGCCAAACAGATGTTACATATCTGTACATAGGCCAGTTAAAAAATAAGATTTCGGATTAAAAATTACAATAAAACTTACAACAAGATGAAATATGATACCTTAATGTTAATATTAATATATTAATGAGAGATCTATATTTTCCTCATATTTATAAACAAAAATATCTTGAGTATACACTTATTTGGTAGATATTTTGAAATATATAAAACAAGTGATTATGAGGGAAGTGAGGGAATCAATATAATTTTTTTTGTTTTAGTAGATTACGTCTTGGAGACTCCAGTTAAGGAGTATAAGACAAGTCAGATCAACAATTATACTTTTATACACTAGTTACCATAATTACTATATCAATTTGTTGGGGTGAGGCTTAATTTTGATGTGAAAGGAACTCTTGTACACTATAAAAAGCTTTATCAACTAAATAATGAGGGAAGTGATAACCGTGAACCGTAGTCAGGTATCTGTTCAATCAGATAGAGATAAGCTGCGTTCTCATGGGCAGTATTTGTAAAAAGACACTGTTCTCTGCTGTAAACTCACTTCCCGGTGGTTCGGAACCCATCTAAAACTGTAGGTCCAGCTCATCAATCACCATCATCCAACTCATTACCCACGCACAGGTCTCAGACCTATGTGGGCTTCATACTCCAAAAAAGTAGCTCAATTTGATTTGCTTGAAAGAGAAATAGTAAATTTTGACATTATACATTTAAATATCGAACTGTAGTAAAAATAATTTGATTCAAATACCCTTTTCTAGTAATGAGCTTCGATACCTATGGTTGTTCCATTTGTACCTCAATTCATTATTTGGTTAAATTTATTATTATTGTACCTTGAACTATTTTATAAGCATGCATAATTTTGATTGTGAAACAGCTCGAGCTCATTACTCTGATTTTAAAGAAACTCATATTATTATTTTTACTATTCCCTAATTATTTCATTAAAGCTTTATTGAAAATCACACGAAATTATTTTTTCACTATGTATTTATTCTCAAGCGTCATTACTGTTCCATATAATTATAATTTATTGTACTGACAGAATACATAAATTGTGTTGAATATGGGGTAGAATTGACCTGGTGACCCAAGATAGCAAGCTATCTTTGAATGATTAATGATTCCTTTATCACAAATTGCTTCCCATTCTTTCAAAATAAACTTCAGTTCACTTTAGTCCCTTGTTCCGGTGTGTGCTACTTGTTTTTCTCTAGTATACTTCTTTTGTTTTCATATTTCTTTTTTAATATATTTGTTATTTTAATCAGTGCACTCTAATAAGTCTACTTATTATGTTCATTGTGTGTTTCCCATTAAATAATATCAATTATTTATTTGTTAGGAATAAATGAGGTTTACCTACTATCTTAATTTGTCACTACTATAATCTGAGATTGTAATGGCTGCTACTGTGCTCATCTTTATTTTATTCAAAGATTTATTCTATTCAGCTTATTTTTAATCAAATCAGCTTGACTTTATTATCTTGTTAATTTTATCTCTTAGTTTCTTATTCAAAGTTCATTTTCTGCATGCAATATGTAAAAAGTAGGAGGCTTCTATCACAGATTTCTCTTCATACTAAATTTTTCTTTGGTTTCATAGTCTTGGAAAATGGTCTGATAAATTCATTATAAATCAGAGAAAAAACTTATTTATCTTGGAAATGTTGACCTAAATGAACAATATGGAGAACTTAGGGAGTGATGGCCGCTCTCGAGCGCGGTGTTTGGACGATCATTATGTTCAGTAACGAGCGCTCGGGACTGCCTTTGGAAGGTTGACTGACAAAAGTAACTTATCGTTATCTGTTTTAATATCACTTACCTGGTAGTTCAAAACCCACATAAAACTGTAGGTCCACAGACCATAACATCATTATAATCTTCTCATTTCCCACGCACAAGTGTCGGACTCAAGGGGGCATTATCAGCACAAACAACTATGCTTTAAAATATCTACAAAGAACTACGTTTTTGTCAGTCTGTGCAATTTATATAAGAAAATATTATCTGAATCTTCACTGAATCAACTTTTGTTGTCTTAATCAATTAACAGACTCTGTTTACTTACAATCATATTCTATGTAACTTCTTGTTCTTCAAATAGAATAATTATAATTACAAAGTTAACCTTGAAAGATAAGTTATAGCTTGTTGTTAAAACCAAGCCAGTCTTCTCGTTGCCCTCAATAACCACGGTTCATTAATGTAATTATCAGTAAAATATATAATACTACTTTCCAAATTTTTACATTTTTGAGTTTTCTATCTAGTTTAATAAGTTAGTGGTTTTGAGTTTTATTTTGGTCTCTTTATTCTCGAATAATTTCCCATTTTGCGCAGGAGTTTCGAAAGCATTTCGTAAAAATTGAATAATGATGTGAACCATAATGAGTTCATAATAACTTTCAACTACGTTTTTGGAGCCTGCTTCAATTTGGGATTTCAAAACATTTTTTATACATTAGTTGCTATTTTATATCCATCTAAATGTTGAAAAGGATTGTTCATGTCTATCAGAATATGTCAAAAGACAGAGAAAGTATCATAGATAGAGAAGGTGGATCTTCAGCCTCTTCAAGAACTAGTTCGGATTCTTATTGTGCCTACAACATATTAATTCAGCAGTAAGTCTTCTATTCTGGTTTGTTACAATGTATAGGTTTATAGTGTGTTATTAATTACTTTGAGTTACTAAGACAAAATTCTCAAAGGTGATAGAAATTATATAAGTATATGGAGGCACCCTCCATGTATATAAATTTATAAAGTAGGTCCTTCAGTTATTTATGCATTAGAAACTGTTTCGTAATTTAACTAAAGTGAGCTAAATTCTTGGTTAATTAATAAAAGTTATAAATCAATTAGTTACTATTAACAAGGCGAGTAATAGGAAGTTAGGTCTAAACTAAGACAAACCTGAACACTCTCCAACTGCCTACTGTAAAACGCAAGATGCTATAAAACAGGTAGATGCATAGAGTGTTCAGGTTAGCATTAGCGTTATTGTCAACACAGTCTTGCCCAAACTGTATCACCTGTTTATTATTTAAAAAACGTTTGTTGTTCACCATAGCAACAAGATAATATTTTTCGGCTCAAAAGTTTTTATAAAAATTTAATATTATAAACTATTTTTAACTGTTTTTAGTGTTTCGTTTCAAGTGAACTTTTAAATTAATAGTGATTAAGTGAGAAGATTCATTTTGTTATTTTTCGAGTGAAGGTTTTTAGCAAATCTTAAATTTTTAGTCTGTGTTAACCTCAATGTTTTGGACAATCATATTCAAAATTTATGAAGGGAACAGTTTTGGACTTGAGACTTGAGACAATTTCTCAGTATCTTTTTTCGTGGATTCGATTCCCGCTCCACCGACAGGCATTTATGTGTAATCATTCACCTCATTACCCACGCACAAGTCTCGGACTCATGTGGGCATCATCAGCAAAAAATTGTTGTATTATCAGTGTTTCTTTGAATGCTTTAACATGTTAATGAATTATTCATTGAAAATAATTGACATTTTAACTGCTGGAAAACAACATATTAGTTACCAACTAATCTAAATTTATTAATATCAATAAATAATTAGTTGCCAACTACAAATTGTCATCTTTTCGTATTTTTTATGTCTTCATTTCCTTAGATTATATCATGTAATGATCAACCATGGTGTGCCGGTGGTTGAAGGATTACTCTTGCACGCCCCCAAAAAAGATTTTTTTTTTTGTTGGCTCCTTCAGTAAGTATCATGTAATTAATAGTTAAATAAAAATTGGAATAAATGAATAAGATCTTATTGACTCGTCTTCTACACACAGTATCATAGTTTGAGTCTAAATTTCAAAGTAATATTAAATTTTAAGCGTTATTCTGTGCTGTATGTATCTGTAGTTTTATTGTATTTGTGACAAAATTGATTTTTTTTATTTATTCATTTAATACATCCATGAAAAAGCTCACAGGCACACAAAAAGTCCATTAAGAGCCTTATTGACATTTTCTTTTATTTACATTTATGTTGTTTTGGAATAAATTTGAATTTTTATGCTCTAGTATATCGAATTTGATTATGCCAATTGGTTATGTAGTGGATTCTCCTTTTTGTTGAGATCATTATTTGTTTGTGTGTTGAGCTCCTAGAAAAGTTACATCTATACTTATAATCTGCTCATTTTGGTACAGTATTCTCTTTGGAGATACATTATTCATTGTTTTTTCTAAATTTTCTTTCAAATTTATCTATAACTTTATTTATATTTATTGATTATGTATGTTTTTTTTTGCAGTGATGATGAAGTTGATGGAGAGGAGGCTGTTGATATTCGAGTAGAAGGCATGACATGTCAGTCATGTGTTAGAACAATAGAAGATGGGATAGGCCAAAAATCGGGCATATATAGAATATCGGTAAGTAAAACCAACTATACCCTTAATCATTTTTATTTCTTACTAGCTGGCCCGACGTTCGTTGCTGTGATCTCATAAAAAATTCTTGCTAATTTTATTATTCGCCATCTCCCACTGAGGTAACATTTCAAATCTCCTAGAACTATTAGGGAAAAGTTAGTCCTAGGACTCTACCAGCTGATCAGAGAGGCATCCTCCGTTGTTTTCTTACTCACCACCTCTGAATGAAGGATTATTTCAAATGTAAACCTCCTACGACTATTAGGGTAGAAGCTAGGGTTTTGATTTTATTATTCGCCATCTCCCACTGAGGCTAAAATTCAAATTTCTAGCTGCCTTAGGTAACAGATGTCGTCAACCTGGCATAATTGTTACATTTCATGAGTCATATGTTTCCTACATGACTGCAAGGACTACAAGCCTTACAGACAGCGTAAATAACGACGCTAAGGAGCCTGTCATATGATTAAAAACGGTTGACTTCTATCAGCTGTTCCTTTAAGGATAGATTTCTCCTTTTTGTGTCCTTCAACTCCCAAACTTCACAGGAGCCATCTCGGGACTATTCTACATTGTGCCTGAAAATTTCATAAAAATCGGTTCAGCGGTTTCGGAATTTACTGGGAACATGCAGACATCTCCTTTTATATAAGTAATAAAAGCAAGCGATTATTTTAGTAGATAGGATTTCGGTCATGGCATTTTGAGGCTAAAATATTTATTTATCTTATTGCCTGCTTATTTATATTAGTCAATGGTTCGGTGGTTCGGAACCCACCTAAAACTGTAGGTCCAACTCATCCATCACCACCATCCAATGAACCATCACCCACGCACAGGTCTCAGACCTATGTGGGCTTCATCCTACGAAAAAATATAGTCATTTTTAGCTTTTAAACAGTTATGATTCCGTTGCAGGCTCTTCTTTACAACTGTAACGGAATCATAAAGCTGAATCATGAATCTGTAACGGAATCATGTTTAAAAGCTGAAATATGACGAATTTAAGTTATACTGCTGGCTGGAAAAAACATATATTAGAATAATACTTATTTTTGCTATGTGGAAATCCACATTATTTCTTGTATGAAATCAATATACAGTATTGCCAGAGTGTCATTTAATCACACCAGCTGTGTCTCTGTGTTACTTATCAATAGGTTCTAATTATTACTGCATTGTTTGTATCGGCAGCCTTAATAAATGAATGAGCAAATAGAAGGAGATTTACATCTTATTCATTAACCAGCTTTGAAACTGCTATATCACCCACTTGAAATTCTTGAAAATGATTGAAAAAATTCCTGCTTTGAAAATATCGTTTCAACAAAAAAGTATTACCCTTGAATGTTTATTAAATAAAGATTAAAATAAACTATTAACAAAACGTATTAAATAGTAAAACAAAGTGAACGTAAAGTAAAAATGTATTGGAGTATCAAAAAGTTTAAAAAAATGATAAAAAAAGTTAGAACACGGTTTTGATTTAAAGAACGTTGAAGATCATTCAAGATCATTACTTACTCATAAAGAGTGATCTGAAGGTAATGATTGAAAATTCGTGGAGGAAAATGAGAATATTGGTTCATAATGATTAGTGAGGAGATTAATTTTATTTTTTTCGAGTGAAGGTTTTCAGCATATCCTAAATTTTTAGTCTGTGTTAACCTCAATGTTTTGGGCAATGTAACATATTCAAAATTTGTGAAGGGAGCAGTTTTGGACTTGAGTCTGTTGCACCTTCACATTCATTGTAAATTTGTCACAATAAATAAATAATTCTTAAATCTTTTAGATGGTGATGATGATATTGTGGTAGATATCCATAATGATTAACACAGACGTCTCAATCACTTCAAATATTAACACACGAAATCTCGTGTCTTCATAATTATTATTCTCAATTTTCAATAATTGTAATCATGTTCTATGAATATTCTATTTCAAAATACTCGTTATTTTAAGAAAAATATTCTCCATTTGGTTTTCAGGTATCCCTGGAGCAGAAATTAGCCAGTGTTATCTTCAACCCCAGTGAACTCACCGCACAAGATGTTTGCAATGCAATAGATGATATGGGATTCGAAGCATCTCTCTCATTAAATCCAGAGGAAAGCAACTGTAAGATTAGTGTTGAAGGAATGACATGTATGTCATGTGTGAATAACATTCAGGGTAAGGGAGATGACATAATATTTTTTAATTTGAAAGGTTTGAGGAAAATATAATTTTTTTCTTAATTCCACTCATACTCCAACCAGATTACAGCTTCAATGTGAAAAAATTGAGGAAAACTTCGATTAAGTTGGAGAATTATCACGATTATCTGTGACTGACTTTTACTCCAGCGGTGATGGGTAGAAATTAAAATTTTAGGTCTGTTCGACCTTTAAAAAAGTCATTATTCACGGGTTCTATTACCGTTCAGCCTTGCATAGTTTGTATATTCATTCAACGAAACGCAAGTCTCAGACTTATGTGGGCATCATTAGCAAACAAAAAGAAGAAAAATCAAGTATAACCTGAATAAATAATAATAAATTACTATTATAATATTTATAATGAATAAATAAATAACAGACAAACAGACAGTATTTAAACAGAAAGCTTGGGGGATTTAAAATATCGTATATTTTCTTTCTGAATGATTATCAATATATTTAATTTATTATTGAATGATTATTAATAATAATTATTTGCCATTCAAAACACAACTTTCCGCTTCTCTACTGTACCTTATTAGTAGAAACGTAGATAATATGAAAAATGATTCTAAAACAATAAATAAATGATGAATTTATTTCATTTTTCAAATACACAGTACAAAATATTTTAACAAGTTTGGTTCAATATTTATATAACATATGCATAATAGATGCAATCTATGCTGCATATAACACAATGTTCACAGTGCTGCACATAATTAACAGAAGGAGGCATATATGGGTATTATCAACTGTTTTCTCTGGCAATAACTTATTTATCCATTTATTTAGTGATTCATAATAAAAACAGATAATTATTTTATTGCGGATGATGCCCACATGAGTCTGGAGACTTGTACGTGAGTAATGAGGTGAATGATGAGAAACATCCATGGCTGAATGAGATTCGAACCCAAGGTTGCAGGAAACGAAGCCAGCCAGTAGCTTATCTAATCACAGACAAGAGCTTCAACCAGAGCCGCCCTAGAGTTCAGATCATCAAATAAAATAAAAATGAATGAATACATTTTTTATTTCTCACTATTATTATTTATAAAGAATTATTATTATTATTATATACAACATATGCAACGTATAAAAACACAATGTTTCATCTGGTGAGGAATTAGGTACTCCCGAGGCTTACCTATATGGGAGTTACCATAGAAAATCTGCACAATTTTTACAGGGTGACTAGCGACCGGGAAAACCGGGAAAAGCCAGGGAATTTTTAAATTCTGGAAAAGTCATGGAATTTAAAAATTATATCAGGAAAACTTCGTACCTAATAATAATTATAATAGAAATCTTCCATTATCGAACGTGAAATGCTTTTCTAGATGGACAACCAGACAAATAAGCTAGGTAGGCTAACAAACATGAAATTGTTTTGATTATTCGCTAAGGTCTTTTTGTTTTTCATCTATATAAAAGCCAAATACCCCTGATTCACTGAATCATTCATCAGCGTTTCTCGAAAACCACATGACTATTTAAGTTGAAATTTGGCACACATGTCCCGTTGGGGCTCTAGATGCATGCTAGCAAAAAAATTTGGAAAAATTCCAAAAATACGGTCAGAAGTGAAAATTTAAAGATATATCGAGTAGTGAATTGAATAACTGTGTCCTTATCAATGACTACAGATGATCAACAAACAAGAGTTCTTGTTTGATTCACGATTTTGTACGAATTTTAAACCCCCCTGGGGTCCAGGGGGGACTCTGCCCCCTGGCTAGACGGTTAGGGCGAGCGAAGCGAGCCTGCCGGCTAGTATCTTATATTGGTCAGGGAAAAGTCAGGGAATTTTTGTAGCTCACTTTGCTAGTCATCCTGTTTTTATATAAATCATAAAAATTAAAAAAAAAAATAAAATACAAGCCAATAACCTGATTTTTTTATAACTTCCATTCCCTCTTATTCTGAATCGCAGTTCAGAAGTTAATCTTGATTCTAATGTTACAGGTATGATATCTGAGAAGAAAGGAATTATATCTATTTCAGTAAGTTTAGAAAAGAAAATAGCAGATGTGAAATTTAGGCCCAATGACGTTGATGCTGTAACAATTGCAGAATGGATTGATGATATGGGCTTTGAAACCAGTGTGATAGACATCAATGATGCCCCTTTTAATAAGAGTAAGTAGAATTTTATATTCAATCTATTGATTTTTTTTTTTTTAAAGTCGACGTTTTAAATGTGTTCATTATTTTGTTGTCTATGGGTGACCAGACTCAAAGATACGAGAAAACACTGTAGTCGAAGCTTATTTCGTTATTAATTGTTGATGGTACTATAAGCTCTGGATTTTCTCAAGTCAAAGAAATAGCATTCTTTGAAAAGCGTTTCATTCATTAAGGCTGTGCGCAGGGTTTTTGGACATCATTTTTTTCGAAGTTTATTGTATTGGATATTATTAAGGTATTGAAATGTTGACTATTGCCATGAGAAATTATTTTTTTCATCAAATATTTTATGGAACATGAGAGTTCAAAGTTGAAATTTTTCAGTTTTTGAGGGCAATTTATTGATCTTCCCTACAAGTTATTTTAAACTTTTGATAATTTTTTTTTTAAATGAAAGACACATTGAGGAATAAAATGACTTATTTTTCATTCCAATCAAACAAATAGTTTTCTCAAAATAGTTTTTTTGAAACATGCAAAAACTTTCAGTTTAAAAAAAAATATTTTGAAAAAACCAATTATTAAATTTAAATAAAAAATGTGTCATTCTTTTCCCCAAGGTGTCTTTCAGTTATAAAAAAATATCAAATGTTTAAAATAACTTGTAGGGGAGATCAGTTGCCCCCCAAAACTGAAAAATTTCAACTTTAAACTCCCATATTCCATAAAATATTTGTTGAAAAAAATTATTTCTCATGGCAATAGTCAACATTTCAATACCTTAATAATATCCAATACAATAAACTTCGAAAAAATGACCAAAAACCCTGCGCACAGCCTTAAACAAGAAATGTATCCTGGCAATTGTCATTTCCAATTATCTCCATATACTTATCGAACTTCCAAGTAATGAAATCCTGTGCGTCAAGAGTCATTTCTTCTATGGCGTCTCTTGATATTGCAATCTTAGCAAGACGAATTTTAATTAACGATTACATGTAGAACGAATTGTTTCCTGTATAATCGATTACGTTTTGCAGATGTTCAGCTGTGATGTTTTTCTCATAATTTCTGTTTCAGCTTCTTCGACTATAGCCAATGGTGCAACTAATAAACTGAAAGATAAACATAAAAGAAGTTCAAACCAAAACTTAGAAGACTTAGATTTAAAATTGAAGAAATGTTTTCTACATGTGACTGGCATGACATGTGCATCATGTGTGGCAGCTTTGGAGAAGCATTGCTACAAGTTACCAGGTATTTTGAAATTTATTAACAAATTTGCCGCAGTTTTACATGGGGAAGTTTATGTTTTACGTGGTGAACTCTATGCTTTACATGGAGAAGTCTTAAAAGAATGCTACTTCACAGAGGTCGTCTGTGTGGAAGTGGTTAAGGCGTCCGACTGGCAGTTGGAAGATCCGTGGTTCGATTCATGGCATTGATTAAATTATATTTTGTGCTCTAGTATTCATCGATTTCCTCTAGCTATTTAATGCAGTTGTCAATGTTTATATATTTTATTTTATTTATTCATTTAACATACAATCAATTTGAATACAACAGGCTATTGCCCAAAACTGCTTTTCACAAAATTTCAAACTAGGATCAAAATCTTAGGTTATGTCAATGTTTCAATTGAAATTTCACATTGAAGCACAATAATTCACGAGTCTTACTGATAAAGAATATTAATTTAGGCAGTAGCGGAGGTCTTTGGCATAATTTATAACATGATAAGGAATATAGAACGTAATATCTTATTGATATTTAGAATTTTTATAAATTACTACATCTTTCTAATAATTTAAAGTTGAAACTCAGAAACATTATATTTTTAATATCTATATCACGCTTTTAACTTTATTTTTTGATCCTGAGAAATATTCCTCTTGTAGTTCCAAGTGTATAATACCATTTTAATTGCATAAAAATACTTGTGATGTATTTTCGAATATTTGCTAAATCCGGTTCTAGACCCTTTCTCAGATAATTTGTGCAGTTTTAGTAGAAAATGTTTTCAAGCTCTGGAATTATATTTTTTCTTCTTTCCTTTAATGAATAATAAGACGAAATTTTCACAACCACATTTATTAAAAAAATATTGAGAAACTAGTTTCGGTTGTTATACCATTATCAATCTCAATCAAACTAAAACTAAAGTACAGAGAAACTCATTATAGCTTAATATCTTTCCTTTAGTTCTATATCTACCTTCTAGCTATTCTATTATTTCTTTGTTTATAGTTAACAACTAGTGTTTAGGTTATTTTTCTTTATACTGTTATTTCATGTCATTTTCCAGCTATTCTATTATTTCTTTGTTTAGAGTTAACTAATGTTTAGGGTTATTTTTCTTTATACTGTTATTTCATGTCATTTTCCAGCTATTCTATTATTTCTTTGTTTAGAGTTAACTAATGTTTAGGGTTATTTTTCTTTATAGTGTTATTGTTTTATAGTTTTATAGTGTTATTTCATGCCGTTTTCTTATTGTATCTATTTTGACTTTGTTTCTTTGTCATCATAGCGTTTCAACTTTTGTTTTGTGATTCCTTGTTTAATTTGAGACAATCTACTGCATTTAATGAGGTTTGTTTTGGCATTAGCTGTAAGTCTCTATTATTTGTAATTATCATGCATGTATTTGAAATAAGTAAATAAATTGTTTACTATTTTCAGGTGTTCATGGTGTTTTAATAGCTCTTTTGGCTGCCAAAGCGGAAATTAAATACGATCCCAATTCGGTGAAACCTGCAGATATTGCATCATCAATAACAGAGCTCGGCTTTCCAGCAAATGTTGTGAATGAAATGGGATGCGGTGAAGGGGTCGTTGAAGTTAAGGTAAGATTAATTCTTGTTTTCAATGTAATTTATGAATCAGGAACTCAAAATCAGTATAGGAAAGTATTTATGGAAAGTATTTAAGTGGAATAATATCGAGGACAGTAATTCAAGCAATATATTTTAGTCGCCGTATTTGGTCTATCATTCATTTATTAATAAATTTTTCGAAAAGCGACTACAAACTAAATAAAAAAATCATGGTTCAGCTTCAGAATTCTTGGCTCAGAACTCTGGTTTTGGCATACTGATATAACTCTGTTATTTTAGTGAGGAAAGCAATCGCAACCTACCTCATTCCTCGTTTGCGTAAAATACTCCTTGTACTAAAACGTTGACGTCTGAAGATTCACCCTCTGTCGAAATCGTCTAAAAGTTAGTATAAACATGAAGACATGGCTCAGCTAAATTGTGGAATTATAATTTTTGAAGACTCCATTCTTACAAAGTGTAGTGTATTTATGTCATGGCAATATAAGCATAATTTTCTGTGTTTTTTATTACTTATCAAAGCCTTAAAAAACCTTAAAATTTGTAAAACTTGTAAACGTGGTTGAAGTATACTAAACTCACATTCAAAACACTTTTTCCAAAACCTTCATCAATAGATTCGTTTAGAAAAAATCAACTTGTGTTTTTTCCAAATGGTAGGTACAGTACGCGCCATATAGCTGTGCCCGCGTGTCCTTGAAATACCTTGTTGATGAAGAAAGGTTCGCGGGGTGATATCAATGCCTTTATACATACGTCTGCTGTCTGCTGCTAACATTGAACGCTACTCTACTGCAGCCAGTGCATTGCTTGCATTCGGGGATTCGGGCTGTGATTCGGGTTTACTTTTCGATCAAGTGTTTCTCCTTTTCGTTGTTATTCAAATTGAATAAAGTGGAATTCGTAAAAAATGTATATTGCAACCAAGAGTCCAACTTCATTCACTGAATTGAACAAACTAGATCAGTCAGTCTGCTGCAAAGGCGAAGACAAGTTGCTTTGTTGTATTGTTGGAAGTGCCTATAGGGAGCATAGATACGCGTATTTAGAATCTTTGCAAAATCTCACCAAATAGGTCTAGTCAGATGATTCTTTCACAGAAAATAAATTCAATTTATTCTCTACAGTTCATACGCTGAATGTATATGAAAATTATTGAAGACAAAAAAGTTTCTCGATTCATAACTTTTCAATGTCATTAAAATTTTGATTTGTACATTTTCTGTATTAATTGTCTTGTGATCGGAAAATCTTTGATTAAAATAGGATTTAATCGATGGTTATGGCATTCTCGAACTGTTTTTATTATATTACCAATTTTTCATCGCTTTCTAATGAATGGTTCGACAGTAGCTATGTTGGGAATGAAATGTGAACACATTTTTTGGATAAAGTCTGGTTTTTATTAAATTCCAAATATCTTTGTAATGAGTAGGTTCTCGTTGAAAGTGCAGAGGACAAAATTGATGCACATCGGTTAGTTTAAGAGAAAGAACTTTGTTCTAAAACAATATTCGAACTTTTTGGAAAATGGTCAATAATGTTTTCAGCGCGGGTAGTGTCGTACTCTCCTGGTCCTTTGCTGGCGGGCACAGCTATGTGGCGGCTACTGTACTATAGTTTTTACAGTTTCTAATTGGACAGTAAAGGTGCTTGCCCAGTGGAGCATCCAATACTCGATAATAATAATAATAATAATAATAATCTTTAATCCTTTAGGTATAAACACATATACAATTGGATACGTCAATACATACAATAGGTACAGAATTATTTTTATACATAGCAATCATGTAGAACAGCAATATAAGTTAATAATATTCATAAGTAACAAAATAGTCAATAACTACAGTATATTCTATACCATACAATACTTCAACGTTAAGTCATAATAATTCAGAAACATATATGTACTCTACTGAAAACCATCAAAATAATATTCAACTATTTCCACATCCATATCAAAAAACTCAGAGAGGGAGTACAGAGGGTTTTCTGTCAGAAGACTTTTTAGTCTGATTTTGAATAAATGTATTGGCATGGTCCTAACTGATAAAGGGAACTTATTGAAAATTTTCAAAGACAGTACTTTTGGATTGGTCTGCACTCTTTTTAGTCTGGCATAGGGAACATCGATACAATGTTTGTTCCTTGTATTATAGTTATGGATGTCATTTCTACATATAAACGAGTCTATCCCTCTTCTGACTGTCACCGAGAGGTTAAAAACAACTAAACTATAAATTGTCATTATTTTATTAGTAATGAATAATGGTTTGCAGTGATCCAGGTAATTGGCATCTGAAATTATTCGTATAGCCTTTTTTTGAAGCAGTAGGACTCTATGAGCATCCGGGGCACATCCCCAAAGGGCCAAGCCATAAGAAAATGTGCTTTGAAAAAATGCAAAGTAGCACATTCTCAAATAATGCTTAGGAACATATTCCTTTAATCTGCGGAGGAGATATATAACACGGCTTAGTCTCGAGCAAACATAATCAATATGGGGGATCCAAGTCAGCCCATGATCCAGGGTTATACCAAGAATTTTGATACTCTTCATATTTACTTCATTTGTCCGCCTTAAACCAAGAATCATTTCTTGAGTTTTATCAAGATTGAGGAGAAACTTATTTGCCCTGAACCATATGCCTACTTCTTTTTCACAAGTGGACATCTTTTCAATTAGAGCATCAAGATCTTTATTCACAGAAAGAATTGATGTGTCATCCGCATAGCAGACAGTTCTAGATCCAATACTATCACCAATATCATTCATCATTACCAAAAACAGCAATGGTCCAAGGATTGAACCCTGAGGGACTCCGTGAGGCACTGAACAAGACTGTGAAAGATCTGAGTTTACACAAACAGTCTGTTTTCGACCGCTCAAATAAGATCTGAGAAGTTCAAGAGCCTTACCATGAACACCCAAATAATAGAGTTTATTCAGCAATATCTCATGGTCAACAACATCAAATGCTTTGCTCAAATCAAAAAGCAATAAACCGGCATAACTCTTAGAACCGAAGCACTCCAGTACATCATCCACCAAAGAACTGATTGCATCAATGGTGGACCTGCCTGCTCTAAAGCCGAACTGAGAAGCTGCAAGCAGACCATTACCTTCAAAATATTCATAGAGCTGGATACCAATAATATATTCATAGATTTTACTGAAAATTGGAGGAACTGATATAGGTCTAAAATTCTCAGGTACCTCCTTGCTACCTTTCTTATGGATCGGTACAGTTTTTGAATGCTTTAGTACTTCAGGAAAGACAGACTCATTAATACAAGCATTAAGGCAGGATGTTAAAGGCACAACAATAGAAGAAATTACTGCCTTAATAAAACTACTGGACATTGAGTAAATATCTTTACTTTTTGAAGATTTCATTTTAGAGACAATCACAAGAACCTGGTCAATAGACACCTCCCTCATCACAAATCTCAATTCGGTTTTTGAGGAAGAAGCCATCAATTCTACCGCTGAGACCTCAGGTGGAACAATACCTTCACGGATATGAGATATTGAACCAATGAAGTGTTCATTAAAAGCGTCGGGAGAAACTGATGTCTGACAATGATGAGTTGGATTTGAGCTTTTCTTAATAATCTTCCATGCAGCTGAGCATTTGTTATTTGCAGATTCAATAAAATCAGCATTTGATTTTAACTTTGACAATTTTAGTTCTGATTTATACAATTTTTTCAAATTAAGATAAGTAATTTTTGCATTATCAAGTCTACTCTTCTTAAATCTATCATATGCAATCAACATGCCATTCCTTAAATTATTCAATGCTGGCGAGAGTCTGTATGACCTCTCAACCTTGTTAGATATCGGCTTTTTGTTTTTCAATGGGAAGGAGCTTTTAAACAATTCATAAAATTTGTCAAAAAATGCATTAAAATTACTCTCAGCGGACCTACAAACCAGAATTCTGTGCCAATCGACAAGACAAAGCCGAGAACAAAACCGACCGACTCCAGCAGCAGATACTGGTCTGAACCTGTATGGCTTTGAAACACTTGAATTACTTGAGCTGGAAGTGCCACCTAAGGCCATATTGAATTTCACATTGAAACAAACCGCATCATGATCCCCTAATGCCACCGGTTTAATGAATACCTCAAACGTACTGGGATGCAGATCTGTTGCTACATTGTCAATAGCAGAATCCATTCTTGTTGGCTCAAAGTTAGTCAGATATAGATTATGAGACTTCAGGAAATTTTCCAATTCAACTCTTTTAGAATCAAAAGATAAAACGTTAACATTATAGTCTCCTCCTATAACAAAGTTATGATCATGCATATATTTATTTAAAGATAGTATAAGTCTTTCCAAGGCACTTAGGAAGAGACCCAAGTCGCCAGCTGGTGATCTGTAAAGTGTTATAATTACTATCTTCAACATCTTATTCCTAACTGCCGCAAATTCATGGTGAATCTCACAAGTAAAATCAGAAACATCAATTACACTAAAATTACTTGCACAATTCCTTGAAATGAATATAGCTACACCACCATTCTTTGAATTTACTCTGCAGAAGGCTGATGTCATAACAAAATTATCTATGCTGATCAGGCTCAAGTGATCCTCTCTTAACCAGTGTTCAGTCAGGCAGAGCATGTCATATTTATCTACATTGTTTATTATGTTAAGTTCATGAATCTTATTACTCAAACACTGCATATTACAGAAAAACAAGGAGAGAGCGGTTGAGATGCTGGAGCTCACAAGGATTGGTTCAGTTGTGACTGGAATGTATGCAGGTCTAAAAAATGATTTCCTCTACAGGTTGGATATTCGATGATTGAGGAGGGGGATTCATCAAAGAAGTAAAATAATGGATTGAATGTTCCTGAACATCATCACTCAATCCATCCCTATGCATGTCTGATGTCCCTGTTCCCTCTTCAATAGGCTGATTCCTACTTGCTTTATCCATAGGTCGTGAATCCTGGTCGATGCAGATGTCTCTCAGTATATAGGTATCATGAATGTTTAGTCCTCGCTTTAGGATCACATCTCTCAGTCTCCTAGCAATTGTTAATTTTCCTCTTCTATTCAGGTGTAGACCGTGATGAGTGTGTTCTCTAGCAGTCAAATTCCACATATTAAGCACTGTTCCATGTCCCCGAGTGATCTCCTTCAGTCCTGTATTAATATTTTTAATTGCTGCATTAATACTGGATGAGCTGGAAACATCATACCGATACGGAATTGTTCCAACAATGACATTTGTCTTCACTGAAAGCGATAAGATTCTCCATATATGCTGTAGAAAAGCGACACAATAGTTTTCTTCCATGTGCCACTTGATATCATTTGTTCCTCCCATAACTATTAAAAAGTCATGTTCATTCATATCTTGAACCTCGCGGTTTCCCAATACTGCATCAGCTATGTGAGTCATGTCTGATCCACCAAATACAAAACCAGACACCGAGAACTGGGATGATAATTCATTACCCAAATACTTTGCTTGATCGCGACCTTGGCTATCAGAGAAAATCAGCACCTTTGACTTCTTCGGTCCATGTTTCTTAGTTTCAAAATGGTTAAAATTTTCAGGCTCATTAATTTTATTTTTATTGACTTCAACGATTTGATTTTTTAGTCTAAATATAATCTTCTTTAATTGGTCATTTTCATTAGATAAAGAGTCTATTTTTTCTTTATTTTTCATAATATCTATCGATGATAGTCACCATTGCAAAATGAAGTACATGCTGTGGAATGGCGTATGACAGATTAGAGCAGCGTGAATACCACCATTAAATAGCATGTATTTTATTTTGCGATGCTCCACTGTGCAAGCACTCCAATCTATATTGAGTGTGATATTCTGTATTTTATGTGGTACTCCGTCAATTTGTTAGTAGCAGTTTCCTGGAAGCGTTTATAAAATATTTTAATAATTGCTTTCAATTTTCCAGATTGGTGGCATGACTTGTGCTTCGTGTGTAAATAAAATAGAGTCTTCCGTAAGGAAAGTAAAAGGTGTACGTTCTTGTACAGTAGCACTCACTACGCAGAGGGGTAAATTCACCTATGATGCAGAACTGACAGGGCCAAGAGATATATTAGAGGCTGTAGAGAAATTAGGATTTTCTGCATCGCTGATGTCTTCAAAAGATAAGGATTCAAGAGGTTATCTAGATTTCAGGTACCTACTTCATTACATCATAGCAATTATAAAATAATTCCTAGATTTCTTGTTCCATGACGAACTGCGTTGTTAGTATTAACTTTTCAAGTGAAATCAACGACTTGCAGTCAAATGCAAGATTTGACTGCAAGTCGTTGAATTTACTTGAAAAGTTAATATAAAATATTGCATTATCACAATGATTAAATATGATGTTTTGTCCAGACGAAGGCACTTTTTACTATAGAATTTGCTACACATTCTAGAGTTGCTACACAAGAAGAAGAAAACGAAAAAGAAAGACCTTCTTATAGCAAGATCTCCTAGAGCCATCTACACTCTTGTAATGAGATTCTAGACTGCTCATTTAGAGAGCGCTATTACACAAGTTTTTCTCTTTAGTCAGGGGTTGGTCTGTTGAATATCAATTTAAAAACTAGTTTTATTAGTTCTTGTATTTGTAGTTACCGCAAAATTTTATAGAAGTTTTCACTTATAGATTGTAATTGTAATTTGTGAATTTTTTATACAACAGGCCTCAGGCCTAATGGCCGTTCATGCTGTTATTAGTAAGAGAATGTAACTCTATCAATGTAACTTGCACATTTTTCAATTTAATTTACGATTGTGGAAATTTCTGTGCATGTACATAACCGAACGTGTTCAATTATTTGTGCTGCAATTTATTATTAATTGTTTAATCAATGCATTTATTTCCATCCATATTCATCTGCATTGATTATGATTTTGAATGCGTTTTCACAATAAAGGACTGAAGTATTCATACATCTTGGCAGCGTGTAGAATATAGGAGGACGTACTACATCTGGACCCAAACTTTTGCCAAGTTATTTATTTATTGTGACAAATTTACAACGAATGTGAAGGCGCAACAGACTCAAGTCCAAAACTGCTCCCTTCACAAATTTTGAATATGTTACATTGTCCAAAACATTGAGGTTACAACAACAATAATATTAAAAATAATAATAATAATAATAAAACAATAATATTAATAATAATAAACAACATATTAATAATATTAAAACAACAGTAATAGCTTATGATATAGCATGAATAAAGTCGATATTTGAGGAAAAACGTAATAAGTCATGAATGTTTCAAATATTTTTGCTTTAAATATTTATTTATTGAATAGATCATCTCAGCTAATCAAACTCCATTTCTCAGCTTATTTGGATATCATCCTGCTTTCCAGGGAAGAAATCAGTAAATGGAAAAGGTCGTTCCTAATATCGCTTATATTTGGTGGACCATGCATGATTGCCATGACGTACTTTATGATGGGAATGTCACTAGGATTCATTTCCCACGAATCAATGTGCTGTTTGTTACCAGGATTATCATTAGAAAATCTAATTATGTTTTTACTCTCTACACCTGTACAGGTAAGTCTTATTAGATATTTTTATTCTTACAAAGACTATGAAATAGCATTGGGATGATAAAAAGGCAATAAATCAATCGATTAATTGATCTGTTGTTCCATGACGAACTGCGTTGTTAATATTAACTTGTTAAGTGAATTCAGCAACTTGCAGTCGAATTTTTATTAAGAATAAGTAGTATTTTACTTACTCTGTAGACTGAATGTTTTTAAATCGTGGCGATTCATTCTCAAATGCCTTTGAGTAAATAAAATACAACGTATTCTTAATAAAAATTTGACTGCAAGTCGTTGAATTCACTTGAAAAGTTAAAATCAATCAATCTTACATTCGAGTAATAGTTCACACTAACTCCAAATATATGTTTCTATGTCTACATTGAATAGAATATTCAGGTGGGATTGGGTACTTGAATCATTAATTTATTCTCATTCACATTTACTAACACCGGTTTTATGAAACGCGTTTTCTCGTATTAATTTCTATTGAGTTAAATATGTCCTTTTACGCTGGACACGCGTTTCAGATGCGTTTTTCAAAGCTGAAAAGTACAAGCGGCGTTCTAAAGTAATTAACACGCATCTCAAATACTGCCGCACAACTGCTCAAATCCGTTGAATCAAATAGGAAGCTCTTTGTCCGGTTTTATGCACATGCGCGTCTTTTGAAGCTCGAGTGTAGCGCGGTTCAAGTTGTAGGAATTTCCACTTTTTGAGATAAGGCTGTTTCAAGGTTGTCAATTTTAAATCTGATTAAATTTCTAATATTTGAGTCTATAATTGTCATCGTATGCAACAACTTATGTATTGGCTTAAAGTTGATATGTGAATAAAAATCTGCATGTAGAACGATACCATGTCAATTAGTTTGAGATTAGCTTAGGGTTCTTGCACAGTGGAGCATCCAACACTCAAAGATAATCACCATCGCAAAATCAAACACATGCTGTGGAATGGTGGTATTCACAGTGCTCTAATCTGTAATCCATTTTACAGAATTTGTTTGATTTTGTAATAGTCATTGAGTATTATATGCTCCACCATTAGAAGAAAATTGAATCTTAGATGTCAATCACTAGACGATCACTTAAACGATAATCAACTAAGGAAGAAAACTTTGCATTTCTAGGATTTTTGTTGGATAGACAATTGACCTGGGCTCCATATATTGAGAAAATATGTTGTAAACTTTCATCTGGGGTATTTATCCTGCGACAGCCCGCTATATTAAAGGGCAAAAAGTTACTTTTTTCAACTTTTTACTGTGGCATGGTCCAGTTACCCCAATTTGCAGGGGAACTGGACCCATCTGTATTTTTTTAAAATATTTTTTATATCATTTAAATAAGAAGTAATGAGCATTAACATTGCTTCAATTTATCTCCAAAACCTGCTCAATCACATAAAAAATTGTTTTCGTATATCTTGCCTATTCGTGATAACATAATACTTTAAAAATGTGAAATTAAAAAAAGTTAAAAATCTATGGCCCAGTTACCCCAACTTACCTTATTAGGTATGCTATCGTAGTCTGGGGTAATTCATCAAAACAAAACCTAGATAGGTTTGAACCTTGTTTAAGATCCAAGAGAAAGCGGTTAGGTGTATACAAAGAGTAAATAGATTAGATTCTTGTAGGCCGTTTTTCAAGAGACTTGGTCTCCTAACTGTACCCTGCTTATATGTGTATGAAGCTAATTTATATGTAAAAAGAGTGATATCACCAACATTTTGACGTACACAATTATAATACAAGAAGCCGAGGAGGTTATCACTTGGTGAGTAAAATAGTAGCTTATTCAAACAAAAACCTAGTTATATTGGTAGGAAACTCTACAAGCTACCGCAGTTTTTAAAGAGTCTTAAAAATATAGAAATATTAAAAAAATATTCAGTTGATAGTGTACAAAAGTCCCTTTTACATCAAAATTACGCCTCACCTTAACTAACTGATATAGTAATTATGGTAATTAGTGTATACGATTGTATAATTGTTGATCTCACTTGTCTTATACTCAGTGAGTATTATAAATATTTAGTTGAAGAAGCTTTTTATAGTGTACAAGAGCTCCTTTCACTTCAAAATTAAGCCTTACCTCAATCAATTGTTGTAGTAATTATGGAAAAGGGTATAAGATTGTATAATTGTAGTTAATCTGACTTGTCTTATACTCCTTAACTGGAGTCTCCAAAACGTAATCTACAAAAAATCATATCAATTCACTTTATTTATCATAATATACTTCATTTTAACTTTGCTGTAATGTTTCCTCTTTATTCAATTTCCAGTGAATAATATTAATTTTGTGTTTTCTTTGTTTCAGTTTTTTGGTGGCTGGCACTTTCACTGCCAGGCGTGGAAAGCGTTGAAGCACCGGACAACCAACATGGATGTGCTGATTAGTATGGCGACCACAGTCAGCTACATCTACTCGGTTATTGTACTTAGTTTGGCCATGATAATGCAACGACACACCAGTCCATTAACGTTTTTTGATACTCCGCCCATGTTGTTTGTATTCATTTCATTGGGTCGCTGGTTAGAGCACGTGGCTAAGGTTGGTATACCAGTTGATTGATTATTATCTTCTTGGATTTCTTGTTCCATAACGATCTGGGTTGTTAATATCAACTTTTTGTTGTAAATTTAACGACTTCCAGTTAGTTTTAGATTGTTAATATATTTAAAAAAATGTACTCATACGAACGCTTTCGAGTTGTTGAAACCCATCTTCAAGGCATCCTAGATGGCTATCAACAACAAAAAGTTTATTATTATCTATTCCAAAGAAATGAATACAGTAACCAAAAAGTTGCCGATTATAAAATCGGAGAATGATGTACTATATTTGTATGATAACACCCCCCCCCCCCCCCCATATTGCCATGCTTATTAACTCATTAAATATTTGGGTGCTGACTTTAAAGGCTAATCAATACTAATGAATGCTTCATTTTAAACTGTTCTGTACAGAGTATTCATATCTTGAACATGAGTATTCATATCTTTAGTATCATGTCAAGAGTACGTTTCTTTTTTGTTTAATTTTTCCATTTTTTAAGCTTTTTAGTTGAATGTACAAAGTTTGAAAATATAACAAATATTGCTATTACAAATTTACAAATATTGTTATTACATCTATTAAGCTTCTATTGAACTTCTTAATAGAGAGTCTGCACAAAAATTTGTTCGAGATAATTCTAATGCATCTGCCTGCTATAAATGGAAGGTGCTATAAAGCAGACAGGTGCATAGTGCTCCAAAGTCCTCGAGAAAATACTTCCAACATGGAATAGGGGAAGCAATTTTCCACCACCACAGATGCTCTGTATCGTAGTCAGGTGGATGTGAGGAAGAGAGGAGAGTTGGACCTGCGCACAGTAGAATGCGCATTGTCACTTTTCTGTTGCCGTTGTGAGAAACGGAGTGAATGTGGGGGGGGGGGGTGAATTGTAAGGGATAGAGCATCGGACATCTCTCTCTGCTATCTTGGTCTGTGTTGGAAGTATTTTCTCGAAGACTTTAGTTAGCATCAACGTTAATGTAATTTTATTGATTATTGTTCTAGAGACGTCCTTATTATGAATATTGACAGCAGTAACTATTAGATTTTTCGATAATTCGATGAACCCTGTTAACCAAATAATGCTACCGCTGGAATCCGAATGGTGAGAGCAATATTCGTGAAAAAGAAAAGCCAAGGTTCGGATCGTGGCTGAGGCATAACTTTTTGGCCTATGGTAACTGAAAACTGTTGTTTTTTGTGAACTTGGAGTGCTATGTTCAGTAGTTCAGTAATCACCAATATCTAACCATTTATTTAATAACATACATGTCTTACGTGTGTTATTAATGGTATATTATTTAAAAGTATGCATTTCTTACAGGGAAAAACATCTGAAGCACTTTCCAAGTTGCTGTCCTTGAAAGCTACTGAAGCCATTTTGGTGTCTCTTGGGAAAGAAATGGAAATTCTGTCTGAAAAGCAAATCTCTGTTGATCTGGTTCAGAGAGGCGACGTACTAAAGGTATTTATCATTTTTTTTGTAGTGGCGAAGGTGATATTGTGGAAGGTATCCATAATGAATAATAAGACGAAATTGTCACAACCTCATTTATTAAAAATATTGAGAAACTAGTTTTGGTTGTTCAGTAATCAATCTCAAACAAATTCAAAGAAATGGTTCGTTTGAAATTGATAATTGTATAATTACCGAAACTAGTTTCTCAATATTTTTAATAAATGTGTTTGTGACAATTTCGTCTATTCAGTTTTTATCATCACTCTGTAAATTCGATAGTGCTGATCTATATAAAACTACGCTTCAAGAACAGAAAAATTCAGTCGTGGACCAGTTCTTTAAATCTCATTAGTGAAGTTGAACTATATCGGTCAGAAGTTTAACTTCTTGATGAAACTTTAATCACTGTCGCTAACGCTAATCTCTCTGATTCTCGTAATTTATGATTTTATGTACAGTAGTACAAAACCTTAATTTCAATTAAATCTATCTCCTTCATAAATCAGATTCCATATTATCATATCCATCCATATCCTTCACAAATCCAATTCCAACTTATCAATCACCATCATCTAACTCATTACCCACGCACAGGTCTCAGACCTATGTGGGCTTCATCCTTCAAAAAAAATATTTGCCCACAGAATTCTTCTCCTTGTATGTATGATGATAAGCGTTTGAAGGACAACTGCATGAAGAAGCCTATTTTTTGGGAGTCCGGTTGATGAACAGCCTCAGATGGACAGACCAAGTGGATCACATTCTCAATAAGCTTTCCAGCATTTTGTTTTTCATTGAAAATACTGAGGAGAGTAGTGGGATCACACACTTTGCCGAGTGTCTGCCATGGCTAGTAATTCAGCACAGTGTAATGTTTTGGGGCAGTGGTAAGATTCATTTGAACTCTGTATTCAAGAAACAAATGAAAGCTCTTCGTATTATTGACAACCTCAGGCCGTGGGAATCTTTTAGGGCTTCATTCATTAAGTACAGGTTACTCACGGTGCCTGCTCTGTATTTTCTGGAACTGTCAATATGGAGGAATAGTGCAGGGATTATTGAAAACCACAGTCAAGCACATCATCAATATGGTACAAGGCAAAGAGCGCAGCATTTCCTTAAAGTGGTGTTGTGTTTTAAAGACTAACTAAATTTTACTATATTCAAATCAAACAGTTTGAAAATTGTGACTTGTCAAATACTACTAAGCTATGCTTGTATGTGTGGTTTATACAGAATCATCGAAAAAGAATGCCCGTATTTAAAAAAATCACTTTTCCGACTAGAATGAACATATAGAATTGCTTGTGGCCTTAGAGAAAAAGTAAAGGTTGGTAGTTTTTTTGCACTAAAAATTAATTTTAATGCAAGATGGGACGCCGCCGCATTACAAAATTAACGTACCCAAAGCACTGAATGCCAAGTTTCCGAATAGTTGGATTGGTTGAGGTAACTCAATTTCTTGGCCGCCAAGAAGCCCAGACCTCACTCTGATGGGCTTTTTCTTGTGGGGATACATTAAGATCATTGTTTATGGGGAAAAGGTTCATGACGTAGTGCATCTCCGAGAAAGGATAACCGCTGCTATGGCAACTGTAACTCCAGAAATGCTCTACCGCACGATGTGCGAAATAGACTATCGAGTCGATGTTTGTCGTGCAAGTAATGGAGCACATATTGAAACTTATTAAAATATGTAAAAAACTCCTAATCTTTACCATTGTTTTAAGACCATAAGCAATTCTATATGTTCATTCTAGTCGGAGTAGTGATTTTTTTAAATATGGGCATTCTTTTTCGATGAACCTGTACTTGATGTAAATAAATTGAATTGAATGTATTCTGTCATCATTTTTTATTTTATATTGAGTATATGTATTTTGAAGAACCTGATATGATGTAATTCGATTTGAATTGCAGGTTGTTCCAGGAGCTAAAGTGCCTGTTGATGGACGAGTGATTTACGGACATTCAACGTGTGATGAATCCCTCATTACCGGCGAATGTTTACCAGTTCCTAAATCGAAAGGTATAATTGTATACAAATTCTAAGATTTGTTGAATTTATCACAGTTTGATTTCATAAATGCTAACATTATTTAGTATTTCAGTATTTTAGTACATCAGTATTTTACTGATATTAGTTACTCGAGGCATTAACTTTCTAATAGAAGCCACGGTGGTGTAATCAGTTAGAGCGCTTATCCCTGATAAGACTGACTAACTATTTTTCGTACTGTTTCGTATTCGATTCCCATTCAACGTGGCCTTTTTTGTGTAATCATTTATCTCATTACCCACGCAAAGTATCTGACTCTTGTGGGCATTAGTGGAAACATAAATTTAAAAAATTCATTGTACGTTATATAACTTACTGATCGTTTTATGTATTGTATTTTACACTGCAGTGTTATACAGTATTCACTATGGGACCTATAAGATTCATTTATAGTAGTTGTTTCAATCGATTAAAATTGCTTTCTTTGTAGTGGTAAAGGTGATATTTTGGAAGATATCCATAATGAATAATAAGACGAAGTTGTCAAAACTACATTTATTAAAAATAGTGAGATACTATTTTCGGTTGTTATACCATTATCAATCTCAAACAAACTAAAACTAAAGTACAGAATAGCTTAATATATCCGTGTTTAGTATGTATTTAGCTACTCTGTACTTTAGTTATAGTTTGTTTGAGATTGATAATGACATAACAACCCAAACTAGTATCTCACTATTTTTAATAAATGTGGCTGTGACAACTTTGTCTTATTATTCATTATGATTAAAAATGATATTCAAACAAAATAATTACTCCTAATTCATTTTTTTTGCAATATAAATTCAAATTCATGTTTATTTCAAACAAAAAATAATGTGTACAACAAACTTTCAGTGTAAAAATAATAAAAGGATCACTCACATAAAAATAAATATAAACTACTACCACTAAAAGATGAAAAAGATACGAAATAGTCAATTCCTACATAGGCATTACTGCCTGTGCGCGGGAATGATATATAAAGCTTAGAATATATTATAGTATTAAATTAAATATGTGTTTATTTCCTCTGGATTTTTAAAATACATAAACAATATTTTTTGCAAAAGAGTAGAAAATAACTAATTTGAAAAATATACGAACAAAACTGCGTTTCGCTATAGATCTAAGAAATAAAATTTATTATAAGCTGCTCAAAAGATTGCTCCAACAACCTTTGTAGGTGAAAATAAATATTGTTTAATTGCCACTAAAAATTGATAGCCGTGTCAACAATAGTATAGGGTTTTAAGACTAAATTGGATTGAGAAGTCTGGACTGCGGGTTCTATTTTGTGGAACGAGAAGCCGTTTTTATCATTTTATGAGAAATTTTATTTTATTATTTTTGCCATTTATTTGCTATTGTAGCGGCCAGGGCTAAACCGGATGGAGAAGCAGACTTGAAGACTCTGAGTCGGCTCATGGAGAGATGACTCACTATAGTAGGCTATAGTGAACTGACTCTGTAAGCGGACTCCGAGTCTAAGAGTCAGCGATTTCGTTCGCCTTTAGTCCCAGCCGCTACTGTTAATGCTAATATGCCAGTAATGTAAGGAAATATTTTTTGTTACAGGCAATGTACTTATTGGAGGATCAATAAACCAGAACGGGCTTCTGCTGATGGCGACTACACACACTGGTGAAGCGACCACGCTCGCCCAAATAGTCAAGCTGGTCGAAGAGGCTCAAACATCTAAAGCGCCCATTCAACAGATGGCTGACAAAATTGCTGGATATTTTGTGCCAATGGTGGTCATTGTCTCGTCCATTACACTGGTTGCATGGCTCATAGCTGGCAATATCGATGTCAACTACATTCCCATCACTGTAAGTTGACTTCAGATTAAATCAATCAATCAATTTATTTACAGTATCATTACAACAAAGGTCCTCCTAAACCAGTAGGTTTTTCAGGAGGTGCCATATATATATAGCGTATTGCATCCTTGACACATTTCAAAAACTGTTGTGCTACGTGCTCAAATTTATAATTAATTGTCCTAAGATTCAAGTCGAACATAAAACAATAAAACATGGAAAAATCAGTAGCTCCATGAATATGTACAATTTACATACACAAGGAACCACAGTCAAGAGATAAAAATTGATTAAAACATGGGACAATAATTTTTATAAAGCTAAGTCTAAATCGGTTAGCCATTCAAGAGCTGCTGGTGCAGCGTTAACAAAATCCTCAGCAGCATGGGGATATAGCCTGGTAGGACAGACCTCAACAATGTGTCTCACAGTTTGTTTTGGGGCTCCACAGTCACATTGAGGCGAAGGAATGACTCCCCATTTATGAAGACTGTCCCCACATACGCCATGCCCTGTACGCACCCTGTTTAGTCCCTTCCAAAGATGACGGGGAAGGCTAAAACCTTCTGGCTCTTTGTTAGGTTTCATAAGCTGAGCCAATTGGTCAGGCACCTGCGCACTCCAGGCGGCACTCCACTCTGAGTCTATGCTGAAATCCGCTCCGGCCAATTCCTTGGCAGATCTCAATGGAGGCCTCCTAGATCTGAGACGATTTATCTCAAGGTCGGGGAGGTCTCCATGAATCGGCAACACCGGGTTGTCAGAGATCTTTCTGAACTCCCTCAGCAGGGCATTCTTCCTCCGCAAGGGAGGTGGAGCAATATTGCTCAGGAATCTAGGTGCAATCTAGCTCGCGTCCGTGACATTGTTACACGTGCACCCCTGGGTCACACTAAATGAGCTAGAACTGTTGGCGGCCAGACTTATCCTAGGATCTCCTGGCCAGTTTGACACATCTAAATGGAAAGGAGGTGCCATATATTGATTTAATAGAAGTAAATACTATTCTTGAACAGGCTAAAAAGTCAGAATTTCCAAATACCAAAATAACATAACCTTCAATCCACATGACACAGTATGCTAGGCTACAACACTTTAGTACATTACACTAACGATTTCACTTTAAAAAAGATTATTTGATTATAAAAACTATAAATTCAGCACTGTTGGGAATGACCGAAAAAGAGCGAAAATATTAATATTACATATTAGAAAAATTTATTGGAAAAACTTATTGGATTTCGCACTCAGAGTTTCCAAACAACATTTTTGGTGAAGAGAAAATTTACATCAGCAAAAATAGGATTTTTACATAAAAATAACTTTTTAGAAAGTTATTTTATCTTAAAGAAGTGTATTCTAAGTAAAGAAGTTACATATAATTCACAATCTGTAATGATAATTAATAGTATGTGCTTAAAAGTCAATATTTCTAAAATAATCTTGATATTTCTCATCGGGAGTGGTTTTTGTTTTGGTAAAATATTGTTTCTAATTTCAGTATTTGTACAAACCAGAAGAGTTTAATACCTTTTAAAATTGTATTAATTCTATGTGATTCACAGCAAATTCAAATCGATTTCTCTTATCATTTCATACTGCATATTAATAAAGAGAGTAAAGCGTCTCATACTGCAATGTGTACTTGGCAGGGCGAATATAGACTCAAAAAGTTTTCAATTCATACAATTCTTAAATTGCAGTAAGCGCGCATGTACCGTTTTTATCAAATCGCCACAATATGAAAGTATAGTGCAAACGTTTTTAGCGTTGGAAAACCAAATTTCCCCACACTTTTCCGGCGCTACAGCCCTCGGCGGGCCCTGGCCTCCATCAGAACGTGCCTCGATCCTTCTCTAACCACTGATCTTTCTCTCCTTCTAATGCCCATCTTCTTTGGGTCATAATTTTCTTGGCTGTTCCTGAGTCACCCCTTTCATCTTGAGTGTAGCCTACATAAAGAATCCCATCAACGCTGTTCAACGCTATGTTCTCTGCTGAAAATCACTTCCCGGTTGTTCGGAACCCACCTAAAACTGTAGGTCCAACTCATCAATCACCATCATCCAATTCATTACCCACGCACAGGTCTCAGACCTATGTGGGCTTCATCCTCCGGAAAAAAAATAATTGCTCTGGTTATACTTGCCAGTTGATTGCTGCAAATCCTATAAAATAAAAATCTACTTGCTGTTATCTGTTGATGAAACGCTGGAGAATTTTTTATTCTAATTAATTTATTTGACATTGACAATAGTGTCAAGGCTTAAGCCTATTGAACCAAAAATTAATTTCAACAGAAGGAATAGAAGTTGCAAAATATATTATTGCTAAAGAAAAGCAAAAGAAGAAAAATAGTAATACTAATACAATAATAATGATAATAAGAAGAAAACTAAAAACATAATAAAAGTGAGAAGAAAAGAAAAAGAGTATAACGAGGTGATGAAAAGCATGCATGTATACATTCATGTACATGGTAAATTTGTCACAAAGGTTGTTCCCTTAATAAACGAAGATATAGGCGGGATATAAATGAATGAAAGTTAACTTTATTAAATACACAAAAGTCTTTTTAAAAAGCTTTTATTTGGTTAACAATTACAATAAATATGCGTACTTATACATAGTACTGAGAAATGAGGACTATCCGCTATGCGCGCTGGAGTAGAACTGAATACTTATTACAATGATGCTAATATCTCTATTATGCTTAGTTAACAATAATGGGGTAGAAGGTGCTACATAACTCCTCCATCCCTAAATAAAACTTCGGGGGTAGTAGTGTTGTTAACAATGTTAATTTTAGATGTTTCCTTTTTCTTAAAATAAGAATACAATAATAAAATTGATATTGAAATGATAATAATAACATAGATAATAATAGTCCAAATGCTAATTGAAGTAGTTACAATATCTTCTTCCATTATGGGTGTGTATTTGTTAACATCTATCGGTTTGAAATTCAATTGTTCTAAACTTATTTCGAATTCGGGTTCTTGAAATTTTTCCAACTTTGTAAGCACAGTATCCAAGTTGATTAATTTTGTCTTATATTTTGATTTTGATACATGATTAAGTAATTGGTTGTTATAGTAAATTGAATTATTTTCATTCGTAATTAAATATACTCCTTTTATCGATTTCGTAACAGTTTCATATGACTTTTCAAACCTTATGGTTTCTTCATTTGGAAAAATACATAGGTAACTGTCTAGCTCTGGAGTCCATTCAACAATACTATTTGATACTATTACTTCAGTATATTTGCAGTTTGAAGTAGTACCCATTTTAACAATTTCTTTTTCACAATTTAACTTATCATGATACAATTGTTCTGTAGAGCAGATATAACTTGAACTGGTCTTTTTACCACATTCATTGATAAGTCCTTCAACTGACACTTCATTTTCATGATACTTATTTGTTTTCAGCATATATCTAACTTTAGGTATAATGGTTACGTATTTATTATCTAAAACATTTGGTATTGAAAGCAATTTGTATAAATTAAAGTTCGATTCATCAACAATTGGTAGTTCCAAAAAGTATACTATTTCTTTAGAAGTTAATTTACAGTTTACATCTATTAAGTTTTCAAATTCCCACATATTTTTCAATTCTGGTTCTAAAGGTAATTGTTTATTGTAATAAATTGAAATTTTCTTAATCTGTTGGTACAATTCTTTTGTTGATAAGATACTTGGATGTAGGACTTTTAATTTACAGAATATTAGAGAATTTTCAATATCTTGAATCAAGCTTAACACAATATTATAAAGGATATTCAAATGGTTCAGTACATCCCTATATTTTTCTAATTCTATATAATCACTAAGTTTCTCGTTAACAATCAGGACTTTCTTTTTCAATTCATTAAAATTGTAGTTAACAGTTTTCAAGGTCTGGTTGAATTCATAGATCATTTCTGAGTTGAATGAGTATTGAGATTCTATTTGATTTATGATATTATTTTGATTTTTCTTTAAATGTTCTAATAATTTATCATATTTTTCGCCATCGTCTGAATCTAAGTTTCCTGTTACAAATTTTATCGCATTTCCAAGTCCATTTATAAGTCCTCTTCTCGATCTTCTATTATTATCTAAATTGATTATATCCAACTTATCTTCTACAACATTCTTTGTATGATTTATTAGCTTTAAATAGTTCACTATATCCCTAGCTTTACTACCGTTATCTGTTACTAAATCTACGTGTGCCGTTACAGGAATTGTATTCTTAACATTTTCCGACACTTTGTCGTAATATGAATTCAAATTATTTACATGATCAAAAATACTTTCTAATTCGTAATAATGTATAAAAGTGTGTCTTGCAACTTCTAACTTTGCAGAGCCTAGATCTACTGAAATTATTCCTAAATTGTTCGTTATATTCCTCAATTGTTCGGCTCCTGATGATACTCTCAGCAGGAAGTAGAGGGACCTGGAACAGGGTTGGAATCAGAATTATTTGGTTGTCTGGTTTCATCCTCGTCTTGATTTTTCTTTTTCTTTTCTTTGATTTTTCTGGGTCGCTTAATCTTCGAAAGGTGAATTTTCTCTTTAGTATTATGGTGTCTGGGGTTGATTTTGGCTGTTTTTAATTCTTTATTTACGGATTGAAGAGTTTCCTTGTTGAATTTGTTTTTCGTTTTACTTTGTTTTTGTAGGTTTTTCACGTAGACTTCTTTTGGAATGTCCGGTAATTCCTCGCGATTTTTGTTTCTTTCGTTGATGACGTGTTCTTTTCTACTTTGATTTATGTCTCGTACGTGGTCGAATAATTGTTTGGTTTTTTCCTTGTGATTACTGACATAGTCGTTAATAAATTTCTTTTGTATATCTATTTCAATAATGGGATTCGAATCTATGTGTCCATATAAAATTTCTAGAGGTGTCAGCTTCGTCACTGAGTGAATGCTATTGTTATAGGCGATTATGGCGTATTTGACCTTGCTTTCGATTGTTTCTGTTTTGAACTCCTCTCGATTGTTGAATATTCGTATGTGTTCTATTAGAGTTGAATGAAAACGTTCGGCTAGGCCGTTTGATGGTGGATGTTGAGTGCTTATCCAATGTACTTTGATTTTATGCAATTCAGTAAATTCCTTTACAAGTCCATTATTGAATTCGCATCCATTGTCGGCAACTATTGTCTGTGGAATACCATGGTGAGAAAAGAAACTCAGCAGTTTGTCGGCTATTTCGATACTGTTGCAACTGGATACCGGATAGCATTGTGCGTAACGTGAAAAGCTGTCAATGATAGTGAGAAATTTCTTTTTCTCTAATGTTATACTATCCATGTGAATTATTTGAAGAGGCCTCACAGCTGTTGGAGTCAAGTTCATTTCTAAATTGAGTGGATTCCTTTCGTATTTTGTTTTAAGACATACTTCGCACTTATTAATAAAATTTTGGATGTAGTTTTTCATGTTGGGCCAATAGTATTTTCTTTTAATTTGATCATACGTTTCCTGTATACCTCGGTGATTAGTTTTTCCTACATGATAATTATCTATAGTTTCAATTTTATCCTCTTCATGGGTTACGTCGAGTAGTTTTACCTTGCACCTTACGAGTACGAGTTTTGAGAATTTGAAATTTTTAGCAATTACTGAGGCAAATTGTTCATAGAATTCATTTTCGAAGTACAAATTGTATCGAACATTTGGTACTAGGTATTCTTTAACAAATTCAATCACGTTTTTATCGAAATTATTTTCTGATATTTTTACCATCATCCTCATTTTATTATCAAATAGTTTGATAATAGTAACTTTCTTTGGATTATTCTTCACAAGTTTCAATATGATTTGGTTTTTGGCAAAATTAACTGGATCTTCTGACACAGGTATTTCTACTGAAGTATTGTCTTCATAATTGGAGTGTTGTGTGTGTGAATTATTTTCTATGAACTCTTCTTCCTCTTCGGGCTCGTTCTCCTCCAATGCCGGTTGTTGAGGTTGCAGGTTGATGTCGTTCCCTTGAGGTTGTATGTTGGTGTCGTTCTCTCCGTTGTCAAATCCAAGAAACTGGATTTCTATGTCGTCTAACTCTGTTGGTTGAAATTGTGGGGTGTCATTCTGTTCAATGTCGAATCCTAAAAATTGAGTCTCGTTGTCATCTACGTTGGCGATCATGGATTGTGTTTCTTCGTTGATAGGTCCAATATTTATCACTCCCTCAATAGCCTCATTGATTATAGCATCGACGTCGCTTAAAATTCCAGGTGCTTTAGTAGTATTGTTATTATTCAAATAAATTCTTGATAAGGCGTCCGCATTCTGGTTAGTTTTTCCTTTTTTATAAGATATCTCGTAATCGTATTCCTCTAATTTCAATCTCCACCTTAATAATTTCGAATTGGGTTCCTTCATGGAAAATAACCATTGTAGTGGTTTATGGTCTGTGAATATTTTGAACTTTCTGCCGTAGAGATAGGGGCGAAAGTATTTTGTTGCCCAGACGATTGCTAGGAGTTCTTTTTCAATGGTTGAATAGTTCACTTCGGTCTCATTAAGAGTTCGGCTTGCGTAAGCACAAGGTAGGTCAGCATCGTTTTTATATTGACTCAAAATTGCGCCTATCGCTACGTTGCTTGCGTCGGTGGTCAAATTGAACGGTTTTTCAAAATCAGGATATTGAAGAATTGGTTCATTGGTCAGGATGTTTTTACAGGTTTCGAAACATTTAACATATTCCGGGTTATTTATATCGATTTTAGCGTTTCTTTTCAGGCATTTAGTGAGAGGCTTTGTTAGATGGGCGAAGTTGTTAATGAATTTACGATAATATCCTAAGAGTCCTAAAAATCCTTTTATTTCTTTCGTTGATTTTGGAATGGGATATCTTTTGATGGCTTCAACTTTGTCTGGATTTGGTTTGACTCCGTTTGGTGTTACTAGGTGTCCGAGAAAACTAACTTCTTTACGTAAGAATTCCGTCTTATCAAGTTGCACTTTGAAGTTGGATCGCCTCAATCTATCAAAAACTTGTCTTAGCCTGTCGATGTGCTCTTCTAAACTAGTTGAATAGATTATGATGCCATCTAAATATACTAAACACAGTTCATTTTGAAGTCCTCTTAGTATGCTGTTCATGGCTTTTTGGAATGTGGGTGGACCGTTTTTCAGGCCGAAGGGCATACGTAAGAATTCGTAATGTCCAGTATCGGTAGAGAATGCAGTTTTCTCGACGCTGTCGGGATGCATCTCTATTTGGTGGAAGCCGGAAAACAAATCTAGAGTGGTGAAGTATTGTGCTCTTCCTAATTTGTCTAGGATGTCGGTGATGTTAGGAAGGGGAAATCTGTCGTCTATTGTTTTAGAATTCAACCCTCTATAGTCGATTACAAGGCGAAATTTCTTCTTACCGGATGCATCTTGCTTCTTAGGAATAACCCAAACTGGTGAATTCCATGGTGAATTCGACGGTTGAATTATTTTTTGTTCTAGCATGTCATTTATCTGTTATTAACTTCAGTTCTGTAGATTTCAGGGTAGCGATAGCTCCTAGTGTAAACTGGAATATCATCTGTAGTTCTAATTATATGTTTAATTTCATTTGTGAATGTCAAAGCGTTCCCTTCGATATGAAATACGTCAGCGTACTCTTTAATCACTTGAGCTATGGCTTGTTTTTCTTCTGTGTTCATGTGATTAGTCCTTATCTTTGAAAAGTCAATTTTGTTATTTTGATGATTAAGTTGATTGAAATTCGTGCATGCATTATGACTATTTAATTTATTAGGCGGGATGCAATTGTAGTTTTCCATAGTTTCAACAGTTATTGGTTTATCAATGGAAATCTTCTTGTCGGATGTAGTAGGGTTTAGGATAGAGCAAAGGGCTTTGTTCTCTTTTACATTCACTAAACATTGAGGTATTTCGAGTCCGGAAATATTTTTGTAAGACATTATAGCTTCACCTTCACTCATATTTTTAATTGGAATTTCGATTATGGTTTGAGTTCGTGCTGGAATGAGAAACGATTTTATTTGAGGCAACTGATTTTTTTGAGTATTTGTTGTTGTAGTCTTAACTGGTTTTCCTTCTGCATTGAAATAGTAAATCGGTAGTTTCATTCCGTTGAAATTGATACAATCATTGATGAAGTCCAAATTGATTTTTAGTTTTTTCAAATTATCCAATCCGAGAAGTAGATCAAAATTTTTGTGGAAGTCGAAAAGGTAGAATGTGATTTTTGATTTATCAAGTAGGGGAATTTTGGTACTGAATTTTTCTGTTGAAATGCCGTCCCACACAGCACATAAGCTTAAACTAAGTTTGTATTTTACTTGGTTTTAGCACTGTCAAGCAAGTTGAGCGATCCAAGTTATTTCCAAGCTCAAATCAAGCTGTTTAATACAAGCTGGTATTCCCAAGCTTATTAATAACTTGGGTTTCACGGCATAATAATTAAGGTGCGTTTGGTGCGCGCGCAACTCATAAAGTTTCTTTTTTGTGCGCTAGTTTTGCTAGTAGCGTGTAGCGTGATCTCGTCAACATCGTTGTTATTTCATAGGTCCGCCATTGATTGCTAATTGCCATTACCGGATCACCGCCTCACGCAGCAATTTGCAATCTTTCAGCAATGTATTCAAGTTATTTAATTTTGATATTTCAATTGTTTGCCCACTCGAGCAGAGTTTTAGTTGAACATCAAGATTCAAGGTAAGTGTTTACTGAGCACTATTCATGTATTTTGCAAGTATATACGTGCATATATGCACATAATATTAATTTTAGGTAAGGACGAGAACATTGTGCATCATGTCGCGTATTAACGGTGAAAATAAGAGTCTTACTGGCTCTTATAATTCCATATTAGCATCATCCTTAGACTATGATTCAATACGATTTTTGTTGCCATTTAAACAATACAGAAAAAAGCACAAGTCAATGATTAGAAAAGACACTGTTCTCTGCTGAAAATCACTTCCCGGTGGTTCGGAACCCACCTAAAACTGTAGGTCCAACTCATAAATCACAATCATCCAACTCATTACCCACGCACAGGTCTCAGACCTATGTGGGCTTCATCCTCAAGAAAAAAAAATTAGATTCCTGGATTTCTTGTTCCATGACGAACTGCATTGTTAATATTAACTTGTTTTGTGAATTTAACGACTAGCAGTCAAATATTCATTAAGAATAAGTAAAATTTACTTACTCTATAGGCTTTCGAATCTTTCAGATCCGTTTTTAGAGGCGTGTTCCTAGATCATCAATGTCAGTTTTTTTTATTTCCGTTTTTTTCAATGATTAGTCTACAATAAGGTGTTACCTACCCTATTTTATTTTATTTTATTTCAGAAACCTAACTTTCTCCCATTGTTTTGTGAAGTAGTGAAGTCATCACTTACTAGGCTTTAAGCTAAAGCAGTGTAAACTTCTAGCTAGGCAAAGGCCTCGATCTATTATTAAATAAAATAATATCAATAATATTATTATTATTATTTTTTTTTTTATTATTTATTTTGCATATTATTAGCTTTGCCAGAAGTCTAGGAGATCCAGCTTAAATTTATTGCCTGCAGACTAAGTTTGGCACTGTGCAACAGCAAAAATGAACAGTTTTTGATCTGATAGATAGTATTTCTTGTTTTGACTGAATGAGAATTAGATAGATAGATATAAGGAGCATCCGTTGACCTCCTATAAAAGGGGTATTTGGACTTAATGAAACGAATTCGTTTTTTGCGCAAGCGTATTTTTAAAATAGCATCTATACCCAGTGCTGTTTTAGTGACAGAACGCCGTACCGGTACCTCTTATGGGACAAAAAACAAAAAAAAAATTTTGTAACTTTAGGTGAGCCATTATGCGATTGAAGCAATGTAGAGCTATCAACTGTGTCTACATGGCGCGAGACTGTACCTAAGTTTATCAAATTTATTACTTTTTCTTGTAAAATCTAGCTATCTAAAAACTTACACTGATTACCTTACTTTCCATTTTTGTAACAAACTGTTATTTGGAAAATTATGCAATAATACATGTAAACTAGGTTTTTGTGCGCTTTTTATAATATGCTCTTGAAATCTGTACAAAATTAAATTTCTACAGTAGGCCAGTTAGTCAGCAAATACAGTTTTTTCCAGTAAAAGCAGACATAACTTTTAAGGAACCACAAGTTTGATATGAGTAAAAAATTTCAAACTGTCTCAGACAAATAATCTTTGTACTCTTATCTTATCAATTTAAAAAGTTTTCCCGCGGGCGGATCCCTTCTGATCCCAGACCCCCCGGAACATTGCGTACCTGAACCTATATTGTTACAAAAACAGCACTGTCTATGCCTATATTAATAACTTAATATTTGCTAAATTAAATAATTTATTCGTAATAATCAAATGCTAATACTTTTTTGCTGTAATATCGTAGATTACAAATTTAACATCTATATTTTATATGCAAATTACAATTTTTTGTCACATAAAGTATTTATTTTTCAGCTGAAAGTAGCCTACTCATGTCGGTGGGAGGGAGAGATGCTAAGGCAATGACTTATAATTGCTTGAGACGGTGTCTAAGCTACGCAGTCGCAAACAAATATTGTCTTATTCAGGTGTAGCAGCTAAGGACCAAGAAAATAGCCTTCAAGACCACGCAGCTCTGCAAAGTTATTAATGGTAGGTTTTTTTAAATGTTCTATCAGGAAGCTTGTTTGAAGGTTAGGACATCGGCCTCACACATTAACAAAACTTGCTTCAAACTAAACCTTATACCTACTTATGCTAGAATGCAAATAAAACTACCTAAAAAGCCACATAGAAACCTACAATTCAATGCAGAATATGAATTAGACTACACGTTAAACTTCTTAGACCTCTCTATCACAAAACTAAATAACATGCACAAATTCAAAATCTACAGGAAACCAATTCTCACAGACACACTCATTCACAACTCATCCAGCCATCCACATCAACACAAACTTGCTGTTTTTAACTCCATGATCTTAAATAATGATCCACTATCACAAGCTGACCGACCACCAAGAAGAAATTAATATGATCAAATATTTGCTCATATAATATAAATATATTAGCTCAACAAAATCCTAAATAGGATATCCTTAGCTCAATAGAATCCTAAATAAAATGAAAACCGAAACAGATTTGTCATACACATATTTCAACAAAAAAACACATATTCAAAATCTACAGGACTTTTGACTTTGTGCAGCACAAAGTAGTAAGTTACATATTTTTCAAGAATCTGTATTTAACACAGCATTCAGAACAACAATTAGCCTGAGACACCAGCTCCAACAAAAAACATCTCACCTAACAAACAGCAAAATATGTTTTTCATAACCCATTAAAGTTTGTCATGTAACTAACTACATTAACATTAATTTATTTTGTCTTTCTAATTCAAAATTCAGAGTCAGATTAATATAAGGCAATGCAAAGATCAACCTTACATACATTTTTAATATGCCCTAGGCCTAATTTTCAGATTCAGTTATCTTAAAATGCATATGTCCATCAATTAATGAAAAAAAAAATTAATGATCCTGACATGCATATGTCCAGCAATTAATGATCCTGACATATGAATCAGCTGGCCTTTGTCAGTAACAAAGCTACACAAGGCATCACCCATCCTTCACTCATACTTGGGTTAAGATACACCTGTTTGGAGTTCCCATTTCAAAGTTAACTTGACCATGTGGATTCATTGATTTCATCAATTTCAATTGATGGTCCACCCTGACTTGTTGAGGCGTTTAAACAACGTTTCCTAAAGTGATCTATTGTCAGTAGTTTCATGTCACTGAAATGACAAAAACACTATTATTTTACAGTTGCTGTGAAGAAAATTCACCCTTCATCTACTGACCAAGATTTGAAGGTCTACACTGGTTGCAGCAAGCCAACTCAAGGATCCTCAAAAAGTAAGAATACTTATTTAAGTTATTTTAATTGTTTATCCTCCAAATTGCGTCATAGTTCTTTCCTTTCAGAAATACATTTTTTTTCATAATTGTCCATGATAATGAATTAAAGTATGTATGTTGTTGAAGATCCATCTTGTTTCTACTAATATATAATAAAAACTTAGAAAACACAAGTGGATATTATGACTCATGTTATGGCATGACAGCCATTTCACTCTGATGTTAAGAGCATCATCAGATGACCCACAGTACACTCTAAGTATACTGTGAGTCATCTGGCAATGCTCTTAACATCAGAGTGAAACGGCCGTCACATCATAATGTGAGTCATAATTTCCACTTAGAAGTGTTTTTCAAGTTTTTATTATAAAATGTATAGATTACATTTTATGGGTTTAGTATATTACATAACAAGTGTGGTAAGATGGTGTTTACTGTATGAGTATGATAGTTTATGCACAAGATGAAGTTGAGTGCAGAATTATCTTAAGAGTTTATTAATCACCTCACCAGATGTGTTATATACGTTAAACACAGAAACTCCTGGTGAAATGGGCAATAATGATCTTAGATCAGCTGATCTAGCTTTTGATCAAATGTTTTATCAGTGAACTAGCTGGCCCGACGCGCATTTCTATGTTCTCATAAAAATTCTCCTTGATTTTATTATTCGCCACCTCCCACTGAGGCTGCATTTCAAATTTCTAGCTGCATTGGTTAACAGATGTCATCCACCGGGCATAATTACATTTCATCATACCCAGTTGTATGTTTCCTATATTGCAAGGCTCTGACTGCACAGTAGCCTACATGCAAAGTACAAAGTCTTTTGCTGTTCTAAGACAGCGTAAATAACGCCGTTAAGGGGCCTGCCATATGATTAAAAACTGTTGACTTCTATCAGCTGTTCCTTTAAGCTGTTTGACCGGCAAGTTCAGTAGGTTAGGTCTATAAAATGGATTAGTTAATAATAATTATTAGCTCCCCTATTAAAATTTATGGTCAGAAATCATCCCCAATATTCACACAACATATTCCCAAAGTTTCATGCCAATCTGTCAAGTAGTTTTGAAGTCTATAGGGAACATACATACATACAGACAGACATTCATTTCTATATATATAGATTACTAGCAAGTAGCCACCCATAAGTGTACGGTAATAATCATTTGATGATCTTTACCACACAGTGTGCAGTAATAATCATCAAGTGACATCAGCTGACAAAAAAAGATAGTATATTACACTACAAGTGTGGGAAATGGAGTTTACCATACAAGTATTATAAGTTAATGCATGAGATGAAGTCAAGTGCAGTATATTATCATACAAGTATGGTAAACATCTTCCCAGATGAGTTACAAATTATATTTTTTGTCATACTAGTCTGAAATATAAAAATAATAAAATTTGAGCAAGTACAAAAAGCATCATTAAACATAACCTCAAAATCTACCACAGTAGTAAAATACTAAACATTTATCTGAGATCAGCTGTTTTTCCAAATTCTGAATCAGCTGGAATGTGGTAATATCCATTAACACACTGAAAAAGGATGCAGTAATGAAAATCTGCTGTTCTTTCTGTAAACAGTTGTTTACCGGCTCGATTCAATGCTTGGTAAAGTGGTGAATATGTATGAGTATGACAAAAATATTATTACCATATTGAGAAATGGGTACACTGCCAGCACATATTTTTGTATTTGTGCTACACATCTAGAGTGAGCTACTTCAGTCATATTATGATTGCCACCTATCACTGATTCAAGTGACAATTTGGTTTAAATTAAGCTGTAGCATTTGGATGATCACTGTTGATTAAAATATATAATGGCTCTAAATGCCATTACTGTTGCCAGAACTGTTTGCACATATATGTGCATTCATGACATTTGCCCTATCAACCTACTTCCTCCATATTAATTGTGATTCTTTTTTTCAGGGCCTTTGTAGAAGAAAACCCTCAAGCAGCTACTTCAGAATAAACACTGCTGTGTGTGTTGTATACATTAAAATTATTTTATGAAGATTCCTTCTTTGTACATATAATTTATCCCCAACCCCTACTAACTATGAAAACTATATACATTGTTTTACAAGTGATTTGGTAATCAAACCTGTTAATTTTATCATATAATACCTATATGCTTCATTTAAAAAAATTTTTAATACTATAGTTTTGTCCAGGAAATTATAGTGTTTTTTCAAATGTTGCTCTCCAATTTCAACATTGTTGTTATTCAACAGCAGTGTTTCAACTATTGTTATTTTGCAGATTTTTGTTGATAAAGTTCAATCAGCTACCTAAAAGCCTGTTAATAACTTGGGAATGTAAGTTTACTTTAAGCTTACTTTAGACTAGTTGTAATAAGCTTGTTTTTAGCCTGGTATTGTAAGTCAGTTAATAGCTTGATAATGCAAGTTTACTTTAAACTTACTTTAGACTAGTTCTAATAAGCTTGTTTTTAGCCTGGTATTGTAAGTCAGTTAATAACTTGATAATGCAAGTTTACTTTAAACTTACTTTAGCCTAGCTTAAACAAGCTTGTTATTAGCCTGGTATTGTAAGTTAGTTTTAAGCTTGTAACCTCAAACTTAGAACAAGTTGAGAAAGTGGTAACTTCGAAGCTTAAAACAAGCTATTTTTAAGCTTAAAAGCTTGTTTACCCAAGCTAAAGTTAAGCTTGTAAGCTTGTTGTTTTAGGCTTGAAACAAGGCTGGAACAGGTTTATTGTGCTGTGTGGGGTGTGCTGTTATGACTTCAAACGGGTCTACAATTAAATCTTCTTTGTAACATTCCGTTCCTATAATTTTCTTCACAAACGATTTAGTACTTGCTGAATCAATAAGGATTCTAAAGCGTGTTTTAGGATCTACGAAATAGGGTAATTCGTTTTTGTCGTCTTGTAGGTTCATAATTGAAAATTTCTTTGGAGGCTCATATCCTCTAAAAAAGGATCTGCTTCGGTTTGTTCATTTGTTTCAAAGAATGTTTCGTTTTGATCATCAAAAGTTAAGTGTTCGAATTGGTTCTCCAATTCATCCTGGGAGTTTTCACCAAAATTGTTATCGAAATCGTTGTTTTGAGTGTCATCAATAGGTCTTCCTGTTATTTGATTCAGCCTAGGTCGTTTCTGAGGGCGATTGTTAATTGATGAGATGCTCATTGGTGTTGGTTGATAACTGTTTTGGGGTCTCGGCTGATTGTTATTGTTGAAGTTTTGTGGTTTGGGTTGATTATTGTTGAAGTTCTGTTGACCTCTATTTTGTGGGTGTTGAAACTGGTTTTTGTTTTGAAAGTTTTGGTATTTTGGAGTTTGATTTTGGTAGAATGATTGGTTTCTTTGAGGATAGTACTGCATTTGCGGGTGAGATTGAAGTTTGTGTTGATTTTGGGGATGCTGCAATGTCTTTTTCGTGTTAGTGTTTTCATTGTAGTGGCCAATTTTGAATTGAAAATCGTTGGATAGCATATGGAGAGCACTGTCAAGTGATTCCGGGTTTTTTGTTCTCATGAGAGAACCAAGAGGCTCTCTCTCAATCCTCTCAACAACACCCTAAGTGCTAATCTGTTTACGTACTCACACATGACTTTTGAGACGGCTGATGTTTCTTTTTTTTTTGAAAATAGGATATTTGTAATTTGAGTAATTTTTGGATTCTCTCAAAGAAGGAGAATGGAGATTCTCCTGATTCTTGTTTGAGTTCTGCCATTTCGAGGTTGAGAGTGAAACAATCTCTTTTGTCCATATAACTGTTGAGTAATACTTTCCTCACATCAGGCCAAGCGTATGAATTGGAACTAGTAATCAAGTCTAGAGCTGGACTTTTTATTCTTGCAAGGATTGTGGAAAAAAGATACTCGTTTTGGAAATCATCGGGATTAGCTGTTACGAAGAACTTTGCTACGATTTTGTCACAGATAGAAATAAAGCGATTTAATAGAGTAGGCTCTCCTGAATATTCCGGAATCATGTCTAGATACTCCTTTTTCAGAATAGGGGTTGTCGCTGCAGGGTTAGCGCTATTTGCATTAGTCGCCATTATTTAGTTGATTTTTAGAATTAGCAAATAATATTAAAATTGTTCAAAATTCAAAAATGAAAATAATACAATAATTCCAAATTTACTCACAATATAAGAGTGTTCATTTTTATCCAATGGTTCATTAGAAGTTCGATTTTTCCGCCATACGTGTAGAAAAAATCAAAGGTAGAAAGTCCCAATGTCAGGTACTTTTCACTATATGAAGTTCTTCGGAGTTTCCGCTGTACGTGTAGAAAATCCAGAAGTACTGTAGAAAGTTCCAATGTCAGGTGCTTTCACAATGAAGATCTTCGGAGTTCCGATGTTAGGTGACCGAAAATTTCACTATTGTTCGCGTCCACTTCGTAAACGATTTAAAAATCGAAGAACACTAATTCACTAATATTCTCGAAGTGTCCTACCGACTGCGCCAGTTAACTTTATTAAATACACAAAAGTCTTTTTAAAAAGCTTTTATTTGGTTAACAATTACAATAAATATGCGTACTTATACATAGTACTGAGAAATGAGGACTATCCGCTATGCGCGCTGGAGTAGAACTGAATACTTATTACAATGATGCTAATATCTCTATTATGCTTAGTTAACAATAATGGGGTAGAAGGTGCTACATAACTTGAATAGATGGAGCTGAGACAATATGAAATGGCAATGAATTCCACAAACGTGATGCAACAACTAGGAAAGATTTATTGAACATTTCAGTTATGTGGAGAAGCATCTGCAGCTTGAATTGGTGGGATCGAGTGGGTCTGGAGTGAACATCTGTAAAGAGAGTAAAGCTATTTTTCAAGTAGTCAGGGCCAGAATGTTTTACTATGAGAAGGTATGTGATTGAAAGGATGAAAAACTCTCTACGTTGCCTCAATTTCAACCAACGCAGACGACAGAGAATAAGGGATTGAAGGAGGTGGAGAAAGATAAGAAGGAGAATAAAAGGAAGAAAGAGGAGAAAAAATAAGAAGATGACGAAGAAAGAGAAAAAGGATAAGAAAAACAATTATTAAATAATTTAAGTTGTAGATAGGTTATTATTTTATTCTAAAAATCAAGATTAAATTGAATCTATGCTAGTAATTCTGCTAGTTAATCTATTACAGTGATGAGTGATTAATCAAAAAAATAGGCTCATAAATATGGGCATGAGGCTTCCTTAACTCTAAGAAGACTAGAAAGGCTTTTTAATTATATTTTGAGATAAGTATACGGGATAAGCCCGCTAAGATAAGATTAGATAAGTGTGCAGCAATATATAAAGCTTAGAGTATATTGTAGTATTAAATTGAATATGTGTTTGCTTTCCTCTGGATTTTTAAAATAATTACATAAACAATAAGCTGCGGGCCGCTTAGCGAAGTTGGTTGGGGCGTCGCAACTTCAGCTAGCTGTCGTTTCAGCGGTCGTGGGTTCGATTCTCGCTCCTCCGTCTGGCATCTATGTGTTATCATTCAACTCATTACTCACGCACAAGTCTCGGACTCATGTGGGCATCATCAGCAATAAAAAAAATATGCCTCAAGGTCGGCTTATAAATACAAGCTTATATTATGATTGTTGTATTTTTTAGGATCACGAGAAGATGGGCCTGAGTGACACGGAAATAGTAGTTCAGTATGCGTTTAGGTGCGCTTTGAGCGTGCTGGCGATTGCCTGCCCCTGCGCACTGGGTCTGGCCACGCCCACTGCTGTCATGGTCGGAACCGGGGTCGGTGCTCTCAATGGAATACTCATCAAAGGCGCCGAACCATTGGAGAACGCGCATAAGGTGACCCACTTACCTACTCACTTTTATTCCTTTTTTTTCTCCTAGAAAAATATTTTTCATAAAAGACGACGTTATAAAGTAGTTATTAGAGGCTAATAGTGATATCAAAACAGCTGGCCATAATCACAACTGATCAAAACAATTCCATAATGATGCTATTATGTAAAGGTATCAGTTATTCTAAAATGGGGTGCAGACCAATGAGACGCTAGCATTTGATGAGTATTCAGCTGATGTGAACATTTTGAAATCAAATAATTCAGCTTCAACTTATTTTTGAAGCCATATCTGATTGTCAAATTGACCCTTACACTAGTAAAAATATTGTCAATATAAGTTAGTATTGACAATAATATTGAGACAAAAAGATAATACTGATGTATTGATGACTTGTATTGAAGAATATCTAGATTTCTAGAAATCCACCTTCAATACCGTCTGTTATTGACAATATTATTGACGAGTTGTGTGTACATCAATATTATTGTCAGCAAATAGTATTAAAGCCAAACAAGCCTTTTCTTAATATTTCATACTTAATTATTTGTTAATTTTTGATCAACTAATTAATTCTTAACTAATTAGGTTAACAAAAACTTCACAAATCTTACATGATGACAAATACTGACAAATTTTATTGATAAGTGTAAGGGCCGTTTGCAAAAAAGTATCACACACCAGTATTGTCAATATTGGTCTTTCAATATTATTGACAGTATTTTTACTAGTGTAAGGGCCCTAAAAGAGGTAGAACATTCTTGGTTATGTCAGTTTGGGTTATTCTTGTAAGTGATTTGTAAGTTGATGTAAACATAAGTTATTGTTGGTCATAGGTAAAAATAGTGTGTGTAATGGTCAAACGTCGAGGTGGAACTACCCGTAAGGGTCTCCCCACCAATAAAAGCCATGCGCTAATTATTATTAATATAGCTAATAGGATTTCCAATTTTGTTATCGCTCCTGTTGACATTTTACTGCAGAGAAACAACTGCGCCAATGCAACCATGATGAGAAATTATACTTGGGCTGCTTTAAATCTTGAATTCTTCTCTTTCTTTAAACGTTGGAATTATTTTCCTATTTTTTGTTGTTTGGAAGAAATAAATATTTAAAGTCTGTTCCTTTTACAAATTTTTCATTTTGTATTTTTGTTATTTTCAAGTCTTAAAAATAAAAAATATTTAGAAAAAAACAATTGAAAAAATATTTAGTAGCTTTTTATAGTGTACAAGAAATTTTTTCACGTCAAAATTAAGCCTCACCTCAACTAATTGATATAGTAAATTATGATATCTAGTGTATAATTGATAATTGACCTGACTTGTCTTATACACCTTAACTAGAGTCTCCAAGACGTAATCTACAAAAACAAAATAGCCATGTACTTTACTGGTGATGAAATTTCACTGTTAGGCGTTCGAAGCCTGTCCATTGCTGAAGGCACGTTAAATTATTAATCATTCATTACAAGTTTATATAAAATTGATAAATTTGTTGGACTTATGAGAAAAAATGGAATTTGAATAGCAATAAAGTTTGACATTACAGAAAACATACATAAGAAAAATCATGTACATTACAAGAAACACATATCTTACAGGAAACATTCCTTTCCATTTCCAGGTGAATTGTGTTATATTTGACAAGACTGGAACTGTGACTTATGGAACTCCAATGGTATCAAGATTATGTCTCTTTGTTGAAGACTCTATCTGTTCCATCGGAAAACTTTTGGCCATTGTTGGAACTGCAGAAATCAATAGTGAACATCCAATTGCATCAGGTAAGAAACCAGCATCAATGAACAAAAATTCTAATAAACTAATTAATCAGTTAGGGCCGTTTCACACACATCGATATTGGCCGTACGATTTCAGCCTTTCGGTTGGTCTTGAACGGAATGGACAAAATTGAACAAATGTTGAACTCCGAACGGTTTTATGGGGATAGATAAAGATAAAATTACTTTATTTATATAGACAGAGAAGTCTCTGAAGAGGAAAAGCAATGCAAATAGATAATGTATTGAATAAGCAATGCAAATTATCGTATTCGATGTGTTTGGAACTGCCCTTATAGTTTTTAAAAGAATGCTATAACAAGACGTTGGCTCTCACTTCTTGAGCACGAAGTACTTCAAATTTACTGTTATAAATATAAAGTTACTTTCAAGTAATAAATATGTACAACTGGAGTTTCCCATTCTTGAATTCTACTGTTCTTTATCACGACTTTTTCTAAAAGGCTGAGTTATCAAAACCGCAAATTCTTTACTAATATCTTGACGCAGAAATTTCAATTCTCGCTATAACAAACTTGACCTTTGCTTTTTTATAAATATACGTTGTCTTTTTTTCCTTGCGAATGATGCTCGCAGGAGTCTGAGACTTATCTCAGTGTTAAATATAATATTATTTGCAATTATTTACAATTTTAGTTTCTTTTTCCTGGATTCAACTGGTCTTTATCACTCATTAAGATTTTTCTTCAAGGTTGATTAATCAAAACCACACATTTTCAACTAATATTTTGATGCAGGAGTCTAAATACTCATTATAAAATCAACTGATTTTTTTAAATTACGGTATATGTTGTCTTTTCCTTTTTTTCTTGCTGCTGAAGCCTGACGGCCGGTTGTACAAAAGTTAATAATTTAATCCCTGTAGAATGACGTCATTCTACGGAAATTAAACTTAATGGAGATAATTAAGTTGCACAAAGGACAATTACAAGCGGTCACGACGATTAGGCATAAGAGATATTTAACCGCCTGATCACCGATGATTAAATCTCACTAGTAAATGCCCATTAAGTTACATTTTATAGGTTATGTTTATTGTACCAGAAAACGTAACTGCAAATAAGGTCGTAGGTGTTAAAAACCTTTCAAAATGAATAAAATCTTTTTTGGATATAATAATATTGAGATAGTTGAATAGTGATTCAAATCATTCACAATGAAATGGTTCTAATTCATCTTTTTTCTCAACTTCAGAATCAGCTGTTGATCAAATTACTGTGTTGTCAGATTGTGCCCTTTCGGTTAACGAAAATTAACTGATGGATCTTTGTGCAGCAGAAATAAACCCGTTACACTTACGACAGTTAGTTAACTGACGTTAAACTCCTTATTTAATTGGCTTTCGTGCAACCGACCAAGAGACTTGAGCAAGAGTGATACCATATCATCTATTCATGTAATTATCATTTGTATATTCCGTTTGTATATTTTATATCTTTATACATAATCGTTTTATGTATCAATCTACATATTTATGTTGCAGCCCTTGTACAGTTTGTTAAAGACACTCTAAGAGCAGAGATAACTGGCAAATGTTCAGACTTTCAAACAGTTCCTGGTTGTGGATTGAGATGCACTGTTTCTCATATGGACAAAATGCTTGATGCGGCCCGTATGTCAGAACGTGTCATCAATTTCTGCAATCAAACAAGGTAAATCAATAGGGAAATACTTAATACTTTTTTATCACCAAAATATTGAATACGAGTTGGATAGGCCCATGTTATACGGGCATCTTTGACGCGACAGATTTTTCGTCGCGGAGGCTTGGCTTGTACGGGCAATGGACTTCCCTGTGTGCAAGTTATTAGAGCGTTTTATCTGTCGCGTCGGATCCTGTAAAGTCAGCGTCGACAAAGCGTGCATACCGGTAAAACTGGCAGCAAATACAAGGCAGAAATAACCCAGTCGCTACGTTATACGTGCAGCTTTGTGCGGCGGCTCTTTCTAGCTCTTTAGTTGTTGGTGGGGATTACTCTAATTAATTCTTTGAGTAATCAAGTGATTATCAAATGTTGATTGATAAAATTGACTAAATAACTAGATACCAAATTTATTGGTTTTGAATGGGCGTCACCCATTCCTAACTTTAACTGGAAAAAATTAATAAACGCAGATAATAGAATACCACTAATAATCATTGAAGTTAATAATACACTAACAGCAAAATCTTAATTGCATTGGAATTGAATAGCAGCTCTCGAACTATATCCACCAAATTACAATCAGGCATTTTAAGCTGTCACAAATAAAATACTACTGAAAATAAATACTAGAGCAAGAGTAAAAGATCTAAGAGTGTTTAATAAAGGAATGGCTCAGTTATTGCACCATTTTTTAGCATTAAAATTTAACTAGCGTACAATAAATGTGAATACAACAGGCTATTGCCCATAACTGATTTTACAACATTTTAAAGTACGATCCAAATCTCAGGTTAGGTCGCTGTTTCACTTGAAATTTTACATTGAAGCACTATAATTCACAAGTCTTTTGCAGATAAAGTATATTAATTTTTTCCATTCCAAACAAACACTATCACTGTCCGAAAAAGGATTCTATAATCAAAATCAAATACAAAATATAAGATGCATATTCGACGACGAGGCGTTTTTTCTGCTCTTATAACAGTTCCGTTTTTTATTATCAGAGTCAGCGTTTTATCTGTCGTGTCAAAACTGTCCGTATATCATGAGCCTTAGATGTTTATCGGTATGTTATCAATAGGAAAATAAATAATACTTGCATCACCTAATGAACAGGTGGATTATTAAGTTATGTTTCATTATGTAATTTGTGAATGTATCTTACTCCTGATGATGGTAATTCATTTTTCTATTTGCAGGAGTCCAAATACTTTGCTGATGTTGAACAATATTTCAGTAGATATAGCTTTGCAACAACAGTCGACCTCGGCAGCCCAGTCTATTCAACTAGAAAAATTTCTCAATATTGGAACTCCAAACGCTGCAGATGAAGTGAATGAGTACAAGGTTGGTTCAAATAAAATATTACAATGGATTTTTATTGAAAATGAATTCTCTAATTGGTTATTCAATTTTATTAGCACATTATTTACGAACAAAGCATCCACTATAAAATTAAAGTTAGCAATATTATAAGTTGCAAAAAATAAAAGCTTCCAATTTCTGCATTCGTAGAAAACCCGAAGTATTCGAACAATCTGTAATTATAATAATTGTTTTATTAATTTCGAATTCTTCAAGTGCTATTAATTATACTGAAGACTTCCGCAATGGCGGATATTGACAACAGCATTGAATAACTGATGGAAATCAATGAAAGCTTCTACACAAAAATATCAGTCACCGCCGGGAATTGAACCGCGGACATCCGGACAATTGCCGGTCGGGTGATTTAACCACTAGACTATAGTGACCCATTAGCCATCAGATATTCAATTCTGTTGTCAATATCCGCCATTGTGAAAGTCTTCAATATAATTAATAGCATAAATCAAGTTCTATATATTTGTCAGTTTGATAAATTGTCAAATCCTTCAAAACCAACTTGTGATATACGAGCCGATAAGGTGAAGTCTAAAATGAGCGCTGCCATACAGAAGGGTCACTGTAGGCTAGTGGTTAAGGCGCTCGACTGGCAATTGGGAGGTCCGCGGTTCGGTTTTCGGCGGTGACTGATATATTTTTTGCAGTAGCGTTCATCGATTTCCATCAGCTATTCAATGCTGTTTGTCGATAACCGCCATTGCAAAAGTATTCAGTATAATTAATAGCACTTTGAGGAATTTTTTTTCTCTTTGAGGATGAAGCCTACATAGGTCTGAGACCTGTGCGTGGGTAATGAGTTGGATGATGGTGATTGATGAGCTGAACCTACAGTTTTAGGTGGGTCCCGAACCACCGGGAAGTGATCTTACAGCAGAGAACAGTATCTTTTTTGCTGTCCAATCTAATCGGTCACCATCACAAAGAGTGCCCAGGAGAACGCAGCTAGATAATCTAGATGTAGATATTTAAATAATACAATCAATAAACTTGTGAAAAAGTGTTTAAACGTATTCAAACTTTAAAGGGAGTAAAATATATATTTTTTAAATGCCCATGAGTGCTTGAAAGTTTGTGGCCAATCTTTTGGCGCATTGTTTTTTATGCGTTTTTCAATAGTGCGTGATGTTTTTAGGTAATAATTGGAAACAGAGAATGGATGAAAAGAAATGGAATAAATGTGCCATTAGATGCTGACATTCGAATGACTGATGAAGAGGAATTAGGACACACTGCCGTATTGGTCGCCATAAATGGTTAGTTCGTTATCAGAATACGATAATTATTGTACTCTTTCAATAAACTAACTGTTCAACAAAAATAATTCCCTGTTTAATAGTTGTGAATGCATCATACTCTACTTTGATGATAATTTATAATGTAGAAATTACGCATACTGGAATATCTACACTGGTGTAGATATTGAATTTGATGAGATATTGTCATTGATATTTCATATTGAATGGTAAAGATGATGAATTAATTAATTTAACAAATTCTATTAGAAATAAAGTGATTATGTTCTGATGTACCTAAGTGCAATTTAATTTGGCAGCTTAGTAAATAAAGAAAATATTTTCTTACTTCAATAATAATTTAAAATTCACATTTAATTTAGAAATATGTGGGAATTCCGAAATTATCTTAGAAATGGTTGCAGTTCGATATCACATCCAGTGATACACAATTCCAATCGATGATATGAAGTATCGATATTATCAAGTATCGAAACTCGTGCGATTATTTTACTGGATGGGATATCAAACTGCAGCCTTAGAAATATTTCGTATTGAATTGGTATCTATATCGATACAACAAATTAAATTGGATATATTTTGGTGTACCCAAGTAAAGTGCAATCCAATTTGGGAGCTAGTTGGATAAAAATGAAAAATTAAAGCGAAAATAAGTAATTGAATATTTTGAAGGCAATGATTAAAAATGGATAGTTGGGCCTTTGGCTTTTACAGTATCAAGATCTGTATGAATAGGAGAGAACTGCTCAGACACGAGTTCAATCATTGCCATTGTCTTTGTATGCCATGATTCAGTTCATTTCTTTCCAGACGTTCTTATTTCAATGTGGAGTGTATCAGATATTGTGAAGCCAGAAGCTCATTTAGCAATGTATACATTGAAAAAGCGAGGGCTAGATGTAATACTGCTCACCGGAGACAATAAAAAGACTGCTCAGGCTATTGCTACCCAGGTAAATGAATTGACACTGATTTTTACCAATTATTTTATCCATTCATCCACATTTTTAGAACATTTGATTTGTAATTAATAAATTCAATGTCTTAAGGCTGGGGTGTAGGATTTTTTCCCAATTTGTAACTTTTATTTGAAACTCTAGAACCTTACTTGTTACCCTTCACAGGGTCATTGTGGTAGTTTTAATTCTGGACTTTCAATTGACATTTTCATCTGAATACAGAATCGAAAATCTATTACATAACTATCATTTTCTGTTATTTTCTGATATTTACTAGGCTTGAGTTGAAATGCTCGTCTATAAAGAAAGTTAATTTTGAAAAATTTAAGAGACGGCATTTGCTAGAAAATAAAATATAAAATTTATAATCGAAAATAGACCTTTCCTATTATCGATTATAGTTCAGCAAGCACTCATCATACGATACCTTGACTAGGTGATGTCAAAAAAAAATACAAGTGATAGTTGGAATCCGTTATAATATTATCCAAAAAAAAATTAAATTGTACCCTTCACAAAATATCAAAAATAGTGCTAAAATGTTACATATTCATACTATATTACGAGGACAAGTGATGTTTTAGTTACTTAAAATTTCAATACTATAATTTTGCAAGACAGTCCAAATTAATTTAGTTAAATATTTAATTTTGAAATTTATTACGCCGAATTTTTAGAGTATGGGCCCATCTCTTTATACGAAGATTTTCGTAGAAAAATTTATGCGCTGGTTACCTTAAAACTGTGAAGTTCTAGTCGAAACCTTTTTGTTAATTTCACTTAATATCACTGAGAACGTAGTATACTTTCGGTATTTAATCCTGGATGTTCATCCTCAGAATTGAAATCGATGATAATACTTCATCTCCTAGAAGTCGGACAGGCCTGGATAGTCAGCCTTGACCCAGTGATCTCCAGGTACTGCATTTGATAGTCTGGGTACCACGAAACCTTGATTACATGATGCTCTAGCCGGTTACATTCACCGCTGTTTGGAAAGAATACAATTCCCGAATAATTTCTTGTTTATCTAAATTTGAGATGTCCGGAAACGGACAGTAACACATGATGACAATACTCAATAATTTCACTAGATGTTCATTAAGTTTTTAAGAAAAAGCTTTTAAATTCTATCGAAATTGTTAATTGTTTCAAAATTTATTAAGTTTTATTAAAATGCTAAACAAAGATGATCAACTAGAACTTTTACTTTATCATATCCTAATCGATTTTCTCAGTCAAAAATAAATTTAAGTTACATTTTTTTTGTATAGAAAATTAATTCAGTAAACAGTCATCATAGTTTCAAAGAGATCTACTTCAATTGAATCTAGAATTATTGTTAACCTTTACGGTTCTACCTTTCCAAAGTTATACAAATACAGATAAGAAATTTTTTTGGTTACCTTTTAGCGGATTTTGGGGAACTATATCCTCTTCATGACGAAACTACATAACACTTAAACTGATCAAAAAATAAATGGGATTCCAACTATTTCATTAAAAAAAATTAATTATCAAAAAACTATTTTACATCCTTTTCCCAAGTTAACGTTACATTATATTCAAAAGTTAGTTCTACATTTTACTATCAGAATTCCTACAAGTTGTCGTAACGACAAAACGATTCCGAATGAAGTGGCTAGTTGATTCGATTTTTCAGAAATGACAAAATTGGTTTCTGCGTCGGTGCGAACTAGCGGATGACGTCGTCTCGCTAGCTCGTGATTGGCTAAGTATTTTTTTATTCTTTTTCTTTTGCTCATCAGGAGCAATCCCGTGAGAATATTCTCCCACAGACAACAATAGTACTAGGATAAACTATAAACTTGATAATCAGGAGTAGTATGACAATGTGTGCTCGTAATTCTGTCTCTGTCTATCAGTTATCGATGTTTTCTTTGTACAATACTACAGTTACTCTACATTGTTACTTAGTAATAAGAAAATGGTAATACAATGTCTTTTCATGCTCAAAGAGCTTACAATTTCAAAGATTGTAGTAAGAATAATGATGAGAAAATAAATCTGTTCCTTCTACATCGACATGACTGAACATAACTTTTCTTCAAAGGAAATTATATTTTATTTGATGAATAAAATTGTATATTTGTTTTAAATGAAATTATAATTATATTCTGTAATAGAGATTTTGGGATACAAACCCTAAAATCGTTACATACTCCCCCTTCTTCTAATGTGAAACATGCCTAAAGTTTACAATACAATCAGTTACAATTACAATACCATGACAAATTTGTATATCAACATCTGAAAATATCCTATATGATGCAAAAAAAAATTTAGAAATAAGGTACCAAAACATAACTAATAATAAAATTTTCTAAGTTGACTAGTAACCAAAGTCTAGTTGTGTTATCATCAACTTATTAAGTCAAAATGTCTTGAAAAACCACAAGTCGATTTAGATTCAAGGCATTCTAACGAAACTTAAAGTGATGCACAACAAAATAAATTCTAAGTGCTGTCTAATAAATCAAGTCCAAGAGTAATCCAAAATTTACTAAATTTAAAGTTCTTCCAGCAATTTCCATAAAAAAAAAAATTTTTGTACATTCGACTATCATTGAGTGGCCAACAACTACAATCTGGTGTACTTCAACAGAAGTGCAAATCATCCAGTACTAAAAAAAAGGTAATAGGTATGCTAGTCATATGCGTCCACAATCGTAGCTTACAGTAAAAAAAAAAGGTTTATCTAGATAATTTTTGATCTCAAACGATGAAAACTAAAACGAGAATTAAAGGTGCATCAGTATAAGAGCATCTACTTGATAAGAAAACATCAAGTGTAGTTGTCTATCATCTAATCAAAAAAAATTCTTTCACTTCAAAAAAAAATCTAAGTTCCTTCTTAAGTTCAAATTTATAATAATTATACTAAGTTGATAAGTTTCATTTACATAAGGGAATATTTATCTAATTTCATCGTTAAATAGATTAATCAACTACATTACAAGTTTAGTTTCACATACAAGGTTAATTATTTATGGATATTCTAGAATATTTCCTATACATTCTCAGAAATTTCAAATTTCAGAGTCAAAAATTATTTTATTACTTACTAATATATCTTTAAAAGATTATTATTTTATTAATTAAAGGTAGGTTTGGCAAGTTTAGATGGTGGCGCGCCTCACCAGTTCTAAATTGTAAACAAACCACGTTCTGCTACCATAGCATATACAACAGTGTGTTGCTGTTATGAAACGCGTTGCGTGTGTCAAGGCAACGGACCGTTGCAAAGGGAGCTTCCTCAGATTAGCCTAGCTTACGGAGCGGTCTACTGCTACGAGTGTAGCGACCCTCGGTTGACTTACTTAGCGAACTCATAGCCTTGCTCGGTCGTTGTGTTATTATGCACAGCTGATCGCTGTATTTAGTAAACAACAATTCTTACTCTTCTTCTCCATCATCTTCTTCTTCTTCGCTTTCTCGCGGAAAGAATTTCTTAAGTTGAGACACATGTGTTTTGTGAATAACATCCTCACTGTCGGGATCTATTAATTCTACGGTGACGTCCGTGAGAAATCGCCCGATTTTGAAAGGTCCTGCCCAACGTGGACTTAATTTTTTACATATCTTTTTTATTTTGTCGCTCAAAATATGGGTACGGGTCCAAACAAAATCATCTGTTTTGAATGGGACCTCGCGTCGATGTTTGTCGTAGTTTAGTTTACGTTTATTATGCGCTTTTGTGAGACTATCTCTCGCCTCTTTCCATATCTTCATTGTGTCGTCACCGCTCTTGTTTGGTAACAATTCAGAAATGTTCCAAGCGTTTGACAAGGGATGATTCGCTTCGTATCTGAACATAATACTGAAAGGAGTTGCATTTATGCTTTCGTGCTTTGCTAGATTAAACGCCAGTGGCAACCAATTTAACGTCTCGTCCCAGCGGGTTTGGCTGTTAGAATGAAAAGCAGTAAGGGCGCTCCTTAAGTTTCGGTGTAGCCTTTCTACTTGATTAGCTTGAGGGTAGTAAGGGCTAGTGTTAGCCGCCTTTATGGAATTTTCAAAAAGGAAATTTTTAAATTTTGAAGACGTAAAAATAGAGTGGTTATCGGAAATTACCGTCTTAGGGGTGGAAAAATTTACGAAAATAGTTTTTAGAGCTTTAATAACTGAATCCGACGTAGTTTTACGAAGTGGTATTAACCACGAAAATTTTGAAAACACGTCAATACAAGTAAATATATACATATTTCCTTGTGTGGAACGAACTAATGGACCTACTGTATCGATATGGAACATTTCCATGGGTTTTTGTTGAACTTTTGAGGAAAGGAAACCAAAATTAGTTTTTTGAGCGGGTTTACTTAGTCCACATGGAGCACAAGATTGAACAAGATAATGAATATCTTTTTTCATTTTTGGCCAATAGAAATTTTCAAAAATTTTAGCAGTAGTTTTACTGACACCTAAGTGTCCTCCAATAGCGGAATCATGGTAATATTTAAACACTAGTGGAATTAGAATTTTAGGCAAAACAATTCTTAATTTTTCTTGATTTCTTATTTTTATCACTAGCACATCTTTAGAGATGCTATAAGGGAACTGATTTTCATTGTTAGAAATTTTATTCATTATATTCGAAATAAATGGGTCCTTTTTTTGATGAATTTTGATGTCGGTAAAAACGAGTGGGAAATCAGTAATTTTTAGGTTATTTACGAAATTTAAAAGATTTTCATTTTCAAATTCAGTTTTGATCAATTTTTGTTCTTCTTGACTTATTTCATCCTGAAACATCCTGGATAAACAATCGGCGGTTACATTTAACTTGCCTGGAATGTGTTTTACATCGAACTGGAAAGATAAAAGTCTTAATATCCAGCGACTTAAACGACCTACCTTGTTATCTTGTTTCAAAATCCATGATAAGGCACTGTTATCGGTCAACAAAAGAAATTTAGCATGTTGGAGGTACAATTTGAATTTTTCCATGGCGAAAATTGCAGCATAACATTCAATCTCATAAGTAGAATACCGGCATTCTTGCTGAGTCAGTTTTTTAGAAGCATATGCTATGGGCTGCAAAATTCCATCTACTTCTTGTGACAAAATTGCGGCGACCGCAGTAGAACTCCCGTCTGTCTGTAGAACAAACCTTTTTGAAAAATCAGCTGTTTTTAAAACTGGCGGGTTCATGATGGCATACTTTAATTTCTGAAATGCATTTTCATGTTTATCTTCCCAAACAAATTTAGTATTTTTCTTTCTTAGATCATTTAAAGGTGCAGCAATTTCTGCATAATTTTGAATATATTTATGAAAATATCCGCACATGCCGATAAATCTGGCTATGGCCTTAGCATTTTTTGGTTTAGGGAATTCCTTAATCGAATTCGTACGATTAGGGTCGATAGTGATACCATTTTTGTCAACTAGGTTGCCAAGAAAAGAAATTTGTCTTTTAGCAAAATTAGTTTTTTCAGGTTTGACAGTGAAGCCTGCATTTTTAAGCCTTGTTAAAACTACCTCTATGTGTTCGAGATGAGACTCAAAGTTTTTGGAATAAATCACAATATCGTCGAGATAATTTAACACAAATTTGAATTTAATATCCTCGAAAAGGTTGTCTAAGACTGATGTTAATGCTTGAGCTCCAATGCTTATTCCAAACGGAACGGAATTGAACATGAAAGTATTTCTACTTGTACAGAAAGTTGTTAGATGTTTACATTCTTCTGCCAAGGGCATTTGATAATAGGCCTGGTTCAAGTCCAATACCGAAAAATATGTAGCGCCATGAAACCAATGAAAAATATTTTCCAAATTTGGGAGAGGAGTCGAATCTAAGGCTATCCTTTTATTTAGGGCTCTGTAATCCACGACCAATCTTTGCCCCCCGTCCTTCTTCGCGACTAAGAAACATGGGCTAGCATAGCTTGAGGTTGACCGTTGGATAATTCCTTGTTCAAGCATAGTTTTTATTTTGTCTTCCAAAATTTCCATTTTCATAGGATTTAATTGATATGGGCTTTTTCTTACCGGTTCGTGAGAAGTTAAACGAATTTTATATTCTACTAAATTTGTTCTACCGAGACGATCTGTAAGAACATCATTGAAAGTATTTATTAATTTATCTAGTTTACCTTTTTGAGAAACAGTTAACTCATCTTTAGTGTCATCCGCACTGATTTTATTCTGAATTTTAAGTGATTCGGTTTTCAAGTTGTTTTCGAAAGAGAATTTAAATTGAGGCCGAAAATTGAAGTAATATCTTTTATTAAATAAGTCTACTACTAATTGTGTGTGGTGAATGAAATCACACCCAAGAATGATAGGCACCGAAAGATTTTCACAAACGTAAAAACGAAATTTCCAACTGAAATTTTCGATTTTTATTTTTATTAATATTATTTCTTTTAATTCAAGTCGTTGTTTATTGGCGGTCACACAATTAAAATTTTCCTTCACTACATGGAGGTCAGGATTTTCAATTAACAATTTATCAAAAGTATTTTTAGAAATTATACTCTGGGAAGCCCCAGAATCAATTAAAGCTAGAGAATTTATTGTATTATTTCCTAATTCACAACTTACGAAAGGTATTACTTTATTAGTTAAGGCTTTAGTTTTTAATCTATTGAAAGGTTTCCTAATTTTTCTTTTTGAAATATTATTTAATTTACGTTTACTTACTGATTCTTTATTTTTGGAAAACTGGGCTTCATATTTTTTACGAAGGGCAACAGGTTTTAGTGAATTTACGAAATGGTTTTTATTAGCCTCCGATTTACTAATAAAATTTTGTGATTTGTTTTTTGCAAAATTGACTCTTTTGTTTTCGAAAGATAGTCCTACTTTTTTATTATTGCAATCATTAGCGTAATGACCTAGCTTTTGGCATTTGAAGCATTTTACTGTGCTCAAATTTCTAGTAACATTATTAGGTTTCGAATTTTGATTATCATTTCTAAAGGTATTTCCGCGAAAATTTGTACTATTAGGGTTTGATCTACATTCTTTAGCTATATGGCCTACCTTTTGACAGTGATAACATTTCTTAGGCACTGTACCCGTTTCATTCCATGGTCTTGTTTATTTTCTAATAGGCATAGTTTCAACTCGATTTCTTTCTATGTCTGCAAATTGAATGTTTTGAGACTGGACACACAAATCATTTAGGTCCCTAAAATTTCTAGGTCGAAATTGAAAGACTAACCTTGACCTTTCTTCGGGATTCAGGCCGGAACAAATAGTTGAAACTATTTCTTCCTCGGACTTATTTAATCTTAATAATTTGGCCGCATCTTTAATGGCTACTAAGTAGGCTGCTAGAGGTTCCCCTATCTGTTGTAGACGCCCATACTGTTCGCGTTCGATAACGGAGATTAGTCTCGTCGGAATGAAATAGGTCAGGATATCATGGTGAAAGTCATCAAAAGAACTGCTAAGATTTATTGCTAAATTTAGTCGTTCGGACAAAGGTCCGATTGTCGAACTGTGAATTAAATTGAAAAGTTGTTGGTCTGAAATATTGCCTCGTTCTTTGATCTTCAAAGAAACGCTAATAAATTTAAGTAAATTATCGACAGAAAGTCCATCGGTAATAGGCAATTCTTTAATTAAATTTTCAATAGGGTTAGATAATTTAGTGAAAATGTTGCTAAGTGCGGAATAAGATGTTTGGTGCACGCTCGACGTATGTCCAGGAGCTACGGAAAATCTATTGTTTTGAAGATTCATTTGAGGGTTAAGAAATCTAGTAGTAACCGGCTCTCGATTAATATCTGAATTACGCTTATCGACATATTGAAACATACTGTTATCCTCAACAACAGTAACCACGTTTGACATAGGTAGTCTTACTCCTAAATTTCTTTGAGCCTTTTCAATGTCCAAACTTAATTTGGGTTGTCCTATTGGATTGACAATTCCGGAACTACTCGCCTTTTCCGTATCGTGTACTTGAATACTAGGGGGTACAAAATTCGGTGTTTCAAAATTGTCACCCGCTGGCGAAGTGGCCCTACTTCTAAGAAATGGTTTTAAGTCAATTAGCTGGGTGAACACGGCTTGAGCCGACACTATCGAATTTTCCAACCCCTTAATCAATTCCTGATCGCTAGTCTCCTTAGCATACGTGAGTAATTGGGTTATACGGTTCAAAATATGAAAAAATATACTGATTCCTTTTTTGATACTAGCACTTCTATCCACATTAACTTGACAAGGAACGCCAGACAAATATTCGGCTTCTTTTTTCAATTGGTGTTCAATTTTAGATAAGGCAACCTTACTACTTTCATCATTATAGATAATACGAGATATCTTGGGATCGGGCGCGCTCACAATTGTTCTGTATTTAGCACGCAATGTGTCTAAGTCATACTCTGATAACGTCTCCGGCGGAATGCCGAGAGTTTCAAGTTCAAACACTAAACATTCTTTACTGATATAATTAGGATTGAATTTAGCACTAGGTATTAAATCAAAATTGAATACACTATGTACCTCTTTCCTGGTTTCCCAATAATTGATCGTCTTACTTTCCATCGTGTGAGGTGACGCTTGTTTACTTGGTGATACGGGATTCATGTATACGTTAAGCTAACCTATATTGAGTTCAGCCTATTTACGAAAATCTTGCATTCTCTATTTAAACCACTTTTTTTTGTTCAAATCTTATGTCATTTTACGGTTACATATAAGTCAAATTCAAGTTTCAAACACACTAAATTCTACGTTTAACTATGTTATCTTGATTGTCAGATTATCGACCCATATAACCTCTCCTGTCATTGTCTCGTGAGATGAGTACTTTTGCGTTTCCTACTTTAAGGTTAGTTTTCAGTTAAAAAAAATTGAAAGTCAGAGACGGCGTAGTTGAATTTTTACACCTTTTAATTTTTAATTTTGAAGCCTATTTTCAGACAAACAAAATTTTTAAAGTAGCGCGTGCGCAATTGAAAACGTCACCTTTTTGTTTTATTAATTTCAATTTTAACAGCAGAGTGGCGCAGTTGAAATGCTCGTCTATAAAGAAAGTTAATTTTGAAAAATTTAAGAGACGGCATTTGCTAGAAAATAAAATATAAAATTTATAATCGAAAATAGACCTTTCCTATTATCGATTATAGTTCAGCAAGCACTCATCATACGATACCTTGACTAGGTGATGTCAAAAAAAAATACAAGTGATAGTTGGAATCCGTTATAATATTATCCAAAAAAAAATTAAATTGTACCCTTCACAAAATATCAAAAATAGTGCTAAAATGTTACATATTCATACTATATTACGAGGACAAGTGATGTTTTAGTTACTTAAAATTTCAATACTATAATTTTGCAAGACAGTCCAAATTAATTTAGTTAAATATTTAATTTTGAAATTTATTACGCCGAATTTTTAGAGTATGGGCCCATCTCTTTATACGAAGATTTTCGTAGAAAAATTTATGCGCTGGTTACCTTAAAACTGTGAAGTTCTAGTCGAAACCTTTTTGTTAATTTCACTTAATATCACTGAGAACGTAGTATACTTTCGGTATTTAATCCTGGATGTTCATCCTCAGAATTGAAATCGATGATAATACTTCATCTCCTAGAAGTCGGACAGGCCTGGATAGTCAGCCTTGACCCAGTGATCTCCAGGTACTGCATTTGATAGTCTGGGTACCACGAAACCTTGATTACATGATGCTCTAGCCGGTTACATTCACCGCTGTTTGGAAAGAATACAATTCCCGAATAATTTCTTGTTTATCTAAATTTGAGATGTCCGGAAACGGACAGTAACACATGATGACAATACTCAATAATTTCACTAGATGTTCATTAAGTTTTTAAGAAAAAGCTTTTAAATTCTATCGAAATTGTTAATTGTTTCAAAATTTATTAAGTTTTATTAAAATGCTAAACAAAGATGATCAACTAGAACTTTTACTTTATCATATCCTAATCGATTTTCTCAGTCAAAAATAAATTTAAGTTACATTTTTTTTGTATAGAAAATTAATTCAGTAAACAGTCATCATAGTTTCAAAGAGATCTACTTCAATTGAATCTAGAATTATTGTTAACCTTTACGGTTCTACCTTTCCAAAGTTATACAAATACAGATAAGAAATTTTTTTGGTTACCTTTTAGCGGATTTTGGGGAACTATATCCTCTTCATGACGAAACTACATAACACTTAAACTGATCAAAAAATAAATGGGATTCCAACTATTTCATTAAAAAAAATTAATTATCAAAAAACTATTTTACATCCTTTTCCCAAGTTAACGTTACATTATATTCAAAAGTTAGTTCTACATTTTACTATCGGAATTCCTACAAGTTGTCGTAACGACAAAACGATTCCGAATGAAGTGGCTAGTTGATTCGATTTTTCAGAAATGACAAAATTGGTTTCTGCGTCGGTGCGAACTAGCGGATGACGTCGTCTCGCTAGCTCGTGATTGGCTAAGTATTTTTTTATTCTTTTTCTTTTGCTCATCAGGAGCAATCCCGTGAGAATATTCTCCCACAGACAACAATAGTACTAGGATAAACTATAAACTTGATAATCAGGAGTAGTATGACAATGTGTGCTCGTAATTCTGTCTCTGTCTATCAGTTATCGATGTTTTCTTTGTACAATACTACATACAGTTACTCTACATTGTTACTTAGTAATAAGAAAATGGTAATACAATGTCTTTTCATGCTCAAAGAGCTTACAATTTCAAAGATTGTAGTAAGAATAATGATAATGAGAAAATAAATCTGTTCCTTCTACATCGACATGACTGAACATAACTTTTCTTCAAAGGAAATTATATTTTATTTGATGAATAAAATTGTATATTTGTTTTAAATGAAATTATAATTATATTCTGTAATAGAGATTTTGGGATACAAACCCTAAAATCGTTACAGAGTCCAATGATGACATCAGTCTCTAAAGTTTTTGTAACATCTCTCTGTAACGTTTTTGCAATTTTCTTTTATTTTTTCCCATCGATTCTTAACATTTATATTATTTTATTTATACTAAACAAATAATTATTTCTCATTTTTATCCGCTTCAATTACCTTTTTAGTTTGAGGTAATCATTAATAAATAGTATTCCTGGATTTCTTGTTCCATGACGAACTGCGTTGTTAATATTAACTTTTCATGTGAAATTTAACGACTTGCAGTCTTTGACTGCAAGTCGTTAAATTTCACATGAAAAGTTAATAAATAGTAATTGTGTATTTAATAAAGGCATTGAAAATATACACATTCATAATTTCAATAAGTAGGTAGGCTACTATTTATGTTGATATGTTTCATATGATTATGATGACATGTGGATTTATGAATTATTCATGTTTTGTTATGGTAGTTTATGCAACGATTGTATTATGACTGCCTTAAAGCAACAAATTTTGTTTTTTAATTTTTTTGAGGATGAAGCCCACATAGGTCTGGGACCTGTGCGTGCGTAATGAGTTGGATGATTGTGATTGATGAGCTGGACCTACAGTTTTAGGTGGGTTCCGAACCATCGGGAAGTGATTTTACAGCAGAGAACAGTGTATTTTTTGCTGGCCAATCTAATCGGTCACCCTTACAAAGATTGCCTAGGAGAACGCAGCTTATTTCTATCTGATTGAACAGATATCTGCTACGGCTCACGGCTATCACTTCCCTTAGTTGTGAGAACTAAACATCTCACGAGTTTCTTCAAGGAAAAATATAATTGTTGTATACAATAATTTATCTCCGACTTCCAATACATTATGCACAATTTAACTTACCAATGAATCCAATCACTTGCCCACTTATAATATAGCCTACAAAGTGTGATCTTTGTCGACAGTTCCAATTTTAAATCCAGTTTGATTTCGAAATGTTTAAATCAGCTGATGTGACTATTACATAGTATTTATTTTGACACTGTTTCAAAGAAATCCTGGGTTCTGATTTATGTAGACTCCTGTACTGAAAAGTGTCAGTAGTGTAGCAACAGCTTAATTATGACACTACTTTGATGCAATAAAGTAAGCTGTATTGACATCTCTTTATAACGTAACCGCAGATAATAGCTATTTGTGTAACTAGAGTGAAAAGTGGGGTTTTTCTGCACCGAGAGAAACAGTTTTTTTCACGAACGCAGAAACAATACTTTGCGTTCGAATTACGCATTACATTTTTCGTACAGTAATGTATAAAGTAATTTAAACAGAACAAAACAGGACATACATAACCTATCTTCAGCTGACTGTATTTCGTAGCTGAAGCAGAGTAGCCAACCTATTTTTGAATGCAGAATAGGGATCCTGCGTATTACATGCTCACTATTTTGTGTTGTTAGGTTGCAAATCTGGAGTGCGGAAAAGTACTTTTGCGCACTGGTGTAGTAATAGACTATTTTGCGTGCTGCAGTTAGTGCAGAATAGGCACTTTTTTGGCTCACTGTAGGAAAAATATATTTTTGTCCTATGTGATATTCTAGGGTGATAGCGAGGGAAATATTAATACAGCGAGCATTCAAACTACAAAAGAAAGCGTTGTGAATAATCGAAGGATTTAAAGACCTATTTTCAGAAAATTTGGGCTTCTTACGATGCAGTGTTTTTTCGGACGTGTATTGCTCTTACCAGAGTAATTATTGCAATAACAATATTGTGAAACGCAGTTTTGGACAACAGCCTGTTGTATTCACATTTATTGTATGTTAGTTGAATGAATGAATGAACATAATCGCCCCCCGTATAATTCAATAAATGGAGAGTCGACACCCCGTCACCCCGTGTATAGGCTGACTTTGAGACGTCGAGAAGGCTCCATATTATTCCGTTATAAAGATTTTAAATTGTTGACCCTAAGTTTTAAAGAGGTACTGTCAAGACAAATTTGTGAAGGAATTCAGGAAGTTGCTAATTGATGCCTGTCCTTACTTGCTGGCTGACTGGTTTGAGGTTTTTCGGAGATAAAATATTGAGTAAAGTTTATCTGTTTTGTAATACAAAATGTATTTTATAAACTTTTTAAGTAAATTCAACGACTTTCAGTCAATTATTTTAAGAATGAGTAGTATTTTACTTATTCTTAATAAAAAATTTGACTGCAAGTCATTGAATTCACTTGAAAAGTTAATATTAACAACGCAGTTCGTCATGGAACAAGAAATCCAAGAATGTATATTATGTTTTTATAGATGAATAAACGTCTGATAAATTGGACTTGACGTGTCACATGCTGCGCGAGGCTAGCTTGATAGCTGCGGCCAAACTTGACTACAGGTATCAACATAATTTAATCTAATCTTTAAAGGATAAAATCAGGAATATTTTGTTTCAGGTTGGAATAAGAAAGGTGTACGCAGAGGTGCTTCCTTCGCACAAGGTTGCTATGATTCAGAAACTGCAGGAGAGTGGGAAGCGCGTGGCGATGGTGGGGGATGGCGTCAACGACTCTCCGGCGCTTGCGCAGGCGGACGTCGGCATTGCCATCTCGTCGGGCACTGATGTCGCTGTAGAGGCTGCTGATGTTGTACTAATGCGAGTAAGTGTCCAATATTTTATTTAATGTCTATGTGTTGCTGGATGTACGATAATTATCGTATCTGTACGATAATTATAGTATCTGTACGATAATTCCTTCATTCTGTACTAGAAATGATATTCGGGAATTCAACTTGGATAAAGTTCCTCAAAATCTTAATTTCCTCTTAAACTCCATCTACTTTATCCTCTTAACCTCTTCAATTCAATCGGGGATGCAATTTTACAAACAGATCAATAATCACATTAGAGATCATATTACACATTAGCTGATATCGAAATTTCACCCCATTTGGCAACGACGCTTTTTGCCGGTTGATGGCTCAACTTTCAACTTATTTTATTCAAACCATAAGCCTGGTTCATCTCTTTCTTACTCTACTAGTACTGCTTCTACGACTTAGATTGTGGGGTAATGAATTTAAACATAAATCTTTTGATAACAATTATGAACTATTTTTTGTAGTAGTCCCTAATTATTTTTAGTTTTTATAGATTGCTGTTCAGATTATTTTATTTTGACAAAGTAACAACATTTGCTAAATTAAATTTTTCATCTACCCCCCACCCCTATAATTGAATGATCTTTGGAACCAGTCGCTTAACCACTACTCATTATTATTAATGTTGTTGCTGTTATTATTATTATTATTATTATTATTATTATTAAAGTTGTTAGTAATTTACTGTTTTGTAATTGTTGTTTGATCTCTCTTCTAGAATGACCTTCTAGATGTGATTGGCTGTTTGGAACTGTCAAGGAAGACTGTTCAGCGAATTAGGCTTAATTTCCTGTTTGCCAGCATGTATAACCTGATTGGTATACCAGTGGCTGCTGGTGCTTTCAGTATGTTCGGATTTTCACTGCAGGTTTGTATTAATTCAATTTTTCTTCTTTTAATAAATATCAATTTACGTGTAATTTTAAATCTAGAATAATTTATTGAAAATAGATGTAGAGTATATGAATAAGTTCTGTGAATCCAGCCAAATATATCATTTAACTAATTATTCATCATACATTTAATAATGTATTCATTATTATCAATTATATAATGTATTAACATTTATTTAATTAATTATCTCATGCTTCTTGCCATGAATACTAAATCGTCAGTTGTCATACACCATTGAAACAAATTCCTACATAGAAGAACAATAAATCTTCGAACAATATTCTTAAATATTAGCCGTAAAGTGAAGAGATATGCCATTTTCACGAATCCACAGGTTCCCAATATTCAGAAAGATTCTGCTAACTTTATTTCAATCAATCAAATCAATGAATCCATTTTTTATTCATTAAAATACATCAGGGCCCCACTAAAGCAGCAGGTTTTTCAGTAGGTGCCCATACAATATAATTATTGGTACAACAAAAACGTTTCAATAAATACATGAAAAAATAATTAACTAATAAAAATGAGAATAATTGTCTAGTATAGAAAGTAGTAAAGTATTACGGTGAAAAACTGAGTTATTATAAGAAAACTAGAAATTTATAAGCAAGAAAAAAATAATTTTCTAAATAATTTAATGAAATAAAATAATTTGGCTTTTTCTACAAGCCATTCTTTTCATTTATTCTTGAACAAATGTATTGAACATTTTTCAAATTTCTTGTAAAGAACTGAATACCTTTTCACTATTGTAATTGTGATTCAGTTCATAAAAATTAGTTCGGTGCTGTTCTAATTGAATTGAATTCCTGTATAATGAAAAATAAGACGAAATTGTCACAACCACATTTATTAAAACTTCGAGAAACTAGTTTCGGTTGTTACACCATTATCAATCTCAATCAAACAGGTTTGAGATTGATAATGGTGTAACAACCGAAACTAGTTTCTCGAAGTTTTAATAAATGTGGTTGTGACAATTTCGTCTTATTTTTCATTATGTATACCTTCCACAATATCACCTTCGCCATTACTAAGAAAGAATTCCTGTATCTTGTGATAATGAGTATCTTCACTTGTTGGTTCTAATCCTTCGGTTTGTACGCAAAAATTGCCAGATTCTATTTATAGAGACTAGGAATTGTCAAAATTCTACGTAGCTTGAATAGAGACCTACATGTAAATAATTCAAAAAATTTCAATATACATTCAACTGACTGGGTTAATTAGAAAGAAACATAATTTAAATTTAGGAATATGAGTCAACACACAATATAATTAATAAAATATGAACAGAAAGTTCCTTCTCAGTACGAGAGAAAACCCTTCTCAAATGACAGTCACTATTATTTATTTATTTATTAAGAGATTATAATCAATGAGGACACCAGGATGATCCCATTATTGTCCTCATAATACAAAACAAAGTACAAATTTCAAAGATTACAAGAAAAATAATTATGAATACCTGAAAATATAAAGAAAATAATGTAAAAATAATAGATGAACATAATCATAATAGATAGATTAATTAATTATAGATATTTATGACAAAGGTGTGAAATAGAGATCTTCTTTTTTCTTTTTGAGGATGAAGCCCACATAGGTCTGAGACCTGTGCGTGGGTAATGAGTTGGATGATGGTGATTGATGAGTTGGACCTACAGTTTTAGGTGGGTTCCGAACCACCGGGAAGTGATTTTACAGCAGAGAACAGTGTCTTTTTTGCTGGCAAATCTAATCGCGGTCACCGTTACAAACAGGTCCTACGAGAACGCAGCTTATCTCTATCTGGGTGAAGCTATTAGAAAATTTGAAAAAAATATTAAAGATGTTAAGATATAAAAATATTAAAAGAATTAAAAATATTCAAGAACATTTAGGTGACAATATTTTTATAGAGAGTACTATCCAAAGAGTACTAGTTATCTTAATCAACTGGTGAGTTTTTTCAATATTAATATTTATTATATTAATAAATATAATATATATATATTATATTTATTTATTAATATTAATAAAAATATTGCTACTTCTATTATTTATTATTCGATTTGATTGATAGAGCAATTATTGTTTAATTAGTTATCTGATTATTCAAGTATATAATTATTTTCTGGTGAGCAGAGATAAAATGGCGTCTCTTTCCAATGTAAAACCGTTTTTGGTTATTATTCATTTTTAGCATATGGAATTTTTCTACTCGATGGAATAGTATATTGTAATAGAATAGGGTAGAAACTGAATAACTGGAAAGAATAGTAATTGTACTATTGACATGTCTCAATTGCTTACAAATTCACACACTTTACAAGATCAAGTCCAATTTAAAATTGTTCACAGTGACTGAAATTTAAATATTTTTGGGAATTATGTATGATTTTTCATTTCAGCCCTGGATGGCTTCGGCAGCTATGGCACTAAGCTCTGTGTCTGTGGTCGCTTCATCTCTAATGTTGAAATTGTGAGTAAAACATTTGTAATTTAAAAAATATTCATGCAAAGATTGTATTATGACTGCCTTTGAGCTACAAATGAGATGTATGTTGGAGCACGAGTGTCTTGAAGGCTGACTGCAATTGTTGCACTATTTTATCGACTATCAATATACTATACTAATACTATAAAGTTCAAACGAACTGTCACTCATCTTGGATAACTCACTCATTATGGTGATGTTTTCGTCATGCCACTAAAGTTAAACAAAACGCCAATGCTACCATATTTAGTTATTCTACTCCTTAGGTTAAAAATTTAAAAATTTTCCCTTTTCCATGAACATTGGGATGGTGTTTCTGTATTTTGTAATTTGGAAGAAATGATTGTTTAAAGTTTGTTCCAACTTATTGTTTATTACATAATTTTTTCTTTTAAATAATATTTTACTATTTATTTATAATAAAACTTTAAGTAACGTGAGTCACAATTTCCACCTGAGTGTTTTTTAAATTTGTATTATATATTAGTGGAAACAAGATGGATCTTTATGTTTTAACATATTTCTTTATTGTGACAAAATTACAATGAATGTGAAGGAGTAACAGACTCAAGTCCAAACTGCTCTCTTCACAAATTTTGAATATGTTACATTGTCCAAAACAATGAGGTTAACGCAGACTAAAAATTTAGATTTGCTAAAAAACTTCACTCGAAAAATAACAAGATGATTCTTTTTCACTTAACGACTATCATTATTATCATTATAATTATTTAAAAGTTCAATCCAAACTGTATATTATAACCTCAACAAGTAAATATCATTATCATTTTCTAGTAAATAAATATTATAATATTAAAGCCTTTCAAACAAATAAATTTCTTATTTCCTTGATTCAATTGTCCTGTTCTAATATGTAAATTTAAATTTCTAGATTCAAAAAACCGACCAGAGAATCGCTAACAACGGCCGATTACGTAGCCGTCGTAGAAGCGAAATGTGGCGAACAGGAACTGGAGACAATCTCTATTCACAGGGGAATAGGTGACGTCGACAGACCTTCGTTTAGGAATTCCACCAACAGTATTATAAGCAGGTATGTTGCTACTTCAATCTCAATTAAACATCTCCAATCGCAATCTCATCGCTGCAATCTTAGTTACAATAAGTGGCTCCAATATACGTCTAGGTAGAATTCAAATTAAAAACTAGTATTATACTCTGTTCACGGAAAGAGGAGACGATGTAAACAACGATGCGCGTGCGAGAGTGTATCTTCGAACAAGACCGATTCACAATCAACTACAGAAATACAATTAACGTGCAGTATATAAGTATTTTTGTAGATTACGTCTTGGAGACTCCAGTTAAGGAGTATAAGACAAGTCAAATCAGCAATTATACTCTTATCCACTAGTTACCATAATTACTATATCAATTAGTTGTGGTGAGGCTTAATGTTGATGTGAAAGGAACTCTTGTACACTATAAAAAGCTTTATCAACTAAATAATTTTTCAATTGTTTTCAAACATTACTATATTTTCAAGACTGAAAACTGCGGTAGCTTGTTGTAGAGTTTCTTACCAATATAACTAGGTTTTTGTTTGAATAAGCAACTATTGTGACTCACCAAGTGATAATCTCTTCAACTTCTTGTATTTATAATCGTGTACGTCAAGATTTTGGTTAATATCAATCGTTTTTACATATAAAATAGCTTAAAACGCATATAAAGTGATCGGGTAACTGTGATAGCGAATGTGATACTGAACTCAGTGTGAACTGGTAGAAATTAATCGATCGGTCTACAGCTGATATAAGTCATAACTTTTTCACTCACACAAAAGCAAACTTTTGTTTTGGTTTGTCTCTCGTTTGCATGTACAGAGTATAGATTTATTATTTTGAAGTGGAATTCAAATAAATTCAAGTTTTCTTGAGCGTTGATTACACTGTGCAAGTTTACTAGATAAAAAAGTGCATGCTGCTCCCTTGAAAGGTCCGACTTCTGAGGCTTGACTGATGAAGCTGAGTCGGCTTGTAGTGTTGCTACTAGCTGGCTTTCTAGCTAGTAAACTCGCCCATTGAATCGATGCTTCACCAGATGATTCAAACTACAAAATTTAATTAATGTATACATCAGTAAAAGCTACTGTGTATCCTGGATAAATATTCTGTAGAGTTTGTTATTTGATTTCTTTTTGTTGAAAAATGCTTGAAAAATTGTTAAAAAATTGTCAGGATTTCTTTTGTTAAAAATGGAGCGTTACCGTTTACCGTAAAATGGAATTTTATTAAAGTCTGATTGGTCTATTCAAATTTTTAAACGTCTATTGCCCGGTTTCTAGGTCGTTCATTAAGTTTAATGGATCATTAACTCACAGCTGGAACTTAATGAATGACCTAAAAACCGGGCATATGAATCTGAATAGACAAATCAAATGCTTTAGCTTCCGGTAAAATTCCATTTACCGGTAAGCGGTAAGGCGAATCCCAAGAACTCAACCAATGTTATTTTCTGAAATCCTTGAATATGTTTTTGAAGAAACTATGGTTGAACTAGTAGTTCAAACATGTTTTTCAAGTTGGAATTTCCAGCTTTTTTTTAATGTTCGATTCCTTGAGAAGCACATCCTATCATTAACTAATTATATTCTTTAATTTATTCACATAGAACCAAACAGAAATTGCAGGCTCTTCTGCCAAGCGCTGGTTCCTTTGTAACAGCAGTTAATTCTTCTTTAGGACCGTTCTTAATTTTTCTTAGGATCTTTAAGAACGTTCATTTTTATTATTTCGTCAAAAACTACATTATTTTCGCACGCATTATGTTCCCCCTTTTCGTTGTATGTTTGTAATTATGTCGCATAGATTGCAGTTCTCAATTGTCAAACCAATAAAACATGTATCCCAAAAAGCAAAAAATGTTAAATTGTTTAGAATATTTCATTTCAAGTTCAAATCTATTTCTTACTTAATTCCAATACAATAATACAATTTCTTACAAAATAAATAGCCCGAGTACATACAATGAAATGCATCTATACCCACTAGACATAATGTCTGATCGTGAATATGAAACACATATTATTTTTATGTAAATGGTGGTAAAAAATATAAATGTTGAAAAGTTTATAATATTAAAATTAACATTCTTTATTAATCTGGACTAAATACACATTTTAATATGAAACATTGCCATGAAATTGTAATTTCAATGTCTTTTTAAAAAACAACGTGGAATGAATAGGAATGACAAAGAGTAATTAATGCTTTTTGAATCTCCAAAATGAGTTTTCCACGTTATATTTTGTTCTTGGATTTCTTATTCCAAAACGATCTGCATTGTTAATAGTGACTTTTTGTTGTTAATTTAACGACTTGCAGTCATTTTTTATTGTGAATAAATAATATTTCTACTGACTCAGGCCGAACTTTTTCGAGTCATGGAGACTGATCTTCACAATAAAAATTGACTGCAAGTCGTTAAATTTACAATAAAAAGTCAGTGCGATGAAAATTTCCATCGCAAAGCCAGCAATAATTTGTGTGACAAGTGTTGCCATAGAGCGCTTTCATAGACCGATCTGGGCTCTAGACTATTGTTACATGAGTCTTTATCGCTCTACAAGAACGCTATTAGATAATTGACTTTTTTCAAAGTAACTACTATAAACATAATATTGGTTTAACCCCACAACTTATATTTTCTGAATTATCTATATTTATTTCTTTTGAATTATGAATATTTATCAGTTCTCACATGTTAATTCTACAATTTTATTTTTCTGTCAGCGCACGTGTTAATCATTTATGAGTTTGTGTTTAATTATAAACAAAACATAAACTGGTTCCACCCGTAGCAATCTCCAGAGGATTTAAGTAATCAATCTTACTTGTAAGTCTGGTCATTGAAACTTGTTTTCAGTTTGGGCCCTAGAATTGCATACTGCCTTGCATTTGAAGTATTCTTTAACACATTAGGTAGATGAATTGAATCATGTTTGATTAACAACGAATCATGTGTGTTTGTACTGCATAGTATTCAGCGTAATAATACATTTGTGATTTGTCTTCGTGTTAGTTTTATTGTAATTGGTATTCTAATTATTTCATAGTTGAATTTGATTTGCTTGTTTTATGTTTTAGTTATACTTTCATCTATCATGTAATTTGGATCTCATTCTGTTTACAAGCCGCATTCTCATTATTCATTCTGATATTTAATTCACTTCTACAGAATAAATCCATCTAGAACTAGATAATAAATTATATTATGACCACAAAAATTTGGAAAAATGATTTTCTTTTAATTGAGTCAAATCAAAGTACTATTTTTCTGCAGTTCGTAAAATCAGTAGCCAAAACTACGATATTGTATAATGTTTCGAAGTTTTCAACGTATTTTGATAGCAATGTGCATGTATATGTAATTCATTTTTCTCTATCTAAAAAAAAAATATTTTCAAAGAATTAAAAAAGATTGTAAAATCTGTTGCAACAAATTTATTGTAGGCTATGTGTTTTTAGGCTTTCAACTTATTTTGATAGTAATGTTTCAAAAGTTGCATGTTTATGCAATTAATTTTCTAATTTCTAAAAAACAACATGTTCAGAATATTAGAAACGGATGTAAACTTGCAGAAAGATTCCTTGTGATCTACTATCACAATGAGTTGGCTAGTGAATTTATAACTGCAATATTTCAAAGTAAATCAATAATTAGACCTTCAATCATTGAAGTCAATTTATAATTGATTTGAATAGGATTAAAGCTTTTCAACTTTTTTCAAATAAATTCCGGTTTATTTCTTTTAACAATTTTATTTTCCAATCAATTTATCGAATGCCATCCATCAAAAGAATTTCATGTTGAAAAAGTCCTACACAACCCAAAACAGTGTTATTTCTGCATGATGGTTTTCGTTTTTGTTTGATAGAATTCAATTATAATTATTATTCTTGTTCATGTAGTTTTTATCATTTTTCATTTATGTCTTCATAAATCTTCCATTTGAGAATCTTTCTAGAATGTATCAACTTCTGCATGTTAATTCAAGCATTATTAGACCGTATTTTCAGTTTGATTTTCAACTGTATTTTATTTTATGTATTTTTTAGTATCATGTTTCTCCAATCCCACTCTTATTTTTTATTTAATTTATGATCTCAGTTAAAATTAATATCACTGAATAAGCCACCAAACAGCGGCCTGATGCACAAGAAATTACAAGTAGAAACTTCAATAAAATTTTATAGTTCTATACACAAGTACAAATAAAATTCGTTTGTAAATGCAATGGTTCTCAAGTGAGAACTTCAACATGAATTATTATTGAGCAGTATTTCAGAAATAGTTATTTATGTATTAAGAGCATAAAGCTCGACTTTATTGCTTGAGCCAAAACAGTTACTGCACGATGCATAGCTGAGCGCTGTAATTTTGTGAGAGCGATAAAGAAGCTTTATGTGCAAATTAAATACAACATTTTTCCTACTACTGCAGTTCTGGATCCCAACACAATAAAAGCTTGTAGTTTGTAACAAAATGTCTCCTTATTGATGGATCATAAGATCAGTGATCCAATGTAAATGGACCCATTCTTTGCACAAATCAAATATTCAGTTGTATAATCAGCTGCAAGCGTGAAAATCAAAACAGAACTGTAAAACGTTTTACCGCTCACTGAGCAGTAAAGAGGTATTTTACAATCAGTTTTCAGTATGTAAAGAACTACTTTACAAGCAGTTGTAGGAAATAGTTATTTATGTATTAAAAGTGTAAAGCGTGACTTTATCACTTGAGTCAAAACAGTTACTGTACGACTCATAGCAGAGCGCAGTAATTTTGTGAGAGCAATAAAGAAGCTTTACACGCAAATTACATACAAAATTGTTCCTACAACTGCAGCTCTGGATTCCAATAAAAGCTTGTAGTTTGTAACTTCACAGATTTTAGCATGCGCGGATTTGGTTAGCGTGCGCCATTTTTATGAGAATGAGGTTTTGAGAATTTCAAGGATTTTGTGATCCACCAATGAGAAGACATCAAAAACAGCTGGTGAGCAGCAAAGTACTTTTTTGCTCGCCAGCTGTTTTTACTGCTCGCCGAGCAGTAAAGAGGTATTTTACAATCCGTTTTCAGTATCTAAAGAACTACTTTACGAGCAGTTGTAGGAAAAATAATAATCGATTTTATCGTTGATAATATTGTTCTTCATAACATCCCATAGTCAATGCTATACTATCCATAGCAAACAATATTGTTCACTTCTCGGTGCTAGACTTTTCTAATTCAGATTAAAACTTTTGACACGTAATATGTCATTTATTATGTGTGATTACAGCTTCCTATTCAAGATATGAGTATTTTCTTCATACAATTTCTTGATATTGAATCAATTTATATTTTTACAGATTTTTTACCAACCGATCGAGAACCGAACTGGAAGGCCATTTGCTTGGCGAAGAAGGGGAGGATGCTGAATTCAGTATAAATTTTGAAGGTTACCGTGGAAGTAATAGAAAACTGAATTTGAGTACTACGCCAATTTAAAAGTATTCAATAAAATTTTATATGTGAATGGTGCTTGAATACTTATGAACTATTCTATCCTGTCGATAGTTCTATTCTATAAACTATCCTGAAATTGAAATTGATCATAATAATTGTCATTGTAAATAGGCTACATATTCATTGTGTAAATATACACATAAATACATTGTAATTCATCATTGTTATAACACTCAACAGTGTGAAAATACTGTTGAAAAACACATTACATGAATTTTCATCAACTTGAAACTTTATTTATCTGATAATTAGAATCGAGGAAAATTGAAAAATAAATTCGTTAATAGTTTTGAGTTGAATTGAATTAACTCATTTTGTATCTAGGATGGATGAATGTCAAAATTCATTCAAAATCATTGATACTTATGCACAAATTAGCTAACAATGTGATTTTAATTTTCAGATTTATTTGTTAGAATTTGTAAATGTCATTTTTAATTCGTATTATAAAATTATTAAGAGTATCAGTCTCTTATTTGAACTAATTGCTAGTTACCTTTGGTAATGCAATGTCCAAATCCTTGATTGCTAATAAAATTATTATATATTCTTATTATTCAAAGGACCTAGTTTGTTTGGTTCTTAATAATACGTTCTTTAATCAACGTCAAATTGTTACCCAATTTTAAATTACATTTTTTATAATATTGAAACCTAAAGTGAGTTTTGAAAACTAAAATGTATAGTTGTTCGGAACCCACCTAAAATAGTAGGTCCACCATGTTCCCCGTAACATGCCACAAACGGCGAGGTGGAACTACCCGTAAGGGTCTCCCCACCATTAAAAGCCATACGCTTATTATTATTATGGAACAGAATGTTTTGAAGGCGTTTCAAATTTTAAGCCTCTAAATGTTCATAGAAACATTGAGTAGAAACTCGCTAACTGACGAAACTAATAGATTCAGCAGTAGTCGTTTTTTTTTTAATGTAAATTTTCGTTGAATATAATTGAAAATTTCAAAAACATTGATAATATATTTGAACACTTAATGTTTGAAAAATACATGAGCGGCAACGCGAGCTCAACCTCAACTACACATTCACTACTGTAGTAGTACATTATTTTTAACAGTAATGACTTGATAGCTCATTTCAAATTTTTTAATGTGATAGTTTTTTCTATTTATATCAATGTTGTGTGTGCTTGTTCACCATCTTCAATTTTTTATGAATTAACTGGAAGGGCCAGTTGAAAATTCAAAAGTTACTAATCTTCTTCCAGAATATTTAATTTTTTAACAATTCTTCCTTTAATTAAGGTTACGTACAAACCCTTGAATAATTCTCAAAATTCAGCTTTCAATAATTTCGAAAGTAATCAAATATAACTAATTTTATATATATAATATAATAGTTATGATGTTTTGAAGGAAACCTTCCAAATTTTATTACTTATCGCATGAAATTTTCTACTCATAAGTTCATTCTCTGCCACTCCCGATTTTTACATGTTTGTCATCTTTATTTCTCTATTGCTTATCTCTCTCCTCGCTCATGAGAGATAAAAATACTTCTATATTTCAAAGTATGGGTTTATTGCAATATTCTTCCTATAATAATAATTATTAGAGGATAATTATTATAATAGAAATATAATTTCTAATAGCTAATTATTATTCTATTAATCGAATTATTCTATCATAATTTCTATATATTTTTTTGTATAATTATTGCTATTTTAAGATGTTTTTTTCATGTGCTAACTATTTTACCGGCGTTAGTATCATGCTATTAAAGTAGAAAAATGAAGGATAACCCCCTCCAATTTTGACTGATACTTATTATTAAGTTACATTAATCATTGAAAATTAATTAGCTTTCATAATAGATAATTCCAATTACTTACTTATCAATGAAAGTTGTTATTTTTTATATGGTCATGTATATTTATCAGCCTTCTATTTACATGTTCGACATGTAAAATTTTTTATTTTATGTAGGGTAAGTTATATTTTTATGACCTCTTGTTTTTCAATCAGTCAAATTTTATTTTAGTGAATTATCTGGGTTTTTTCAGCAGTTGCTAGTGCAATTTTGTTGAAATAAAACAGTTGAATTTATTTTTATATTATAAGTAATCAAGAACTTCTAATAAAGTAACTATTACTGCTGTTATTGATGATAAAATAATGTTTAAGTCATGGAGTCTGATATATTTTTGTATGATTGTATATAATACAAATAATATATGATTAGTGCTATGTATGTACATCGTAATATTGCTGAATTAATAAGAAATTTTATTAAAAAGCTTGACATTATTTGCATTGTGTTCATATTATTTTTATGATCATAATGATGTGACCAAACGTAATCTTTGCATGTGGATATTCATATTTCTTATTAAATTTCTAATTCCAAAAGTAGTACGGTAACTAGAATTCAATTTTGTACCATTAATTTTTTGGAGGAGGAGAAAACCTAAAGGCACCAGGTGGCAGAAATTACCCGGTAGTGTGGGATTTCTACCTCACTAAAAACCCCCACTCCAACCTTTTTTCTCAGATCGAGACCACTATTTTGTACTACTTCAATCTGAGAAGGTATACCTCAGCCACATATTAATGATATTTCCTTTGCCTTACCTGAGACATCCTTCCTCGCGTTTAACCTATTACACTATTAACCTAACGTTATTACACTATTTTATAGTTGGTTAATGCTGTCAATTTGCGTTATAAACCAAAATTCACAAACAGTAATAATTGGCATAAATAATGCTTATGGGTTCATCAAAGAAGAAAATATTCCATTAGCACCTTACATACACACTGTATGGCAACTCCAATTAACTTGAACCTTATTCATATTATAAGAATTGACTTACAATACCGGTATGGTCAGCTACGCGTTGTTCTGTATAAAATTTCAAAAAAAGGAAATTGTTATTAACGTATTTATTTCATTTCAAAGCTTTTTAAACAAAAAACTCAGGTCAGGTCATTGGTCATAACTCAGTTACTGTAATGGAAACACATCTAGTGGGAAATCTGACAATCTTTTTAGGTAGGTTCATAAAATGCGAAACAGCAGATGCAGTTGAAATTTTTATTTAAAGTACCTAGTCTAGAAAATCGTTGTATACTTCAGATCCCTATCCAAGTTGGAGAAAAACAACACATCAATTACGATTGTTTCTATGTATTTTATATATTGGGCATAGTAGTGAATTCAAGAACGACAGAGATATAGAGCATAGAATTATTTTGACTCATTATTCCAGAGGAAAAACACGTATTGGAAGTGCTAAAGCTTCAAATTGAATGAAGAATGTTTGCAATAACTACGGTACCTAACTATGACTTACTGGAAGGTAATGGTTGTGACAATTATTATTACTTCAGTTGTTAAAATTGTGGTGAGAAGATACTAAAATAGTTCATAAGGAATGAATAATAATAACAATATCATGTGATAACCAATAATTTATTCTATTAAATCCTTGAAGAGGACCTCTATACCTTCCCAAACAGAAATTCAAACTTCCCTCCACGTCCTTCTTTCCTTGTCGGACACACAGCTGATCATCCCTCCACCAATAGGAAAGCTGCTACAGAAAGCAGAGTTTCGTAGGTTATACTAATTGCTAAACTCAGTAAACTGAGTCGGCTTTGTTGTTGAACACATTTTACTTTTACTTTTAGTTTTTTTCCGCTCCATGTCAAGTGGGGGAAGTAATCATTAAGAAAAGTGACAGTACAAAAAAGATTCTCAATCATTTTCTTCCACAACTGCTTGTCAATCTGTAGATTTAATAGGAAGCTTCGGACGCGGACAGGTCATAACACAATTTATTGACCGTTAAACTTTGACTTATGAGTTAGATAGTCTTATCTTTCAGTGCGAAATACGATAAAACAGCGTCATTAGAAGTAATTGATTCCATCTCTCATAAGAAAACTGGTGCTGAAGCTACAAGCTTCGGATTTCCTTCAACTCTCTTCGAGGGTTCAGTTCGAAATGCAGACCACCAACTTATTGTTTTTGGCCTCTCTTCTGTGTGCTGCTGGTGCTGGTAAGTTATAAATTATTGAACAATTCACTGAATTTTTTATTCGAATTCGAACCAATTTGTTACCTATATTTTCTTCTCAGTTCCTCAATTACAAAGCTTAAACTTACAAGTTGCATCCAATATGAATGTTCAACTCAATTATGATTAAGATAGGTACCAAAATTATTGGAACCACAAAATTTGACCGAGCGAACAGTGATCTCTGTTTCAAGTCGACCGTTTTGCATTTGCCTATTTGAAATGCATTTACGGCGAAACACGTGGACCAAATTCAATGAAATGTTGCATGGATCTTTCTTTAAGGGATGCCCAGCGATTTATGTGTAAGAGTTTTCGAAATTTGCTTATATTTAAAGGATATTTAAAAGGGAAGAAGTAAGGCTCTTGGCCTTCTTCTAAAGGAACATGATTTTTAAATTAGCAATTGGAATCAGATTTATAGATAGCCCTCGGGCCCCTTATTCATCTGGTTGAGCCTCTATTCTCCATATGAATAAAGTGGTCATTCTGTCATTTATAAGAATAACATATTTGTTTGAGAGAAGTAATAAGTGTTACTAAGTAAATGATATACACATTTAATTGATATTTTTTTATAAACTCAGACATCTAATTTGAGCAATCAGCTCAAATAGAAAACTCAGTCTTGTTGATGTGATACAGAGTGACCTTTTGTGAAAAACAGACATGAAATAGACTACGCGAATTGAATCAAGGGTTAGGTCTGATGACTGTGTTTAATTTTGCGATGGTGATTATCATTGAGTGCATGGAGTCTGTTCCTCTGTGCAAGCACCCTTATTCTTGGGCTTGAGGTCTACTGTTCACATACCTACTAGTATAAAGTAATGACCGTTGTCTCAAAAGTGAAGTAATTGACTGATTAGTATCGATTGATTTATTTGTAAAGATTCATTAATAATATATTTGTTGAAAATAATTTCATTCTCATTCTTATTTGAATGATTGAAATAATTAAGTGCCTTGAAAATTGAAGCAGCAATAGGAAACCTGTCTATTGCGATGCTGAATTGATTTTTTCCTGCTGTTACCCGCATGAGTGTAAGACTTGTGCGTGGGTAATGCGGTAAAGAAACAAAATATACCAAGCTGAACGGGAATAGAGCCTGTGAACGTAGCTGTCACTTTAGAGAGATAGTGCAGTGGAGTCACTTTAGAGTGCAGTGGAAAACTTGACCTGTACATATAGTAAATTCACTTTTCTTTATTACTGATGATTCCCTCAAGAGTTCGAGACTTGTGCGTGGGTACTGAGGTGAAGGATTAGACATAGAACTAAGCTATGAAATTCAATTACTTAACTCAAATTGAAGGATAGTAAGTGGAGCCTCTTGTAAAATACATCCTCTTTAGTTGCATGGAATGCCTCTGTGCGATTGAATTTAATTTTATCATATCCACAACAATAATTTAATTCATTCATGCAGGCACGGGCTTCGCAACCAGGGATGTTGGCCAGGGGGGGGGGAGACATGCCCCTCTCAATATTTGAGGGTAATCATGTTCCCCTCATAAAATGTTGAAAAATAGAAATTTGTTAACAAAGCAGTACAGAGATTCACTTTCTTTTTTTATTGAAAGGTCCAACTCATACGACTTCCATTAACTGTCAATATTAAAAAGCTTATTACTACTTCATAATTTTATAGTACTTTGTAGTTTATCGTTGTATGACGGTAATAGGCCACATGACGCTCTAAACCCCAGATGTAGAGAGCTACTTAGAAGAATGCACTTGCTACTGGCCGAGACCTTATATGCACCAATATTGCTTGAAGAAAATGTTAATCATTTGTTTTTTGATGTCATTCTATAGGGCTGATGGAGTTATGCATGAAAATAAATATGTTTCAAGCTGTTTTCTTGCTCTAAAATTTACTTAAATTTTATTCATTCAAACCTAATTAGTGACATAACAATGGGAGCGATTAGGGGATAGATTCCCTCTAAGGCAAAATTCTAACAAACCTTGAGACAATTTCTTGAAGTCATAGAAGATTAAATTTACACAGAAGAATTTATCTAGTTTAATTCCTTTTTGACTTTCATTTAAAAGAAAATTTTCAGATTGACAAAAATGAGAATCTGTAAAAGACAAATGAGTTCGAGCCTTAAATGAGTTCGAGCCTTAAATGAGTTCCTTAATGATGTAGCTCAAAGCCTTCCAAAAGATGCCTTTTAGGCTATTTATCCATTTTTGGAACCCTTTTTAGAATACACCTGTTCGAACCACTTTCAATTTTCTTTATTTATTAGAAACACACTTCTTTTCTGTTATCTAGACAAAGGAAGGAAAACTGAATTGAGAAATATCCTTGAATTTCATGCTTAATACAAATTGTCTCCATCTAAAGGAAGTGTATTCTTATTGGATTGAACCTGTAAAGAAAATAGTCTAATATTGAAAGCATTATTGAATTTCGTATATTCAAATTTCGTATTGGTGTGTCAGCAAAATGCAACCCAACACATAATTTCAAGAACGCCCAATGAGTGAGATGGGGATCGAAAATAGCTAGGCGAGAGTAGCTTCAAGTGGATCTGATTTGAAGTTCATTTAGTAAAACTATATGTTTCCATCACAAGTGTCCTGTTCCCCATTAGCAATGACTCAAGAACCAGATAAAATGATTCACTTTGACATATAACCTGGGGTAGAATGTTGAAGTGGATGAATTCATGTCTATGATCGCACATAATTTGGTTATCGAGGAATTATTCAAAAACTTACCGGGGGCGTAACCCCGAACCCCCCTTTCAAAATTTTGTTTTTAGATTACGTCTTGGAGACTCCAGTTGAGGAGTATAAGACAAGTCAGATTAACAATTATACAATCTTATACACTAGTTACCATAATTACTATATCAATTAGTTGAGGTGAGGCTTAATTTTGATGTGAAAGGAACTCTTGTACTCTATAAAAAGCGTCAACTAAATATTTTTTCAGTTGTTTTTTAAATATTTCAATATCTTCAAAACTCTTTAAAAACTGCGGTAGCTTGTTGTAGAGTTTCCTACCAATATAACTAGGTTTTTGTTTGAATAAGCTACTATCATGGGCGCCACTACATAGGGGCAAGGGGGGCAACGGCTCCCCCCTGGCCCCTAGAGAAAAATATCATAAAATTCATCACGTATTTCAAAGTTGTAGTTTCATAGAAAAAATATTTCAGTGACAATTTTTTAAAATGATTGAAAACTGTTTTACATGTACTTATTTTCGACTTGTATTAGTATCATACTTCGTACAATATTATTTTGTGGGAAGTTCAAGAGTTGGCTAGGGGCTAGAAATAAAACAGGCAACGAGAGGCTTTGTGGACTTTGCCTGATGTCTGCACTCAGACAATTTTTGAAAGATAAACAAGAATTTGTGACAAATTCAATCAATTTTTCTGCCACTGAACATAGAAGAGTTCAGTTTCTGTTTAAATGAAGCTTGATGTAAATATAAAAATATTAATGAATAAAGCTAATTGTTACAGACTGATAAATTTGGCATTATTTTGTCCGTATCTTTTTTCTATCGCAGGAAATTAGATGTAAAAGTCATAAAACAAGCTTCTAAACTTACCAATTTAACTCTGATTTTTCAAAATTTTCCGGGGGAAATTTTCCATACCCCCAAACCCCCCGAAAGGACTGGCACCTCCATGAAAAATTTCCTGGTGGCGCCCTTGGCTACTATTGTGACTCACCAAGTGATAATCTCCTCGGCTTCTTGCATTATAATCGTGTACGTCAAGATTTTTGTTAATATCATTCGTTTTTGCATATAAAGTAGCTTCATACACATATAAGCAGGGTACAGTTAGGAGACCAAGTCTCTTGAACAACGGCCTACATGGATCTAATCTATTTACTCTTTCCATACACCTAACCGCTTTCTTTTGGATCTTTTAGACACCCTATCAAGGGTTTGTTTTGATGAATTACCCCATACTAAGATAGCATAGGTACCTAATATGTGACTGTAAGAGCCGAGCCCATGGTAAGCTGTAAAAAGTAACTTTTTGATCTTTAATCTAGCGAGCAGGACAAATACCCCAGATAAAATTTTACGCCATAATTTCTCAATGTATAAATGAAGACTTGTGTACTCGTATATCGTCTTCAATAAATGATTAAATTCCTCCTTCTTTCCCAGCACTCAACAACATAGTGCCTAGAGTCTCTTCATTATCTAAACACTTTGTTAAAAGTTATGTATTCAGTTTATTTAACATTCTCCAATGGATGGTCCCCTCATCAATATTTAAACCCCCCTTCAGGTATAAATAAGTCCACCCCAATAATTTTGAGTCAGAATTCTCGTTCTGCCTGTGATATGAATATCTCCTATCTGTGTCACATAGTTTCAGGCAACTCTCCACCTGGGATTAGTCTGTCTGGTGTCTGTTGTGTGCCCAAGTACATGTATAAAATAACCATAACTGAATGACTGTTGGCATTGAATGACGAACAATGCAAACATCTACTCAAATAAACTTATATTAGTTACTGCATATTAGTTACTAGGGTTTTCTTTCATTTTTCACTCTTTTTGTAGATGTTTGTTTTGCTCTTGATTAATCTTCTCCAATACGTTAATAATTGATTACAATTCTATTATCTTCCTTACCTCTCTGATCTATAAATTTTTCACTGTCCGTTCCTTTCACTTCATTTCTTCTGAACATCGTGTTTCCATCTTCTTTGCTCCATCTCTGAACTCAATACTGCGAATTATAATTTATCAAACTTTTCCCTTTCTTCTCGGGTATCTGCGGTCGAGATGTGTATGTGCGAGTATGTATGTATGTAAGTGTGTGTGAGCGTTTCTACTTTTCTTTTTTTGATTAAGAAAAATAGCATAGGTAAGTATCGAGGTACTGGACTCTGATTCACGAACAGGCCAATATGGGCTCATATTTTTTCAATAAAATGGAAAGAAAACTGTTGAAACTTGTTTCTTGTTTTAATAATTTTTGTAAAATATTCAATTAAACTGAAAAGCATAAAAAATGTTTTAAGTAAATTTTAAAAATTGTACCTTTTGTGTCAGGGTTAATTGATTTATTTCAATTATTAATTTGATTTACCCGAAAATTTAAGAACTATTTTGATAAAACGATTTTTATTATTATTATTTTTTTTTATAATTATATTGCCTCGTCTTGTAATTTATTCTTTTTCTATTCTGTAAATATGTTAATTATTTTGTAATTGTAAAAACAAATTCAATTCAATGAATAAATGATAGCTGTCGACGCCCATGCCTGTTGGGGTTTTGAAAGAAAAAATTGTAGGTTAGTGAATAATGAAAATGGTCCAAATATATTATGTAAATGATTTTGTGGGGGAAATTTGGCAAATAACTAAAGCATCTATTATTTTTATTAGATCTGTATTTCTATGGGTGTCAAGGAATGAACAAAGTAGTTATTTCAGACTATAACTCGCATAGGGCTTCTTTCTTATTTGGTTCGATAGCGTTAAGTTGTAGGTCTACAGACCCAGTTGTTACCAGTAAATGAGAGTAATAGGGAAATAAAATTACCTGTGAAATTGAACTGTTACCTTTCAAGTTTTAAAATTTATTAAGAACTCACGTTCAACAACAAAATAGTAAACTTGAAAAAAACGAAGCATTTTCTTGTCTTTGTTGGTTACAAAAATAATTGGCCATAGTCATGCAATAACAAAACCAACCCACACGAATTGTAAAATTGAGCTAAATTATCTGTTTCTCTATTCTTGAAAATTTTCTATTTCTTATTACCCAATAATTAAAAAAAAGTTTCACTTTTAAAGCACTCAGAACTACATAAAAAATGCTTAAGGAATTAATAACTCAATAATAATGAGATGTAAGCTGTATAATTATTGTTGAAATGGCTAACAATTATCTGCTTTTTTATCATGATGTTTCGGATTACACTTGAACCTGTTTAACTCTGCTCTTATAGATACAATTTATCCACGCCAGAAGCCTTATGCCAAAACTGCCGTAGGCTTGAAGTTCCCTTTAGTTTATTTTAACATCAGTCTTAAATGTATTGTGCTACGGTAATCCTTTGTCAATTCTGTTTTCCTCAAAATTGCCTGACTTATCTGCAAATGCATTACTGACCCATTGTAAATGAAATCTATAAATTATTGAATAACATAGTTTCTTCAATTCTTATCTTTTTGGCATGGTTGAACTTGATTAAGCAGGTCAATTATCCGATATAATACTTGAGATAATCAGTATCATTCTTTTGAAATACTTTTGACCGCCTTTTTTCAACATTTTGGGTCATCTCTTTGAAACATTTTCATGCATTTCAAATGATAAGATTGTAAGGTGATCAAGCCCCAGTCCATTGAACTATTCTATGCTCTCAGGCTCAGATACTATTCATTTATAATGCATTTTCACTCAGTTCAAATCCTTTATATTCTTCAACTTTAATTCCGTAATTATACTACTGTACGTAGTTAGCTCGGAATAATTTTAATTACTCTGCTACTCAAAATGTTTCATAAATCTATCTAATAATAAAATTATTGAAAATTATTTTCTCAATGAATGAATAATAAGGCGAAATTGTCACTACCACATTTATTAAAACTTCGAGAAACTAGTTTCGGTTGTTACACCATTATCAATCTCAATCAAACTGTTTATTTTTATTATTTTCTCAGGATATTTGGTTATGCACAAAGGGAAAAATGCACCAGTAAGAGATTTTTCTGTTTAAATTTACTGCATTTTTAATAATAATAATACTCACTTTGAATCTCAATTTTAGAGATATATTATTATTCAAACATAAATAATTATTAAAAATGAACTGTACTAGTGAATTCAACACTTACTTATTCGTGTGATGGCCATTTCACATTGTTGGAATGCTTCCTTAGACACGGCTGGAGGCCTACTGAATCTTTATAACTAGAAGACTCAAGGGAATAAAATGACATTTTTTAATTCAATCAAAATTAGTTTGTTTTTTCAATCAAAATTCGTTTTTTTTTAATAAATTATTTTAAAAAAAATATTTTTTTAAAAGATTTATTTTGAAAAAACTAGGCTAGCTTTGATCAAAATAGACAATATGTTATTTTATTCAAGCTGTCTTATAAAAGTTTTATCAAACGATTAAATCAACTTGTAGATGAGATCATCTACCTTCCCCAAAAACAAAAAAATTCATCTTTTAACCCCCAGATTTCACAAAAATAATTACAAAATAATCGATAAAAAATTAAACCTTAATAATATCCACTAAAAAGAACTTTAAAAAAAGTTATGTCCAAAAACCCTGTACACAGTTGTGGAGCAAACATTCAAACCATGCTTTCTCACTCAGGTGCAAATTTACAGGAAACGCGAAAAACAGATAAAAATAGAAAAACGCTTATAAATCAAAGTTAGTGTTTTCTATTGTTGTCAGAAGGATTCTAATGCATTTTCCCAGATATTAGTTCCAAAACAAATGAAATAAATGTATATTTTGTATGGAGAAAACATATTTTGACCGAACACTGAGGAGAAAACACGTTTCGATTGTGTCTCAACAGGATAAAACACTTTTTGAATGTTAAAAGTACCGTAACACAACACACAAATAATACAAAATCAATGGGGTTTATTAGTACAATTTTAGAGCACTAGTATATTATACGTTTTTTATCCCAGTCTGTCTCAGAATAAACAGACGTTGAAGTAACTATATAGTTGAAAACGCATGTTGAGAGCCTGACTTTTGTGACTTGTTTAGGTTTGTGTTATTAGGCCTACATGCCTTTGTTAAATAATATTTTTTGTGACAACTAGTCTTCCTAGTTGCTTGTCTTTCATGCTCACTAAAATACCATCAACCACTTCATCCATTTAAAATTAAGATAGAAACTAATAATAAATTCTATAATGATTTATAACATTAGTAAACTACCAAGCATTCAGTAACCTTACATTAAGTGATTCAGTACAGAATCATGTGTTATTAGAAACAATGGATGTCAATTAGTCATGTGATCGAAGAGGACAGTTCTGATTGGTCAGCTGGAGAAAGCACTGTTTGACTGAACACAGACTTTGGAGAAAAAACTCTTTGATTGAACTGCTAGTTTTCTACATTGTTTTAAAATATGATAAAGCATGATTTGACTGAAACTGAGGTTTGAATCCGGTGCTATTTAACATGGACTACAAGAAACCATCAATAACTCAGTTTTTATTTTTTTGGAGAAAACATGGTTTGAATGTATGCTCCACAGTTTTAAAGTTTTAACTCTATTGTTACCGAAAAAACATTTTCTTTATCTTGAGGTCTATCTGATTTCAGACATTGACATCCATCTTGGCTTGGCTATTGGGGCATTTATAATTTTATCTTTTATCTTCCGCTAAAGAAAGATCTTAATCAGCTCTATTACTATAAATTATTGAAATGTAATTTTTTCCGGAGGATGAAGCCCACGTAGGTCTGAGACCTGTACGTGGGTAATGAATTGGATGATGGTGATTGATGAGTTGGACCTACAGTTTTAGGTGGATTTCGAACCACCGGGAAGTGATTTTACAGCAGAGAAGAGAGTCTTTTTTCTGGCCAATCCAATCGGTCGCCAAGTGCCGTAGCAGGTATCTGTTCAATCAGAGATAAGCTACAAAATTCCTGGGCTATCTTGTAAGGGTGACCGATTAGATTGGCCAGCAAAAAATACACTGTTGTCTGCTGTAAAATGACTTGCCGGTGATTTGGAACCCACCTAAAACTGTAGGTCCAGCTCATCACTCACCATCATTCAACTCATTACCGACGCTCAGGTCTCAGATCTGTGTGGGCTGTATCCTCCAAAAAAAAACAAAGATGGCCCAGGATTTTCTTAGCTTATCTCTGATTGAACAAACGCCTGTTACGGCACTCGCCTATTACTTCCCTAATTATTTGGCTCCTGTTTATTGACTCAGCTATGAATAAATTAATAACTAAAATTAATTTTGTTTATTTTCAGACTTTTATGCGTCAAATCCAGTATTCAGTAAGACCTACATTGTGAAAGGATCCCTCGTAATACCTTATGCTGAACTAGAAGAACCGTTTGCTGCGTGGTATGATGCTTCAACTGGTTCCAGTCGCATCGATTACTATGGAGGTAATTACAAAAAAATAAAAAATACAAGTTACTAGTTATTTGTGCAATGTGTAAGCATTGAACTTAAGAACTTGAGTTTTTTTTTTAGATAAGAGTTGCATACCGTTAAAGTTTCGTATGTCAACATAAGATATTTATAAAAAATTGTGATTTTATATCTAAAAATTTTTATTGACTTTTCCATAAAAACTTTTGCAAGATCTGTGATGTTTTCCATGAGGAAATACTTGATGAACAATCTCATATCAAAACTGACACTGTATTTCAATTAAATATATATTTTTCTCTTCCGTTTACTGGAGATACTGGAGGGATGCATTTCACTCCTAAAGATAAGCTTCGTCAGTCTCCCAGAGGTATAATATTTCATTGAAATGCAGTGTCGCTTTTGATGTTAGATTATTTAGATTAAGATCTTGTGTTTTGTGAATAATGCCATTAAAAATTTGGTCTTTGTTTTGTGATTTCCATGTAATTTAAACATTATTTCGTAGATTCGCTTTCATTTTCTCGTTTTAGTGTATTTAGTAACTTTTCAAGTACCGGATGCAATTGAAATACTATTCCCCTCGCCTTCAATGCTTGAAAAGCAATCAATACTGCATATCAAATAATATATCGATCACTTGCCTTCAAAGTCTGTGCACATCTTAATTCATTATTTTCTAGCACAATGCATTGACATTGACACAATGCACAATGCCAGTTGAATGACTAGTACCAGTACTCATTAGTATAAAACTATTTTGACAGCTGTCGCAACTCGAGGTTATTGAACTTTGCAATTTCACGGAAAAATATGCTATTGTCTACTTTTAACACAGTTTCATTGTGACACATCTGTTATTGACTTGTCATCACTTTTTTATCAAAGAATATTATGTTTGATCTAAATAATTGAATTAAAACATCATTCTAGAAGATCTAGGCTATTGATTTATCAATTAAAATAGTATAAAAATGACTGTCAAATTACAATTTTAATCGATTAGTATTCTTGTCAAAAGAACTGTTTTTAGAAGATTTTTGTAATGATAGCAATACTAATATTCTTTGTTTTTCAATCAGTTGAAAAGCCAACTGAAATAAGCTTTTATCCAATTTACGAGATTGAATGGAGTTAATTAATAAATCGAAATTATTAGATTAAAATGATGATAGGCTAATAGGCCAATGTAACCTATTTAATTTTTTTATTTTATCTTTTACGATATCATACATTTTTGTGAAGTGTTTGCTATAATAAAATATTCTTGAGTCTATTCACCGTTATGAGAAGACTGCTTGAGAGGAATTGGGATATGGCTGGGTTGATCAATGTATGGTTAATGTAATAAACTAGCTCCAATATGAAACTGAACAAGGCTATTATTAAAGCTTGTTCTTTTGAGAAATTTTCATATTTAAAAATTCAATAATTTGATCCTTTTCAATCTAAAACGCTCAAACATTTGCGATTTTTTGTAAGAATTCCACAGTTTTATCTATATAAAAAAATGAGAGTTTTGTCTGTACATTTATCAGAATTATATATTTTTTCCACACTTTCACCTTCAACGGGAAGTGATAGCCGAGTGCCGTAACAAGCATCTGTTCAATCAGAGATAAGCTACGAAACTCCTGGGCGCTCTTTGTAAGGGTGGCCGATTGGATTGGCCAGCAAAAAAGACTCTGTTCTCTGCTGTAAAATCACTTCCCGGTGGTTCGGAACCCACCTAAAACTGTAGGTCCAACTCATCAATCACTAACGCACAGGTCTCAGACCTATGTGGGTTTAATCCTCCGAAACAAACAACAAACACACTTTGTTTCTTATAAAAGTAGAGAGTTGGATTGAGTCTCAATGCAACCATTACTAAAGTAAATAACATGATAGCTTCATTATATTGACGCTTTCGATAGATAATATTGATTGATTAAACTATTATTGTGAATTCCATGCACTTTGCACTGTTTAGAAAACTATCAAACGTATTGAAATAGACTGTATCGAATTTAATTATCATAAATGTTGGTATGGGGAGCAACAGAACGCCTCGATATTGAAATGAAATGAAACAATTTTTCATTAGACGGCGTTAAGATTGTAAAGTCTTCTCTACCACTTCAGTTAAAGAAATATAGTTTTTTGGGTTATTTTGGAAAAATATTGAAATAAATTTTATTAAATTGTTTAATGTTCTAAATATTCTGGCATAATGTATATCATGTACATGAATTTCGAAATTGATTACCTTCTTGTAAATTCCGTCTTGTTTTAAAATAAATCTTATCTTTACAGGTATGGTAAAAACTTATCAGCTGCGGTCTAAAGGACAATATGGATCTCTATTGAAACTTGCCCCAGTAACCAATGAAAAATCAACGAATATTGTCACCTGTATGGAAGTTGAGGGTACTGAAGAAGGACCCGTAGATGTACAGTCCATCTTACCGGATTTGACTGGATTCAATGTAAAAATATTATTAATTGAATAATTTTATAAGATAACGTTTGGATTAATAACACTTGTTTTTGAATTTATTGAAAAGTGAAATTCAATTTTATGAGAAGACTGCTTGAGATTGCTGGTTTGACCATCATAGTTAAAAGTAAATTCGTATGGCTTTTCGTGGTGGGGAGACCCTTACGGGTAGTTCAACCTCGCCGTTTTTTTAACGACTGCTTTTTTTTATATGCAACCGGGACCGATGGCTTAACGTGTCCTCCGAAACACGGGAGTGGCTCGAGAAAAATATCTTGTACTCAACTGGGATCGAACCCAAGACCTTTGGCTTATCAGACCAGCGATAAGCCAACTCAGCTACGCCGACTCCGCCGATCATAGTTAATGGCGTCTTACAAGCTTCAATGATTATAACAATTTTATTTATTAAAAATTTGATATTATTACTATCATTTTTACAGGTGTATTCTTCTACTGTATTAAGTATTATAACTTTGGTTGGATATATTTTATTTAATACGATTTGATGTTATTAAAACATTTATTGTAAAAAAGTGGTAATATAGTTTCGGCAGTTACTATTATCAATCATACAATCAATTTCAACACTCAAGTAGAGTGAAACTAAACTATCTTTTTTAAACGAATACTGTGACATCATCTCAAGTCTTTATATAATATTGGAGTTTCAATCGTAAGGATGTTTACTACATTGCTGTCATCAATGCAAAGCAAAATAGGCTGAATTCAACTTGACCGTTGGCCTTGATAGATTATCGACTTTGATCTACTAATTTTCCAGCAAATTCTCTTATTATTTATCAAATTACATAGAAACTGTTGAAATCTCGCCACGTTCAATTAATTTTGATTGCATTCAAATAAATTATGTTGTTACTTTGTGTCAGCATTAGCAATTTTTGCTATTTCATGTTTTTTTCCTCTAATGTCTCTTCCATGAACACATTGATATTCATCTGAATGTTTAGTAATACCTTGGGAAAAAGCAAACATAGTAAACAACTCAATTAACATACAATTTTGGAAATATATTTTCAAACCTTATCAATTTAAGCTGTAAGTTAGTGTACTTGTCACTATCAATTCTCATTCCCTGAATTCCGGTATTCATCGTTGTTTGTAATTATATTGAACATTTCTTTTCACATTTCCTTTTTCGTGGATTGAAGGCTTTCCTAGTTATTGGGTAACCATAGTTGGAAAAGCTTTCAATCCCCTCTATTTTCTACACCATAACTCATTGTTTAGCCTTCTTGTTTTTTATTGAGTGTTATACCTATGTGTTATGATTGTATTATTATATTTTATTTGTGTTGTGTGTGTTAATAAATTGAATCTCATAGATTTAACTTAATAAAGATCTCATAGATTTGAAAGCGCTCGGCCTACAGATTAAGTGAGTTATACTTATTCTTAACAAATATTTGACTGCAAGTCGTTAAATTTCACATGAAAAGTTAATATTAACAACGCAGTTCGTCATGGAACAAGAAATCCAGTAATAAATTGAAATTGAAATCAATTTAGATAGGTTGGGTAATGAATGAGAATATAAATATTGGTCGACAATTTTTGGTTGACATGCTTGAATCATATTCTTCATTTATTTATAATATTTTGTTTTTGCATTGCAGCTTATAGGAAAAATGCTTTACCAAGGAGTTGATGCTGATGTTTGGAACAAGGCTGTACGGGTAAATGACAAACTCAACAACTATACCATGCTCCTGACTTGGAAGGTTGGTTTCATACCATTCTATGCTTGCAAACTTCTTATTCTGATCAATTCCTCTTGTAATAGAAATCAAATAAATATAATGAGCTCCAGTAAACAATAACCTAGTTGTGTTTTAATTATATTTCATTAAAAACATAAAATCGTATCAAATAATTGAATACATATTAAATGTCGAATTATATTAAATATAACAAAGAATTTTATATCATTGTCTCAATCAATAGAAACTTATATTCTCAACTGGAGTCTGAAGACGATATAGGCCTACTCATATAAATCATGAAATAAATTTTATCATCATCAATTGAAAATGTTTAAACTTTTTTCACACTAAAGTAGTGCTTAAAAATGACTTCGATGTAATAATACAGGAGACCTATATTTCTAACATCCATTGAAAATATTTTTCACTTTAATTTTTAATGAAAGTAAAACACTTTTTTTCAGCAAGCTTCAAACAATGCTAACTTCAAGCAGCCAGTTCCTCTGTACTATGAAATGAAGGGATTCAACACACTACTGGGCTCTCATTATGATCATTATTACTTGTATTACTCTGACTACACCTTTGAAAAGCCTGACCCTTCAATCTTCCAAATCCCTCCTAGTAAGTACATCATTAAATTATTAATTAATGTTGTTCTTCTACTGGGTTCATATTATCATAAATTTGAATAAAGAGAGCTACATAATAAACAATTATGGCTATGCCTCTCCACTAGAGATGGGTCGTACTAGGTTTTTCTGATACTAAGTATTCCGAGTACAAATACCTATTCCAAATACCTGTTCCAAAATACTAGCTAGTATTTTATATTAGCCAGAGTAAGAGAGTACACGTACAAGAGAGTATCGTACAGTATCGAGTATTGTACTGCGGTACTGGTACTACTACTGTTTCTCGCGTTAAATACAGCACGAATCTAATTATTGAGTTGCTCTCAAATGTGCTGTAGCGAAATGAGACGCGGACGGCAAGACGTGAGTATTGAGACGCTTGAGTAACAAACTACTCGTACTCAAGAAGTATTTGTACTGGAAAAGTACGCGGGTACGCCATACGCAACCAAAGAAAATCTAATGTAATTATTTGACGCAACTGCTGAGCATGCGCCTACAATCGAGTATTGTGAATAGAGAGAGAGGGACAGTGAGCGAGGAAGAGAGAGTGAGTAGTCGAATAGTTCTATAATGAGAAATGAGCTACAAAGCTCCACTCCCACTCCGTAAATTGGAGTGGGGACTTGAAGTCACTGGCCATACTGAAGTCGCGTAGTTTACTCGTTTCTAGAAATACTCTCTTACTCTGAGTATTTTGTTCTTCGAATACTAGGTGCTAGTCCGTACGTTCAAATACTCAGTAAAAATACCTGTTCCAGTAAATACGCCTCATCTCTACTCTCCACTTTGCAAGAGCGGGAGTTGAGCTGACTTCAATGTATTGGTGGAGGTTGCCGAGAATTTTTTAATTACTGGGATAGTGAAAGTAATAAAGCAGTTATTAACGTATCATTTTATAATAATACTCTGCCCTTTGTGAAACATGTAGATTTTTAGTTTTAATAACTCGATTATGCATTTTTTTATATTTTATATTTGTATATTAATCAATAATAATAAGCGTATGGCTTTTAATGGTGGGGAGACACTTACGGGTTGTTCCACCTTGCCGTTTGAGCCATGATATGGGTAGCATGGTGGACCTACAATTTTAGGTGGGTTCCCAATCACTGGGTAAGTAAAGCTGTAAGTAAGATAAATAAGATCATTCATCATGATCATTAGATCATTCATCTAAATTTTACGGTTACGTTTTAAAACTCAAGCCCTGCATTCTCTAACAGTCAGGGACTTTCCAGCATCAACTATTATTGTCTACTGTATTATTTCAGACAAAATAATGCTTGTCATTGGAAGAATGATAAATTTGTTTCTAATAAACTGATAATGAGGAATACTTTGTCCCTCTCTTATTTGGATCTCTCTCAGTTTCATATTAAACTTGGTGTTTGTATTTTGACCTTTTTTGTATAATTTATTAAATCATTTGCTGATAATTCACTTTAATTAGAACTTTTTATAATATACTTTTTGTACAATTCAAGAAAAGAATGGATATTTTTTTGAACTTCTTCGGTTGGCTCCTTCCCTTATTGTTTGGCACCACCAACTTTTTAAATCTTATTATTTAGCCTTTTCACTTTCTCTGGTTATGTTCTGTATTAATTTTCATCAATTAAACTATTAATCAGCTGATACCCCCCCCCCCCCCCCAATTATTATTAGTTCAAGTTAGTGAGCTATGTGATTTAATTAAATGTTATCACTTAATAAATATAGAAAATTATGTTTTATATATTTTTCGTGTCTTTTTACAGACATGAAATGTGGAGGCTTCCCCGGTCCTGGTATCAATCATGTGGCTACTTTCAATCCAATGAAGGAGTTCATTAACGAAGATCGCAGTCACTTGGAGTCTGAATGGGAGCGATTTCACAGAGTCCACAATAAACGTCCAGAATACAAGTCAAACAAGGAACATCTCATGAGACAACATGTATTCGAACAAAACTTCAGGTCAGTAGCCTTATCATTCGGTTTACTTCTCAATTATTGCTGTTTCTTCTCTTTTTAAAAAGTTAATCATATTGGTTGGAGCGCTTGTCTGTGATAAGATAACGCTCTAATCAATAATAAGACGAAATTTTCACAACCACATTTATTAAAAATATTGAGAAACTAGTTTCGGTTGTTATACCATTATCAACCTCAATCAAACTCAGTTTCAGTGACAATTTCGTCTTATTATTCATTATGAATACCTTCCACAATATCACCTTCGCCACAACAAAGAAAGATAAGGCTCTGGTTGGCTTCGTTTCCTACAGCCTTGGGTTGGAATCTCATTCAGCCATGGATGTTTCTCATCATTCACCCATTCACCTCATTACCCACGCATAAGTCTCCAGACTCGTGGGCATCATCCGCAATAAAAAATCATTTTTATTTGTTTTAAATTTCATTTAGTGTTTCCTGCATGAACTCAAGTTCAGACAAATCCGTCATACAGTATGTAGTTTAAATTTTCAGTTCACATTTGAACAAATAAAAATACCATTTTGTAATGTTCAAACAATATTTCAGACAATTTAAATTAGAAATACAATAGTCCTGCTTAGTACATAATAGAGGAAGACAACATAGTAGATAGTATTAGTATATTAGTACATAGCAGAGGAAGAGTTAGAAAGCAAGAGCAATAGAACATTTCAAGTATATTTCAATAAATGTAAAAGTAAAATGTATGTCATTAAATAGTATTACTATAAATATATAGTGAAAAGTCAAATTTTGAAATTTTCTTAGCCGATTCACATTTTATGCGATATGTTAAAACAAGTGCTGATGAGCAGACTGGCATGGATTTGGTTATAGTACTGCTTTTGCCTGTACCACATTTTCCTTAACTTCCACCATAAACAGGTGGGTTTTCTTTTATCAGTAATACCATTGCTCTCAAATTTAAAAATTCTTTTTTGGTCACTGAACATTGAAATGATAACTAAAAGGCATAGGATTGCTGTCACTGTACTAGTTTTTATGAAAGTTTCGTAGCCTATACAAATACCTGATATTTTAACGACTAGTGCTCCATTGTGGCTGAAACGGTATTCTTTTCCAACTGAAATATTATCTCCATCATGTTTCCATGTCGACTGTTGAGTGATTTCTAACCAAAATATTCTGTATATACATTTACCTGGTGGTTTAGAGTCCTTTTATTACTGTAGGTCCAACATCCATAACATCATTATCAGCCTTTCAATACCCACACACAAGTCTCGGACTCATTTCAGCATCACAAATACAAACAAAAGTGGTTTACCTCAAACGTAGATTCGTGTTGCAACCAATGTTTTTTATAGCCGTGTGGTTAATACAAGCAGCACCAGAGCGCTGCATTTATTCGGGGATCAGAAATAACTGGATTCTCAAAATTAATCGTAGATCAGTGTATCACCTCTTGATTGTTCTTTTTACAGCGAAATTCTCCTGATCTGAGATTAGCTTATCGGGGATCAAATTAATGTTGAATGGCGATTGTGCAACAGGCCAACATTCTTCCATAATAAAATAAATTCTTATGGCATTGATTTTTCTTTTTCTTTTACAGTATCAAGTTATCATTGTGGAATACAACATATTAGAAATGGCATCTTGACAGTCTATAAAGAATACATCTATCAATGTCTTAAGGAGATAAAAGAGAGACAGGGCCATCTGAGAAATGGATACATGCATGTTTATTCAACAAGAACTAAAAACAATACATTCATACCTAGATGTAGGCTGGACAGGACCAGGAAAAGCTTTCCTGTCATGGCCTTCAAGTATTTCAATAATTTATTTGCTAGAATTAGAGACCTTCCAAAGGCAAGATTTCTCAGGATAATTAGGTCATGGCTTGAGGATAACCCGTTTTATTCCAGAGATGAGTTTTTGGCTGGTAATCATAGCACCATGGAACACCGTATCCCCTTTAGGATATGACTGAACTGCCAAAAAAAATTTCAAAAATTCATTTCCTTTCAGCTCAGTATTTACAATTATCGTATTTATTTGTAGTATTCATTGACTTCCAAACTGAGATTTGTTCCATGTGTAACCTTGTTTATTGTATTTTTGTTTGTATGTTTTATGTTAATAATTGTTTTTTTTTTTAAATCTATTTGACTTGGCTATATATACCACTTGTATCTTCTAGCTGAATAAGGCTCGGTGCACACTTGTTTTTTCTCAATACACACTAGAGCGTGTTTTCAGCGGTTTCAACCTGCCAGACCGCCCAGATTGTTATGGAAGCTGCGTGCACGCGGCGGTGGGGCAGAAAGCTGCGTGCTCAATTTGCAAGTCGCGTGCACGCCGCTTGAAAAAACGCAAGTGTGCACCATGCCTAAAACTTGAACTTAAACATCAAGTACAATAATATTCTCAATTATTTTTAGGTATATTCAGTCTAAGAACAGAGCCGGTTTGACTTTCAAGTTGGCAGTGAACCATTTGGCCGATCGCACCACCGATGAGCTAAGAGCGCTGAGAGGCTCCAAACACTCAGCCAATCGTACAGCTGGTCTCCAATTCCCCTACTCCGATGAGCAACTCACCCGCGGAATTGACAATCTGCCCGAAAGCATTGATTGGAGGCTGTTTGGAGCTGTCACTGCAGTCAAAGGTAAATAATCTGCATATAGTCTAGTAATCTCAGACACAGAAATGAGGATCTGCTTGCAAAACGTATTGTAGATCTAATAGATGTAAAGAGAAGTGATAGCCGAGTGCTGTAGCAGGTATCTGTTCAATCAGAGATAAGCTACGAAACTCCTGGACGCTCTTTGTACGTGTGACCGATTGGATTGGCCAGAAAAAAGACTCTGTCCTCTACTGTAAAATCACTTCCCCGGTGGTTCGGAACCCACCTAAAACTGTAGGTCCAACTTATCAATCACCATCATCCAATTCATATCTCACGCCCAGGTCTCAGACCTATGTGGGCTTCATCCTCAATTTTTTTTTGTATTTTGTTTGGCCACGTATAAGTTAGTTCGACCACATATTATTGGTCTAGATTTCATTGAACACCTTCAAAACCCCTGTGCCAACCTCATAATTTTCAAAAACTCAAAATTTTGGCACATTTTCGTTTTTGCTAAATATTTCCGAAACAATTCATTGGGCGAATGCTAATACTATTTTAAACTAAACAAAATTCCTAATAATTCTTTTTTTAAATGCTGATGATGCCCAAATGAGTCCGTGACTTGTGCGTGGGTAATGAGGTGAATGATTACACATAGATGCCAGACGGAGGAGCGGGATTCGAACCCACGACAGCAAACTGAAGTTGCGACGCCCCAACCAACTGCGCTAAGCGGCCCGCCAATTATACACCAGAACAGGTTCAATATAGAAATGACCAAAGTACAAAATAAAAAAAAAAACATTTTTCTAAAAAAGAAATCTGTATAATATTTGGCGAAATTTCTGGTAGAAAAATTGACCGGAAATCGGTTCTAATCACCTTGTGATTGTCCTTTTCCCCTATTCTAAGATCAGTGTTGCCAGTGATTGGTGATCTAATTTAGATTTTCGTTATAATCAGCTTAATTTGAATGTCTTATGAATGCAAAAATAATGTTAACTTCCATTCTTAAAATCTTATCTTCTTTCAACAGATCAGTCAGTCTGTGGATCATGTTGGAGTTTTGGGACAACTGGTGCTGTGGAAGGAGCATATTTCTTGGCCACTCATCATCAAGTTAGGCTGTCTCAACAGGTAATCTTGTTTTTATTTCTAAATTTATATTTTTCTTCTTCCGCCTTTCAGGGTCTAGGCTTTTTTGCCTGTTCCAAACCTCAAACCCCTTCATCTTTTACTTGGACGTCCCCGGTCTTTTTTCCCCTCTGGGTTGTAGCTCAACACTTCGGTATTTGGTCTTCCCTTAATCTATTCATTTGCTCATACAATTTCAGTCTGCTTTCATCTATGGAGAAGATGTTAAGTCGATTTCTTATTTCTGAAGCGATCTTCTCTACTGCAGACACTGGTCTTCTGGAGAAATCTCATCTCAGATGCCTTAACCTACATTTCATCTTGTTTAGATAACACCCAAGCTTCACATCCATAAATAACCCTTTAATAACCCTTCAGTCTGGTGCTCTTGCTGGAATCAGCTAGTGCATACGTTTAACCAAATCTTGTTCAGTTTAACGAAAATCTTGACGTAAACGATTATAATACAAGAAGCCGAGGAGATTATCGCTTGGTCAGTCACAATAGTAGCTTATTCAAACAAAAACCTAGTTATATTCGTAGGAAACTACAACAAGCTACCGCAGTTTTTAAAGAGTCTTGAAAATATAGAAATATTAAAAAAATAATTGAAAAAATGTTTAGTTGATAAAGCTTTTTATAGTGTACAAGAGTTCCTTTCACATCAAATTTAGCTTCGCCTCAACTAATTTATATAGTAATTATGGTATCTAGTGTATAATTGTTGACCTCACTTGTCTTATACTCCTTGATTGGAGTCTCCAAGACGTAATCTACAAAAAAAAAAATTATTGAGAGTTCTATAGATATGTTTTCATAAATCTCTTTCAGTTATTGTTTTAGTCATTTTCCTGCAATAGGTAGAGCTTTCTCATAATTTACTTTGTTTGCCTTCTCATAAATATGATGTGCTTTCTATTTGAGACTAGTAAAGCGCCTATTACATTGAACGAATTCACAAGCTACTCGCCAAGCAAATTTACAATCTGATTGTAAACTCCTTTAGTATAGTTATGTTTACTAGCTTACTAGCAGACTATCTTACACGATTGCAAAGGACAAGTTCACAGTCAGATTGTAAATTCTCCGGCAAGCTTATAAATTCTCTCAATGTAATCGTTGCTTTAATATGAAAATGCTTGGTACTAAGTTTGTTTATTACATTAAAAATCACTTTGATGGTGAGTCACAGTTGATAAAAGACATCTGTTTAAAAACAGCTTGAATAGTAGTGCATATTTGTTGGTGACAAGTTTATGAAATATAATGACATGTTAATTAAAAATGGCGGATTGAAGTTTAATAGGATTTTTGGATTAGTTAACATACTTATAATATTGTAGTTTGTCATTAACTTCTTACACTTTCAACACCTGAAGCCGTCTGTACTTCCCTGCAATATTTTTAACATCCAACATGGATAGATGACAATATAAAATTGTTTGGAAAACATAAATAAGGAGTAATTGATTTCTGGATTTCTTGTTCCATGACGAACTGAAATATTAACCTTTCAAGTGAATTCAATGACTTGCAGTCAAATTTTTATTAAGAATAAGCAGAATTTACTTACTCTGTAGGCAGATCGTTTTCGAGTCTTGGAGATCCATTTTCAGAGGATAATTTTCATCTTAAAATGGATCTCCAAGATTCGAATACAGAGTAAGTAAATTCTACTTATTCTTTATAAAAATTTGACTGCAAGTCGTTGAATTCACTTAAAAAGTTAAGAGTAATTGATGTATTAGCTGTTCTATGAGTTCCCTGCATCTTAAACACATTTTAAGACAGTAATAAAGGTCTCACATAAGTGAAACCTGAACATTAATTCTAAAAATACTGGAAGGAAAATAAAAAAATCATGCTTTGAGGTGCACTGAATTAAGTTGAGGAAGCCAAATTTAGTGTTCCAACTCGTTGCTGGTTTTGTGAAATTCGTTAGATAAAAGCACATGCACACCCACGCGCACACACACTCCTACTCTCTCTTATTATATAGATTGGGACGTTCTTGGTTTAGAGAGTGCCATATAGTTTCGCTCAAACCTTTTTTAAATTTACTTATTTTGTTCAATTATTGACTATTGTTTTTCCAGGCTCTAATTGACTGCAGTTGGGGATTTGGCAATGACGGGTGTGATGGAGGAGAAGATTTCAGAGCCTATGAGTGGATCAAAGAACACGGATTACCTTCAGAGGCTGACTATGGCTCATATTTGGGACAGGTAAGACATACTCAGTTTATAATTTTTAATTCACTTTATTTATCATTTTAGACTTGAAGCTTAGTTGATTTTTATACAATAAAAACTTGAAAAACACTTTCAAGTGGAAATTATGACTCACTTTATGGCCGTTTAACTCTGTTGTCAAGAGCATCGTCAGACGTTTCACTCGAGTGTACTGTGGGTCGTCTGACGATGCTCTTGACAACAGAGTGAAACGGCCGTCACGCCATAAAGTGAGTCATAATTTCCACTTAAAAGTATTTTTTAAGTCTTTATTATATATTCGTGGAAACAAGATGGATCTTCAACATCAAGATTTATATACTTTGTCATTTCCTTTTTTGTGAATGATTTCTTCGTGTAATTTGTGTCTGAGCTCTTATGCTTGAGTTCATGAATCGATCTTGGGCCTACCTTAACTCAAGGGATTGAATAGCTTTCAATGAAGTGATATAACTCAACGGGAGTGATAGCCGTAGCAGGTATCTGTTCAATCAGAGATAAGCTGCGGTCTCCTAGGCACTCTTTGTAAGGGTGACCGATTAGATTGGCCAGCAATAAAGAAACTTTTCTCTGCTGTAAAATCACTTCTCGGTGGTTCGGAACCCACCTAAAACTTTAGGTCCAACGCATTACCCACGCACAGGTTTCAGACCTATGTGGGCTTCAACCTCCAAAAAAAGCGTATCACTATGACTATACCATCTTAATTTATCAAACAATATAATATTATAATATAGTATGTAATATAATGGAATACGGAATATAATAACATACAGTACATTATAGTAATACATTTGTTGTAAGTAAAAGGCAATTTTCTTTCAAGAACGGTGCGCCCCTCAGAGCCTTGCGCCCTGGAGCGACTGCTCCACTCGCTCCATTATCGGTACGCCACTGGTCTACATCTAACATTGTTGAAAGCAAGAAGTGTCTATGTTAAACTCAAAGTTTCAAAACTTTCTATTTTTTAATGTTATGAAGAGTATCTTCAGAAAAAAGTCAACAAATCACTAAGTAACTTACTTCTAAACCAATTTTCACATACCTTTTCATTTTTTCGCAATTTCTCAAGTCATTCTCTTTATTGGGCAATTGAAGTATGCATTACAGGATTTTGTAGAAGAGAGAAATAATCAATGTATTCTGCCCCAGGATGGTTACTGCCATATCAAAGGTCTAACTCCAACCGCCAGGATCTCAGGATTTGTTGATGTCACTCCAGAAAATGAGAATGCTCTGAAAATAGCTCTTGTTGAAAAAGGACCCATCTCCATCAGTATTGATGCTTCTCTTAGATCTTTCTCCTACTACTCCCATGGAGTGTACTACGACCCTCAGTGCGGTATGTATATCATTTTCTTTCTCATTTTTATTCAATTCTTTTTTTTCGCACCAGTCATTACAACTGACAATATACATTTAAGAAAATACAATAAAATATAAAAATTCTAACAAATTAACAAAATAACAGTAACATGGAGTGATAAAAAAAATATTACAAATTATTTTTATTCTAGGGAAGTGGGTATTTGTGTCATTAAATATACTACTGTACTGAACTAGAACTATAAAGCATTGACTTGTCATCACTTAAAATCTCACGCAAACAGTCTGATTTCTGCCTACTGAGCGAGGCTTGCATTTGCTATTTTATATTTCCAAACAATACAAATAAGCAATCTAACCGTGAGCCGTAGCTGGTATCTGTTCAATCAGGTAGAGATTAGCTGCGTTCTTCTGGGCACTCTTTGTAAGGGTGACCGATTAGATTGGCCAGCAAAAAGACACTGTTCTCTGCTGTTAAATCACTTGCCGGGGGTTCGGAACCCACCTAAAACTGTGGGTCCAGCTCATCAATCACCATCATCCAATCCACGCACAGGTCTTAGACCTATGTGGGCTTCATCCTAAAAAAAAAACACCTTCAATAGAGTAGTTTTAACTATTAATATGATTACCTATTGACTAATAAAGTCAATTCATTTATTTATTTATTTACAAGTTGTTGATTTCCAGTGGGTCTGATGATAAAGTGGAAAACAAATAATAGTGGTGCAAAACAATGATACAATACTAGTCTACAGAATGTATACATGTAAGAGTAACTATATAATTTATATATCAATATTAGAGAATAAAGAAATAAAATAATAATAATCTAGAGAAAAAGAACCATGCAATTAATAAATGAGGTATAGGTAATTCATTATCCTCATGATTAACCTTATTGTAGAAGAGACAGAAATAAAATAAGATAAAAATATGAAGAAATACAACTCCTCCTTGTTTCTTTTAGCATGAATTTCCAAATAAACATCTAATAGGCTGAATATTAACCTAGGTTATGTATGAGTTATGATTAAAATCATAAAATTAATTGTTTTCCACAATCATTGCTCTGAATAACATATTTATTTATTGTGACAAAATTACAATATTATTACATGAGGCCTTCGGCTCATGCAAGGAATATTTTCATATATACAAAACCGTAAATCTGTATCATGCTTTATGAATTTTATGAATACATCTTATTCTTATTGTCTTTCCACATTGTTCACACCTCAGTTTTTTCTTTTGAATAATTGTTTGTCTAGATCTGGGTGTGGTTTTTACAGATTAGTTTCTATAATAAAACGAAGCTGAGGAGATTATCACTTGGTAGGTCACAATAGTAGGTTATTCGATCAAACAGTTATATTCGTAGGAAATTCTATAACAATCTACCAGTTTCGAACGAATCTTGGAACTATCGAAATTTAGAAAAACAATTGAAGTATTTAGTTGATAAAGCTTCTTATAGTGTACAAGAGTTCCTTTCAGTTCGAAATAAGCCTCACCCCAACTATTTAAAATTTTTAGTGTAATTCCTACATTTTCAGTTTTTTTTTATATGACAGTGTTTATGTTTATTTTCTTGTATTGTATTTTATAATGTTTTTTTCTATGAGGAATAAATGATTTAAAAAAAAAACACTAGAGAATTAGAATGGTAATACTTACTGACATGGCCATACATATCTGAGTAGATATTTGGCCGCACCAACTTCATTCCTCTTGATTCCCTGCGTCTTCCTCAGTTGCTCCTATTCTCTCCATATCAGCCATCACTTGTCTCCACCATTCATGTCTCCACCATTCTTCATTCAGGTTTATGAGAATGGTAATATTGTAAATAATTGTTGATCTGACTTGACTTTTCTTATACTCTATATATCCAGAGTCTTCAAGATGTAATCTTCAAAACAGGAAAAACAAAGTTGTTTGTTTCCATTCGTATTAATTACGTCTCAAATCATTAATAGTATTATTGTGAGTTCAATTAGATGTTTATGTATTGTTATGTAGGTAGATGTGAACAACGTGGAGCTGACATCTACGTGTATAGACGGCTTTCAATTCGCGTTAACGTCATGTCTATCCATTACGCAAGAAGCGCTATTTGATTAGTTCATCAACAAATAATAATTATTTAATATAAAGATGCAATCAGAAGTCCCAGTACAATATTGGGGAAGTGATAGCTGCGAGGCGTAGCAGGTATCTGTTCAATCAGATAGAGATAAGCTGCGTTCTCGTAGGTCCTGTTTGTAACGGTGACCGATTAGATTGGCCAGCAAAAAATACACTGTTCTCTGCTGTAAAATCACTTCCCGGTGGCTCGGAACCCACCTAAAACTGTAGCTCCAACTCATTAATCACCATCATCCAACTTATTAACCACGCACAGGTCTCAGACCTATGTGGGCTTCATCCTCAGAAGAAAAAAAATATTGTTTCCAAACAAGTAAGAAAAATCAACTTCTCACAAGAAACATAATGGGCCATCCTTGTAAGGGTGACTGATTAGATTGGCCAGCAAAAAATACATTGTTCTCTGCTGAAAAATTACTTCCCGGTGGTTAGGAACCCACCTAAAACTGTAGGTCTAACTCATTAATCACCATCATCCAACTCATTACCCACGCACAGGTCTCACTCAGACTTATGTGGGCTTCATCCTCCAAAAAAAAAAAAATTAATAAAATATAATGTCAGTTCCAGTAGAGAATCTTTCTGCGATGTTCTACCTGTAAGTTAGATATAAATTAATGATTGATTCTGTATTGTTCAGGAAACACATCTAATAAGCTGGATCATGCTGTTGTTCTGGTTGGCTACGGTAAATTGGCGGGTGAACCATATTGGCTGGTGAAGAACTCCTGGTCGAATTACTGGGGTGAAGAAGGCTACATTCTCATCTCACCGAAGGATAACAACTGTGGCGTAACGTGTGCACCTACCTATGTTATTTTAGACTAGTTGTTATCCTTCACATTTCAATACAGAAGCTGCTTGAAGTCTCATTCTTCCAAATGAGGCAACTCAATCCAAAGCTTCTTCATAAATTAACTATATAGATTCCCTCAAGTCTGATATTATCATATTGCTCATTGAACAATACCTTGGAATCAATTTAGATCATAGCAATAATCTCCAAGAAAACTTTGCTCAACAACTTTTATGTTTTAAATGTTTGAAGCGTAATTATATTCAATCAAATTTATTATAGTTGTTAGGTATTTTATAGTTTTGCCATTCATGAACATTGTTCTGCAGTCGAACATTGCTAATTTCAATAAAGAAATATTTTTTAATTTTGAGCTTTATTTTCATTTAAAAGTACCCAAATTTGTTCTATGGAAAACACTAAATCGTTAATGGCCGATTTTCAGATTGCATATACTTCTTATAAAAGTGGGCCCTTCATTTCTAAATCAAGATATAACCAGTATCAGCATATTATTAGTACATTATGAATCACTAGTATCATAGAAAATATTTGTCTTGTGGTAATACGCAATTTCAAAGAATCTGAAATACTGGAATGTTTGTGAAAAAAATTGTTATTTCCACTAGAATGAATTTCTTAATAGAATTTATTTTCCATCATTTATTTCAGACCTAGAGGCTATTCTGTGTGAGCTTGTTATTTATTATGTATTTATTTATCCATCATTTTACAAGTGAATGCGTTGTTAATTTCAAGTATACGGATATATCCAGGGCTGATTTTGTGAGAGTACGCGCCGGTGCGGCGTATCAGTACCTCTTAAAAGTAAAGTAAAAGTCCAGTAAACCAAAACTTACAAATATCAAACTATTGAATTGATTCAGTTAAAGTTTTGTATCCAAATTTTCAATAAACTCGACTTTTCCTCGACACTGGAAAAGTTCTCTATATTCAAACAGAATTTATTAATTTCGAATTCCTTTAATTGCTATTACTTTATACTGAAGACTTCCGCAATGGCGCATATTGACAACAGCATTGAACAACTGATAGGAATCGATGAATGCTACTGTACAAAAATATCAGTCACCACCGGGAATCGAACCACGGACCTCTCAATTGCCGGTTGAGCGCCCTTAACCACTAGACCATGAAGACCTTTCTCTATATTCTCCAATGCATTCCAAACCCCTCCCCACCACCCTTCCACATGTCGGAAATACATACTGGAACCTATATTTTTACAAAAACATACTGGATATATCTATTGATAATAAGTCAATATTTAATAAGATTGCCTCCAAGTCTGAAACACATTTGACTATCATCACAGTAAGTTCATTGAAGGTAAGTCTTGTGGATCTGACTTGAAGGAGCCTTGCTGCCTTATGCAGTCGAAGATACATGAGACTTCAGGCAGCTTCCGGTAATGTAGTATTGATGTCAGTGTCATTCAGGTTATATTTAGATTAATATTATTAATAGTAAACCAAATGTGCCCGCATTTAGTTGTTCACCATTTTTTCTAATGTTATCAATGTGGTAAGAAGAAATTAATGAAGTATTTTTTTTTTAATATGAGCAATGAAAAAGTGAAAGTCACAGGTTATCGCCCCTTTAAGATTACATTAATTCTTGATTATTTCCTGTAAAATAAATATTCACCCGAGTCTAAAATGACGCATTTTGTATTGTGTCAGTTGAAATGTCAATAGTTTGTTAGTTATAATTTTTAGAAAATTTCGTTAAAAACGGAATATTTTAAATAACTATTGGAAAATAATCGAAAAAATATTCTTAAATGATGAGCTTTTATGTAACTCTGCTTCAAGTTCCTATCTTCTTCATTGACATTATAGAGAGATCACATTAAATAAACGGAAAAGGTTTTTTTTTAGAAAAATGTCAAAATTTAAATTGCAATCTAAATAAATAAATGTTTTATTCGTCGAAAATGACATAATAAAAAACACTTCACATTTCAATTCATTGAACAATTTTTAAGAGTTCGTCACATGAAAAATGACCAAGAAATGAATAACTTATAAATCATAAATAATATATAACTTGTAAAATAATAACAACACAAAATTAGAAATATAGATTTACAAAGTATTGCAATTGATGAAAAAAATAAATGCAAGTGAAGCCAACCAAGAAAAAATTATAGGAATATACACACTCAAAGAAGGTGAGACAGCAAGTCTACCTTATATAATGGCAAGTCTACCTTAGTGGTAGTGGTTTGAAGGGCTGGTGATTTATCAGTATTGTAACGACAAGCTTTTTTGCACGTAATTGCACTACAAGCAGTCAAATGTTTGAGTGAAAAACTGAAATATTTTACTCACTGAGCAAATGGCCATTTTGGACCGCGTTGGTCCATCATCGTCATGGTCACCATATACCAAGATTTGAAGAGCTGGTTTTTAATTATTCTTACCCGTTTTTTTAAGAGATAGTAGTGAGTTAGTTCTATCCAGGGGCCAGTTGCATTAAAATTTTAGAAACAACAATTAAAATCTAAATGTACAAGTAAAATCTTCCATGAGATATCGTATAACAACAAATACAAGTACTAATAAACAACTACTTCTACTATTAATATTTACGTTTGTAAAGTGTACTTTTTTAGGTGAATAAAGCCCACATAGGTCTGAGACCTGTCTTTGGGTAGCCTAATGAGTTGGAGTCTAAAGTTTTAGTTTGGCTCCGACCCACCAGAGTGTGGCAAGGGAAAAAATGAACACTCCATGGAAATAATTGCTTTTTAATCTTAAGGATCTTTAATTTTTTATAGCAAATGTCGCACAGGAGTACATATATAGGCATTGCGTAAGTTCTTGATGGCACTGACAGCTACGGTATTTATAGTAAGCAGTTGTCTATTATTTTTCATTCTATTTTCTATTGAAACTAGATGGATTGAAATTTCTCAAAGACCCATCTACTCCAGAATAATTAAAATTTCTTCAATGTGGTGTTTCAAGGTATCTAAATGTTATTGGTTTACCGTATATGACCTAGTATGTGAAACTAAATTTCATGTGCGACAATTGTCAGACCTAGCAATACTTTTGATGAATAAATCTATCTATCTATATGAAACTATATTGAGGAATTTAATAAATTTTAAATTAAACTGTGAAAAAGACTGATGTCATGAAAGCACATTCATGTGCGAGAATTGTTTTGCTCTTTTGTTGAGCTTCATCAGACACGGCTGGTGTCTGATGAAGCTGGTGTTTGTACCTGACAGTGAACTCTAATAAATTTGTGATGTTTTCCATGACGAAATACCTAATGAACAATCTAATATCACAACTGACCCTGTATTTCAATTGAAACTGAAATACTGTATTTAAATACAGTGTCAGTTGTGATATTAGACTAATAAATTTTGTAAATATCTACACATCTTGGAAGCCATGAGTTTCCCTACATAACCCTAGTTCATCTTTCAGATACTAATCTAGGGCGCTGGGTTTATACAAACGCTAAGTTCTTCCCATCATCAGGGGCGAACCCATAATTTTTTCGTTCAGGGGCTATCAATGGAGTAGCCAGAATTTTTTCTTGTGGGGTCTAACTTTAGGCATACGGAGGTACCGGTGGGTCTGGGGGCCATGGAATACCCCAATAGGTGTCCCGTCCTCCCCCCGAAACTTTTTGGAATTTGTAGTTTGAAAGTGAATTTTGAAGACCTCCAATAACATCAATTTAAGTTTTTAGCATTGACTATACACTACAAGTGCGGTACCGGTAGTTGTATAGTCAATGTTTATAGGAACTTTTAATGAAATGAATTTCTTGTAGGTAACATGACATGCAATATGTTTGGGGGGGTATGTTTGTGTTTTTACAAATACATGTAAGGGTATTGTAGGTCATTTACATTTGAAATACAGTTTCTGTTGTAAACAGATACTATCACGGTGATGGCGTGGGGCGTTTCCCACTATATTTCTCTCTGCTCACACGCGATAGATTATAATATATTGTAAACTATTCTAATACCACGACCATGTCTACTAAACGTGCATAAAAGACAAAATCTTACATTCAGTGAAATGGAATTTAAAGATAAAGGTATACAAATAATTTCGATTTCGAGGGGGGGTTCCCTTGGCTACGCCACTGGTTATTAATTTATTAACGAAGAAAATATTTCGGGGGATATAACCTAACAAAGAGCCTCAACCCACCATAAAAGATATCAATAAGGCTTTTTTCTAGTGAAAGTTCAGAATTTTTTGGGGGATATATCCCCTTTATTATTTATCTCACCCCCGAGTTGGCACCCGCTCTATCGATGTGGCATAGCATAGCATATCGCATGCTGCATGTATCAACCATTTTAACGTTCCTTGAAATAGTAATCCAAAGATATAAATCATGATAACAAACTCAACTCATAATAATAGCAGTTATTTAAAGCTTACATTTAACTCAATACGTAATAAAGAAATATTATTAGAATTAATACACTCTCTTCTCTTTGTGAGTGAGATCTGCATGCCTCAAGCCGCATATCTAATCGGGCAAGAGTTGGCAAGCGACGAAGCTGCTGAGATAGTAGCGCAGTGCGTGGCGAAAAATGGAAGCTCGTCATTCTCATAACCAAGCCAATTTTGAATTTCCGCTCGGTCGCTCGGTAATTTAATTATTCTGAAGCTTGAACAGCAAATTAAAAACTCAAAACTGACTCAAATATTCTAAATAAACTGAGGAATTCAATTAATATTGTTTTAAGAGGTTACCTTCAACAGCTTCTGAGCAAAAAATGTTAAACCACAAAAAATATAGGTGTTTTTGCGTTTTTTTGAGATTACTCAAAAACTACTATAGTTAAAAATTTGAAACATGTCTTAAACGATTCTTCAGCTTATTTTGCATATTAGTAAAGGCTTTTGAAATCTTAATCTTTCTTAATAACTTCGAGAAAAAATAAAATAATTCGTGATTTTTCCAACTTTGACGAAGTGGCAATCAGTAACGGACAGTTTCCCGATATAGGTTCTTCGGATGTTCCTATCCTAGATTTCGATGAAGATTCATCTCTTCAAAGCATATTTTGATATCTCAAAATTTGAAAAAATTCATATATATTTTTTTATTTCAAAACCCATAGAAGTTATGTTCTTGAAACCAGTTTTAATCGATTTTCCAGTAAATTTCCCACAAAAGAAGACCCTTTTGGAACCTCTGAGCATACTACAATTTTCAGGATAATCAAAATTAGATTTTTTTGTGAAAGTGCATCTTCAGAAATCTCCAATTGTTCTGGGACTTGCAAAAGCTTCCATTATCTGAAAGTGTTATCAAACCTGGAGAATGAACCGAGGAATCGAATAAAAATAGTTTTAAGTTCGTAACTCTGATGGTTTTTGAGAACTAGTTGCGCAAATGCAAAAAAAAAACTTGAATTTTGAGATGTCGTTAAGGGTTTTTTAATGATATCTCAAGAACTAATGTAGCTACATGCTTGGAACAGGTTTCTATCGATTCTTCAGCTTGTTCTGCATATGACAACATCTATTTTCAACCCTGAAATTATCTAATAAATTCAGAAAAAAATAAAATGACTCAATTTTGGCGATCTTTGACGATTTTTTACCCAATAACGGTGCATTTCCGGACACCGGTTCATCAGGTGTTCCTATCCTACTTTTTTGTGTAGAATCACGTACATATTTTTTTCGCGATATCTCGCAAAATTTTTTTCAAAAAACGGACGTGTGCTAACTTTGACATTTTAGTATGCAAATTAGGTATCGAAGCGTAATATCGACTAATCGATATTTTATCCGTCGATCACGCACTATCGATGTATCGATAGTCGAAGTTTCTCGTTTTTAACGTACTTTTACTATAATAATTATAATTATTATAGATCTTGCATTTTCTAGTGATCTAATTCTCTTTTTTACCTGAATTATCATTTTTATGCTATTTGGTAATATTTTTATCGATTTCAAACACAATTCCATTTGAGTTGTGAATAATTTCATCTTATTTCCACTCACAAAGTTCTCAATACTGTAACTTGTGCTGCTTCCATCTTACCTTCAACCGCAGATTCACAACATAACGCTGGGTATTTTGGAAGTGAAATAACAAGTGTAAAATATTGGAAATCAATCATTTATTTATAGAAAACTGAACGATATTTATAAATTATTTCAGTTGAACAATAATTATGAAATACAAGTAGACAAATTAGACAACAATGATAGTGCAAGCAATATAACAATACCATACATTATCATTACAATAGATTACAAAAGATATTATCTATTACAATAGGTTACTAATTACAATAGATTTTTTTGGAGGATAAAGCGCACGTAGGTCTGAGACCTGTACGTGGGAAATGAGTTGGATGATCACCTCATTACCCATGCACAAGTCTTCAGACTCATTTGGGCATCATCAGCAATAAAAAACGATCCTGCCAGAGTTGCACTGTCCTCGACTGGTTTAAGGCAGCACAAGGAGCGTTTGCTAAGCGTGGAGTCGACTTCACGCTACAAATAAATGACTGTCACATGTAATTTATTGATTGTCTTTCTTAATGGCGGAGTTAGGACTCTTGGTTCCTCATACAACCATAGATTGACTATGACAGCACAGCCATTAATCAGAAGCGTAAAGTCGACTCCACGCTTGGTGTGCGGACTGCCCTAGTCTAGGTTTCTCTACAATAGCGCTCTAGCACAATAAGTGTCTCCGTTTGGATGGAGTTAGCGCGCAATTGAGAGATGTCTACTGTCTATCTACGGTCTAAACTTCACATCCAAGCGGTACAGGTTATTGGCCAAGAGCGTTCAGGTAGAGAAATCGTCAAACATATGATACATCGTTTTAGAGACAAAATTACAGAGGTCAAGTTTTTAAACACAAGAATGATTGCATAATCATTTCAAGATAAAGCAATATAGACCAGGGTGACTAGCGACCGGGAAAAGTCATGGAATTTAAAAAAAGTATCGGGAAATTTTTTTTAGTAATTAAGTACTTGATAATAATTATACTAATTATAGAAACCCTCACATAAAATGCTCCAATATCAAACTTGAAATGCGTTTTTAGATGGACAACTAAACAAATAAGCTAGATAGGCTAACAAACATAGAATTGTTTTGATTATTCGCTAAGGTCTTTTTGTTTTTCATGTATATAAAAGCCAAATACCTCTGATTCACTGACTCATTCATCAGCTTTTCTCGAAAACCACATGGGTAATTAAGTTGAAATTTGGTATACATGTCCCGTTGGGGCTCTAGATGCATGCTAAGAAAGAATTTTGAAAAAATCCAAAAAATATGGCTAAAAGTGAAAATATAAAAATTAGATATAAGAAATATGAAGTTGTGAATTGAATAACTGTGCCCGTATCCATGACTACAGATGATCAACAAAAAAAGTGCTGGATCAATTCACGATTTTGTACGAATTTTAAACCACCCCCTAGGATTCAGGGGGGATTCTGCCCTCTGGATAGACGGTTAAGGCGAGTGAAGCGATCCTGTCGGCTAGTACCATCAAGGAAAATTTTATTCAAGATCAGGGGAAAGTCAGGGAATTTTTGTAGCTTACTTTGCTTGTCACCTATGCAGCTAGTCGATTCCAAGAGGGTTTGAAGCCTAATACGGAGTGGCTCACAAGGACCGGATGTTTTCTAATGTAACAATGAATAGTGGAATATTTATTTGGAAAGGTTTTTCTTTGGTACAGAACACAGATACACTTGTAGTTTTGATTTTTTCTGTGGAAGTACTTGAAATAATTTGTGTAACACTGAAGTCAAACAAATGGGGCCAGAAATGTCAATCTCGAAATGATTCTGTCTAGAAAAAGAGGATACAATTTCAGAGGATACTAATTACAGAGGACAGCCTTATCCTGGACCGTAATTAAACCACCTCAAGGCTTCCTTAACTCAAGAGGACTTGAAACTCATCAACTCAAAAGGATCTCTTTCCAAGCCTCCCTTGAATTGAAGAAGAGATAGTTGTAAGAGATTTTTATTATGTAAGAAATGTTTTGTGCTTTTGACTAATACAAATTATTCACTCAGAAACCTCCTAATGGGTTTGAAATGTGCAATGCCGAAGACACAACTAGCCTGACATAATTTTTCGTACCAAACGTTTTTGAAAATATGATTTTCAACAGTTTCTGTACCAAATAAAAATATTTTCGAGTGAAGATTTGATTTTTCATGATTACTTTAAAACATCAGATTCCCGTGAGCCACTCTGCAGATACTCTACAATCATAATAATAATTAAACAGAATTTATTAATTTTAAATTCCTCAAAATAATAACACAATTTTTCCTAAATTCCAGCTAGGCACCGAACCGACAATCGGTTAGTTCAATCAGTTACAGAAGCTCTTGTATCGCGGATGCAAATACTATACTTGCTACGGTCTGTACATGCATGTTTAGTATTTGCGCCCGTGACGCAACTAACCGATTGCATTTGGGTTTGGGTGCTAATTACAAAGCACAAGACTTGGGTCAGGATTGTTTACTCTCTTGAGTTAGTGACTATCAAAGCTAATGCCATTTACTGTAATGAGAAGAAAATTATAACCATAATATTATTTTGTGAAATATGGGCGTTTAACAAGCAATTTTCCAGTTTTCTGTAAAGATTTGATGTTTTTTTTTTTAGAGAGCTACTCTAAAATATTTCAGTTGAATAGCTCATATTGTTTTGATTGGAGTCATTACAAGGAATAGAAAATTGAAAAATGTAGATTTAAAATCTTTGGTACCAGTTCCAATATAAAATCATTGAAAAATGATATAAGCTCGTAGTGGGACATGAATTTTCAAAAAAAAAAAGGATTACATCAAGCATTCATCATATTCTACAAATTATAAAGTACAATTGTTGAATTTACCAATGACGCTTCTTCGCAGGTTATAACAGAAATAATTCTCTAGCAGCTTAGAAAGCTAAACTCTAATAGCTCAATGGTCACAAACCCAAGAAATTTACAAAAATATCACAGAATATCTATAATGAATTAAATTAATAAAGATTTAATACTATTTCTCAATGGAAACCCCAAGAAATTTTCAAAAAAAATAAATATTTTAATGAGTTAAATTAAGGTTTTAATATTATTTCAAATTGGAAAGTATATTGCATTCTGCCAGCGTTCGCCAAGCGTCACAGGCGTTATGGAAAAATGGCTGAGATTGGCAGAGCTGACAGTAAATGCCAGTATTTTATGCATGCTGCTGGACGTCTGTGGCGCTTGGCGAACGGCATGAGGTTGAAAACACACCAGACTAGACTAAGGCTCTTCAAACACCTTTATAGTTTATAGAACGTTAAATTCATTTTTGTCAGAGATAGACAAAATTGACAAGTGATTGCTATAGAACAGTTCACACTGAGTTGACTATAGTGTTGAACTGTCTTGTCCGATTCGGTCTTAACCGATCAATTAATATTGAGTTTTCCATGGAATATAAAAGTAATATGCTATTGAATAAATCGAAGAATGTCAAATATTACTTAATGATTGCTGTTGGTAAAGAACAATAAAACATTGATAAATAAATTAACAATACAGTAGTAAACATTTTGAAATATAAGTAATTATACAGTGGTTATTGGAAACAAAAATGTTCTAGATCGGAAAAGATTGATAAATATAATAATAAACATTCTTCAATTTACTGAAGAGAAACTAATTTACGAGAAATAATGTCTTTTATCTCTTCTGGTTCATATTGGGAAAATTCATACCGAAGTTATTTATAGATAGATTTTATGACAGACATTAGTTCATGTTAGAGAGTCTGTACAAGGAGCATTTGCCAAGCGTGGAGTCGCACCTACGCTTCTAATAAATGGCTGATATCTGGCATGACACCACATCACCAATCACAAAGTTACAGCAATCACAAGTGATACTTGGCTTTCTTTTATACGTTAACATCATCATTACAAACATATTCACAACAATTCAAATGTACATAAAAAGTGATTGAAGTAAGACAATTTTCAGCCATTGCAGTCGTCACCAGATGCTTTATCACACCAGAGATGTTTAATGCGACACAGGTAACTGGAGAGTAGAGCTCTGCATGATCCTGAAACAAAAATATATTATTTACTGGCTGTTTTGCATGACAATATACTTTATAATATTTTTATTGAACTTCAAAAAGAGACATTTTTAAGTTAAATGCAGAATTATATGCTAAGTTCATCCCAAATAAACTTTTCATTCAGATTATAAGATACTTCTTACAATAAAAAAGTGTTGTTTATGGTGCATGCACAGCGGAGCATTCAATACTCGATGATAATTACCATCGCAAAATCTAAGCAAATGCTATGAAGAGTGGTATTCACTTCAATCCGCCATGCATCACTCAACAGCAGGTGTTTGATTTTTCAATGGTGATTAAGCTCGAGTATTGGATGCTCCATAGTGCAAGCCCCATCTAATACTCATTCAATACAATAGATGAAGCATCCAAAACTCGAGTAAAATCACTATCGCAAAATCAAACATTGGTCCAATCTGTCATTCCAATTTTACATCGTGTTCTATTTTGCGATGGTGATTATCCTAGAGTACTGTATGCTCCACTTTGCAAGCACCCTAACAAAAAGTATAGCCAACTTGGTGTCCGAGTGCGTTTCATTGGCCTCAGCCAAGATTCGAGCGGTGAGCGGTAAGCAGCAGAAGAAAAACTTAATAGTCAAGAGTCTACTTTCATGTTGAGATAGGCAAAAGGCGCCTCTCTGCCGTCTTCCCGCCTACTTCCGACATTTTTTGCAAAATAGCCATGTATGTTCTGAAAATGTTGAATTTTATAGAACTACTGTATGTTTACTTTTAAAATATGACACGTCATAAGCATTGCTTAAATATGTAGTGCTGTTTGATGCAAATAAAAATGAAATGGAATTTTTTCCTGCCTTTCATATCGTGACAGAGGTCTTGTGTGTATTTTCACCGCCGATACAGAAGGCATGATCTCGCCGCTGCTTCTGCCAACTTCTTTCTATGTTACAATGTTGGCGGGATACCGGTAGACCTACTCTACAATCTAAAATGATCTACAATGTTCTACTTTGCATGGTATCGCACAGGCCGTGCACTTCATTGCATCATTTTGTAGCAGCTACGTTCGCAACGGCAAATCTCACTCCACAGATCATGCCTCTTGTATCGACCGTGAATACGAGTTTTTTTGACACTATGTATACATTTGACAGTAAATTCATGTTCTCATCATAAGTTGTATGTAACAAAAATATATTATACTATTAAAGTTGTCTTGTCTTGAAAGTCTTGACTTTGTTAGCCTATAAAATTAATAATATTGTCTATTATCAAGTTGCTGGTTACACTAGATATATCATCAATATTATATAGATGGAAGTGATGTATCGATAGTATTGACTACAAAGCTAATGCTGGATGTCTTATTGAGGACGCAACCCTTTTTAGCTCTCACTGTACGAAGTACATAGGGGGAGAGCATTATGCGGAGGCTCTGGCTGTACACATAAAATTTTAGAGCAAAAACTATAGGGGGTAGAGGTAACAAATTTTCAGGAGGTATTAGGCACCTCATAAGAAGAAAAAAGAAATTAAAATTAAGTTCGTTGGTCCTCGCTGAAGGACACAAAAAGGAAAAATCTATCCTTAAAGGAACAGCTGATAGAAGTTACAGTTTTTGGAGCACGGCTTTGAGGCATGTCTTCTCTCAGTTTTAGTGATTTGGAAAATTTGTATTGATCTGTATCAGTTGTTTCCCTATAGAATAAAATCGATTTTCCTTAAAATGTTTTTAAAAAAATACGGTCGGGACAGTGAGAGATTCTCCATTGAATTTACCGTAAGTTAGATTCATTCCACTTTTTTTCACGACCCATCAATACTCCAATTGGTAGGGAATAGAGCGCATGCGCGAACTGTTTGCCTGCATAAAACAACAAAAAACCTAACCAACTAACCTTTCTATACTTATAAGGGATACTATATCAAGTATAGAATGTATATTAAATATAGAAAGCTTAGTTATCTTATTTTGTTTTGCTGTTTTATGCAGACAAACAGTGGCCATGGCTTCACTACACAGTTCGCGCATGCGCTCTATTCCCTACCAATTGGAGATTGATTGGTCTTTTTTCTACCTCTTAGACTCGGGTTATGGCTTTGATAAAACACTCTTTAAATGTATACTAATATAAAGCCGCTTTTCACCAACCGAACATGTCAGCCGAACATTGTTGGCGAATACAAAACACGGACCAACATTAAACATATGGGTCACCGAACATGTTCATGAGTTCACTTGAAATGTTCGGTCTGTGAGCGAACAGTGACGACCAACAGCAGGTTCTTGCCACTACTCCCACCACACCAATCATAATGTTCGAGAAGGCGTACACACCAAACAATGTTCGGCGATATCAGATGATTCCAGCGAACACTGTTCGCCGAGCATGTTCGGTTGGTGGAGACGCGGTTTTAAATGTAATAAATTGTTAATGGGAATAAAACACTGTTCAATGGCATTATATCAAGCAGCTCTATTTTCCGTACCTTCCATATTTTTCCCCAGAAAATACTATAAATGAAGTAAGAAATCACAGGTAAGTCTGGTTTTGCTTCGAGTTTCTCGAAGTTTTAATAGATGTGGTTGTGACAATTTCGTCTTATTATTCATTATGGATACCTTCCACAATATCACCTTCGCCATTACTAAGAAAGTTAAAAAATAGTCAGGCGCTTGAGTAAATAATTTCATTTACCAAATGACTTTATTATTGAAATTAGAACATTGTTTGAGCTGAATTAGTCACGAAATTATGCATTTCACTGTTTTTTCCCTTCCTAAAATCCCAAGTTTCATGCTTCGACTACACTCTTGTTTCCATTAATATTAATATGTCTTTCAACATATTAATAGAATAAGTTACTAAGACATACCTCAATTTAGCGAAGTTAGATTTGTAAGTGATTCATCTTTTTCCATTACAGGTCCGTTGTAGGTTCTTCAGCTCATCTTCTTCCTTTTCTTCATCTTTGATCTTGGAGTAAACCAGTGCATTGAAAACTGTAAAACAAACATAAAAAGAGCTTAAGTTTCTAAAGTTATAACATTAGATGCATTGAGAATAAGGGTTAATAATAAATAGAGTTTTGATTTCACATAAAATTCAACAAGTAAATTGAGTATCAAGTTCAATTTGATTATCTAGGGTTTGATTTTTCAAATTTAGGACTAAGTTAAACAGATTAATGAAGGACTGGTTGGATATTAAAATTGAGAAGCTATTGTGTTCATTTTATATGGAATGTGACTAATACAGATTTAATCAATTTAATCAAACATATTTATTGCATTTTCTTCAAGAAAAGCAATTTCGTCAAATAGTTATAATACTACACAATAGTAAATTTGAAATGTATACACTAGAGTTTATACAATACTGATAGTCATTTTGTTAGCACACCCAGTCTTCTTTTTTGAAATTTACAAACTCTTGTATACTATAGAATGGTGTGTTCTTTAGGAATTTACAGAGTCTTCTTTTGAGTGCCAATCCATCCAGCTCCTTCACAGATTGTTGTCATTGTCCGCAGAGCGGAGGTATTCAGTGTGATTTGTAGCACTAAAATTAATTTCGTGAATTAATTAGAGAGAAAAGGTTTTAAAAGTTCTAGTTGATGCTTTGAAATGAGCTGAAACAATTTTTATTGGTGAGAATTTAAATAATTTAGACAGGATATGGGCTCTTGATATTTTTAGATTCAAAGAAAATTGATTATCACTATCAGTATAGTCTGTTCAGCGAGCATACGGAGTGAAGTAAACAAACTTTGCATGTGTGTGAGTGAGGAAATCCGAGAATTGTACTGGCATCGGTCGGTTGGCCTGTTCACATTCATTGCCACCTACAGTTCATTCTTAACAGCTGATGTCGCACTTCCAGTTTGTGAAATAAATAAATTATTATTGCATTATTTCAAGAACATATTAGATTTTAAATTCAGTTATCAAGTCAGTATTTTCATTTCAAATGTATAGGTAAAAATAATTCAATCGACAAATTTATGAACAATTCTAATTCTAATAGTGATACCAGTGATTGCTGAATGTTTGGATACATTACCTAAGCATTGAAGATAAGAAAATAGCCATCTCATTCATATAATTCATTAATCTCATGTATCTATTTCCATCTACAATGAATAATGAGTATTATCCAAGTAGCTGTTTGAAAATGATTATTGAAAGTCGTTTTCAAAGGGTAGGCCTGTTGCCTGTTCGATGCGTTTCAAAAACTACGCTATCTGTGAATCGGGTTTCTTTGAGTCTCGGCTTGCACGCACGCACATGTTTGTTTACTCCCACTCCGTAGGCTCGCTGAACAGACTATAGAGATATTGATGCCGTGATAGTTATCTTCAATGGTTAAAACTTGTCGATAGTTACAAAACAATGATTAAAACACAACATCGTTACATACAGTGGTTCATTTGTTCCCAGTTTTCAAAATCCTAGCTCACCAAAATGTAATACAATCACTTATCAGGTGAACAGTTTGTGAGAAGGTATTTTTATTCTTTCATTCAAAGTACAACTCTTAATAACTTTTCCAATAAGCGTCTTGTGTTGAAATAGATGGAATTATATAGATGGCCGCTTAGCGCAGTTGGTTGGGGCGTCGCAACTTCAGCTTGCTGTCATTTAAGTGATCGTGGGTTCGAATCCCACTCCACCGTCAGGCATTTATGTATAATCATTCACCTCATTACCCACGCACAAGTCTCGGACTCATGTGGGCATCATCAGCAATACAAAAAAATTAAATGATTAGTTTTAATTCAACGATTTTCAGAAACTGCACTGAAAAACTGAAATTATAAGGAGTAAATATATTGTTGGTGTAGCCTAAACACTTGGGTAAAGCGCAAATAGAAGCACAGGCTTGATGATGTAAATCAGGGTAACGTTTTGGATGGTGATGAAGCGAGGGTAGTCTTATTCAGTTTTCATTTCCGATTCAATAGACTGCACCATTAAAACATGATGGGTCTTAATTTTTCGAGTGGAATCAAACAAAGCAATCCATCAATAAAGAAACTGACTCAATATCAAAGGCATGTCATTGATTTTATAATAAGATAATATTTTATCATATTTCATAATATTTTTTCTTGTTTAAAACATTTAATAAATTTTAAAATGTTTGGAATACTTACACAAGTCATGTTGTCATTTGAGGTTGAACTTCACGAACGAGGTAAATTCCATGAATACGTGATGTAACATGTATTGCAGCTTTGGCATTTTGGGTGTCCATTGCAGAACAAGTAGACAGGGAACCAGCTCAAACCACAATAGTTGTAAAATTCTACAAGGACTTGTCGCAGACTTGTTTGAGCACTGATCACCTAAAAGCACAATTAAGAAGCATTCTTAAGTAATTCATGAGAATGGTGTAGATGGATCTTAATCTTCAAGAGTTTAAACTTTGCTAAAACAGATTGCTGACTTACCAGTTCGGCCGAATATGTAATCTTATGAAAGCATAGTCCAATTTTGAAAAAAATTGCATAGCTACTGTTTAGACGTAGAGGTGCACTTCCGCATGAGGTACACTGCGAGAATTGATAGGTTAGGTTTAGCTTCGGGTTTGGTACAGATATCGACTACAGATTACCTCAATCGATTATTTCGGTATATACAGACACGGAAGTGCAACCAGACGTATAAAATGAATTCTGTAATTAGCATACCTACGAGAGTAAACTTTATGAGTTGCAGTAATTAGTAGCAATACCTAACCTTATCAATAATACAGTACAGAAATAATATTGATACTAAAAAGAGAAAAAACTCTTGAAGTTACATTACTGCACATATTTATTATATCCTGGGAGTCTACTGGTGCATGAAACAACAGCTGAGCATTTGATTGGTCTAATTACATTCATAATTCTAAACCCACTATTCAGACTCATATGCTCAGAATTTATGATCATTATCATTGCCGGTAAATGGAATTTTACTGAAAAGCAAACTTGAATAAATTAAATAAGGTATTTGTAAAATTTCATTTACTGGTAAACGGTAAAAAGCTCGAATGAACCAATGCAGGCTCCCATAGCACACCCGTTATTACCGATGTCATGATATAGATGGAACTCCATTGCTCTATCTGTTCGTCTATGATTATATGCTTTAAAGGTACTTTAAAGGCTTTACAGAGCCGTAGTTATGTTCAGAAGGTGAGTTTTTAATATTGAATAATTAATTAATTAATTGAGACCGACACTTACAGAGCCGTAGTTATGTTCAAAAGGTGAGTTTTTAATATTGAATAATTAATTGAGACCGACACTTAAAAACTTGATAATTGTGATCAGGAGACATAATACAGTACTACAATTTAGTGAAGCTTTCAAGTGATTTTTTTCTTTCTAACATCTGTGGCACAATTACCAAATTATGTATCTTGAGATAACTTATATGCTGCCTGTAAAAAAGTACCTTTAAAAAGTATAATCTAATTTCAAAATGAAGCTGAACTACCTATGTATTCTAGAAACATTTACTTACCATCATAGACCAAAAACCCTCTAATGAATAGATTCTCCTTCAGAAGCTGAACCATTCATATTTGGAAAATATCACCTGTCATAGGAGTCGATAAAGTAGAAACTACTGTATTCTGTATTTGTTGAATCAAAATCATTCAAAAATTTGTAGATACGAACAGAAAGAGAAATTTTAACCTCTATCAGTCTGACTTGACTATTAAACAAACAGCTGACAGTGACACTGACTGAAGCAGCAAGACCAACTAGATATCACACATCGATAGCTTACAATATGCTTTGAGCTTTGTCATCATTCTGTAACCCAAATTTTGTGATCCTTGAATAGAAATTCCTGCAATACATCAATAATTATGAATTTCCCGATCCAAATATCGTGATACGAATTGATCGTGTAGTCTGTAGCGAGCCCTCAACATCCCTATAGCACTATGCAGTCTGCAACCCCCAGTGGGTGGGGGTAGTAGAATTGCACCCACAGTATCCCTGCTTGTCGTAAGAGGCGACTAAAAGGGCAACTGTCCGTTGACCTCATTATCCTAGAAACCTATCCTTTATCCTGCTCATCATCCCAGCCGCTCCCTCCACCCTTTCCTCTATCTAACGGTGCCTGCAGGACACCAGGCGACCTCCTGCAGTATGTAGCCTTGCCCGGGCATGCGGGGCTCTGTCCGGGTTGACTCCACTTCCCTAGCTGCTCGTGGGAACCACATGAATTTCCAAATACGAACCAGAACCAAACCTCAAGGCAACTCCAGAAGTTGCCTTGCCCTCAAACCTATCAGGTTCCACCCCATCAGGGCAGGTTCCTCGATTTGAATCAACAGTCAAGGACAATGCCCAGGGTCCTTCAGATCAATTTACATCACAGTAAAGCAGCCTCGGCTGCTTTCTGCCAGTTCTTCCTCAGAGAGGGATTTGACCTAGCAAAAGGCTGCTAGCAGACACAAGCTCCTACTTCACCAACTGGCTGGTGAGGCTGGGTAGAGGTCAGGTCAAGCAGTTGATTGCTCTGATAACTGGACATGGCCACTTCAGGAAACATCTCCACACAATTGGACTCAGAAATGAAAGTCAGATGTGTAGGCTTTGCAATCAGTCTGAAGAGACTGCCAAGCACATCATACTGGATTGCGAGAGACTCGGGGCAAGGAGAAGGGCTCTGTTTGGCTGCAAACAACCAGGTGATGAATGGGACGTTAGCATAGGGAAAAAACTCCTGGATCTTGTAAAGGGCACAGGTATTGGTTTGCCCAACTAACGTACTAGGGACACACAATAAGCTTCGGTTGACGTGTGAGGATCTTTGGATCTTTGAATCCGTCCCTTCATAACATAATAATAATAATGCAGTCTGCAACTCTGCAAATTGAGAATCGGCGCCATTTTAGGGGAGATTTTGAGCGGCAATTCAAAAACCGTATTGCAAGAAATGAGAAAAAGTATGGTTTGTTAATTCGAATTATTATCTTAACCAAAAACTAATTTTAAATTCACCACTGCAATGTTCTCAGAGATTCATATTCCAATAAAATGGATAAATATTATTATTATAATTCATAGATTCCACATTGTTGTTTGAGCCATAGAGTTTTTAAAGTACAATCTTAGGTTTGTTCCAACTATCAAAATAATAATAGATTGTTCTAGAGCCAACTTTAGGAACTTCCGCCACAATTTATTATTGAATTAATTATAAAATGAATCAACACTTATTTGAGAAATGCTACTACTTAGATCATTCCACATCTGAGAAAAGTACCAGTTCACTGAATCCAACAGCGACTCACTATAAGCTGGGCATTCACGTTCCAACTTGTTGTACCACTTGCAGTAGCCTACGGTACTGCTAGAGCTAGTAGTACTGCTATAATATTATAACTATTATATTAATACAATTATTGGGTGATAAGGTGAAGAATTTTATCATATGGATGATAAAGTTATTTAAATATAGGTCCTAATAGCAAGCGTACATAATATATTGTAATAATACATAAATATATTGATGCAGCTTGCTAGAGAAGCTCATTAAAAATATACAAGTATTTTTGGAAACCTTTTCAGACGTCTGTGAAGTTGGCCCGCCCAAAATGGCCCCCCCAAGTGAAATTGTTATGAATCGTTAGTTTAGCGTTACTTTAGGTTTGTTTTGATAAATTTGACGTTTGTTTAGATTTCTATATACTAGATCCAGCAGTTACTATTTGGGCGGGCCAGCTTCACACTAGCCCGCATGTTCGGCTGGAATTTATTAAAAATGGTACAGATCGTTAGTTTAGCGTTAGTTTAGGTTTGTTTTGACAAATTTGACGTTTGTTTGGGTTTCTATATACTAGATCCGGCAGTTACTATTTGGGCGGGCCAGCTTCACACTAGCCCGCATGTTCGGCTGGAATTTGTTAAAAATGGTACAGGTCGTTAGTTTAGCGTTAGTTTAGGTTTGTATTGACAAATTTGACGTTTGTTTAGGTTTCTGAGTACTATAGATCCGGCAGTTACTTTTTGGGCGGGCCAGCTTCACACTAGCCCGCATGTTCGGCTGGAATTTGCTAAAAATGGTACAGATCGTTAGTTTAGCGTTAGTTTAGGTTTGTTTTGACAAATTTGACGTTTGTTTAGGTTTCTATATACTAGATCCGGCAGTTACTATTTGGGCGGGCCAGCTTCACACTAGCCCGCATGTTCGGCTGGAATTTGTTTAAAATGGTACAGGTCGTTAGTTAAGCGTTAGTTTAGGTTTGTTTTGACAAATTTGACGTTTGTTTAGGTTTCTGAGTACTATAGATCCGGCAGTTACTTTTTGGGCGGGCCAGCTTCACACTAGCCCGCATGTTCGGCTGGAATTTGCTAAAAATGGTACAGATCGTTAGTTTAGCGTTAGTTTAGCGTTAGTTTAGGTTTGTTTTGACAAATTTGACGTTTGTTTAGGTTACTGAGTACTATAGATCCGGCAGTTACTTTTTGGGCGGGCCAGCTTCACACTTGCCCGCATGTTCGGCTGGAATTTGCTAAAAATGGTACAGATCGTTAGTTTAGCGTTAGTTTAGGTTTGTTTTGACAAATTTGACGTTTGTTTAGGTTACTGAGTACTATAGATCCGGAAGTTACTTTTTGGGCGGGCCAGCTTCACACTAGCCCGCATGTTCGGCTGGAATTTGTTAAAAATGGTACAGATCGTTAGTTTAGCGTTAGTTTAAATTTGTTTTGACAAATTTGACGTTTGTTTAGGTTTCTATATATTAGATCCGGCAGTTACTATTTGGGCGGGCCAGCTTCACACTAGCCCGCATGTTCGGCTGGAATTTGTTAAAAATGGTACATGTCGTTAGTTTAGCGTTAGTTTAGGTTTGTTTTGACAAATTTGACGTTTGTTTAGGTTTCTGAGTACTATAGATCCGGAAGTTACTTTTTGGGCGGGACAGCTTCACACTAGACCGCATGTTCGGCTGGAATTTGCTAAAAATGGTACAGGTCGTTAGTTTAGCGTTAGTTTAGGTTTGTTTTGACAAATTTGACGTTTGTTTAGGTTTCTGAGTACTATGGATCCGGAAGTTACTTTTTGGGCGGGCCAGCTTCACACTAGCCCGCATGTTCGGCTGGAATTTGTTAAAAATGGTACAGATCGTTAGTTTAGCGTTAGTTTAGGTTTGTTTTGACAAATTTGACGTTTGTTTAGGTTACTGAGTACTATAGATCCGGCAGTTACTTTTTGGGCGGGCCAGCTTCACACTAGCCCGCATGTTCGGCTGGAATTTGTTAAAAATGGTACAGATCGTTAGTTTAGCGTTAGTTTAGGTTTGTTTTGACAAATTTGACGTTTGTTTAGGTTTCTATATACTAGATCCGGCAGTTACTATTTGGGCGGGCCAGCTTCACACTAGCCCGCATGTTCGGCTGGAATTTGTTAAAAATGGTACAGGTCGTTAGTTTAGCGTTAGTTTAGGTTTGTTTTGACAAATTTGACGTTTGTTTAGGTTTCTGAGTACTATAGATCCGGCAGTTACTTTTTGGGCGGGCCAGCTTCACACTAGCCCGCATGTTCGGCTGGAATTTGCTAAAAATGGTACAGATCGTTAGTTTAGCGTTAGTTTAGGTTTGTTTTGACAAATTTGACGTTTGTTTAGGTTACTGAGTACTATAGATCCGGCAGTTACTTTTTGGGCGGGCCAGCTTCACACTAGCCCGCATGTTCGGCTGGAATTTGCTAAAAATGGTACAGATCGTTAGTTTAGCGTTAGTTTAGGTTTGTTTTGACAAATTTGTCGTTTGTTTAGGTTACTGAGTACTATAGATCCGGAAGTTACTTTTTGGGCGGGCCAGCTTCACACTAGCCCGCATGTTCGGCTGGAATTTGTTAAAAATGGTACAGATCGTTAGTTTAGCGTTAGTTTAGGTTTGTTTTGACAAATTTGACGTTTGTTTAGGTTTCTATATATTAGATCCGGCAGTTACTATTTGGGCGGGCCAGCTTCACACTAGCCCGCATGTTCGGCTGGAATTTGTTAAAAATGGTACATGTCGTTAGTTTAGCGTTAGTTTAGGTTTGTTTTGACAAATTTGACGTTTGTTTAGGTTTCTGAGTACTATAGATCCGGAAGTTACTTTTTGGGCGGGCCAGCTTCACACTAGACCGCATGTTCGGCTGGAATTTGCTAAAAATGGTACAGATCGTTAGTTTAGCGTTAGTTTAGGTTTGTTTTGACAAATTTGACGTTTGTTTAGGTTACTGAGTACTATAGATCCGGAAGTTACTATTTGGGCGGGCCAGCTTCACACTGGCCCGCATGTTCGGCTGGAATTTGTTTAAAATGGTACAGGTCGTTAGTTAAGCGTTAGTTTAGGTTTGTTTTGACAAATTTGACGTTTGTTTAGGTTTCTGAGTACTATAGATCCGGCAGTTACTTTTTGGGCGGGCCAGCTTCACACTAGCCCGCATGTTCGGCTGGAATTTGCTAAAAATGGTACAGATCGTTAGTTTAGCGTTAGTTTAGCGTTAGTTTAGGTTTGTTTTGACAAATTTGACGTTTGTTTAGGTTACTGAGTACTATAGATCCGGCAGTTACTTTTTGGGCGGGCCAGCTTCACACTTGCCCGCATGTTCGGCTGGAATTTGCTAAAAATGGTACAGATCGTTAGTTTAGCGTTAGTTTAGGTTTGTTTTGACAAATTTGACGTTTGTTTAGGTTACTGAGTACTATAGATCCGGAAGTTACTTTTTGGGCGGGCCAGCTTCACACTAGCCCGCATGTTCGGCTGGAATTTGTTAAAAATGGTACAGATCGTTAGTTTAGCGTTAGTTTAGGTTTGTTTTGACAAATTTGACGTTTGTTTAGGTTTCTATATATTAGATTCGGCAGTTACTATTTGGGCGGGCCAGCTTCACACTAACCCGCATGTTCGGCTGGAATTTGTTAAAAATGGTACATGTCGTTAGTTTAGCGTTAGTTTAGGTTTGTTTTGACAAATTTGACGTTTGTTTATTTTTCTGAGTACTATAGATCCGGAAGTTACTTTTTGGGCGGGCCAGCTTCACACTAGACCGCATGTTCGGCTGGAATTTGCTAAAAATGGTACAGGTCGTTAGTTTAGCGTTAGTTTAGGTTTGTTTTGACAAATTTGACGTTTGTTTAGGTTTCTGAGTACTATGGATCCGGCAGTTACTTTTTGGGCGGGCCAGCTTCACACTAGCCCGCATGTTCGGCTGGAATTTGTTAAAAATGGTACAGATCGTTAGTTTAGCGTTAGTTTAGGTTTGTTTTGACAAATTTGACGTTCGTTTATGTTACTGAGTACTATAGATCCGGCAGTTACTTTTTGGGCGGGCCAGCTTCACACTAGCCCGCATGTTCGGCTGGAATTTGTTAAAAATGGTACAGATCGTTAGTTTAGCGTTAGTTTAGGTTTGTTTTGACAAATTTGACGTTTGTTTAGGTTTCTATATACTAGATCCGGCAGTTACTATTTGGGCGGGCCAGCTTCACACTAGCCCGCATGTTCGGCTGGAATTTGTTAAAAATGGTACAGGTCGTTAGTTTAGCGTTAGTTTAGGTTTGTTTTGACAAATTTGACGTTTGTTTAGGTTTCTGAGTACTATAGATCCGGCAGTTACTTTTTGGGCGGGCCAGCTTCACACTAGCCCGCATGTTCGGCTGGAATTTGCTAAAAATGGTACAGATCGTTAGTTTAGCATTAGTTTAGGTTTGTTTTGACAAATTTGACGTTTGTTTAGGTTACTGAGTACTATAGATCCGGCAGTTACTTTTTGGGCGGGCCAGCTTCACACTAGCCCGCAAGTTCAGCTGGAATTTGCTAAAAATGGTACAGATCGTTAGTTTAGCGTTAGTTTAGGTTACTGAGTACTATAGATCCGGAAGTTACTTTTTGGGCGGGCCAGCTTCACACTAGCCCGCATGTTCGGCTGGAATTTGTTAAAAATGGTACAGATCGTTAGTTTAGCGTTAGTTTAGGTTTGTTTTGACAAATTTGACGTTTGTTTAGGTTTCTATATATTAGATCCGGCAGTTACTATTTGGGCGGGCCAGCTTCACACTAGCCCGCATGTTCGGCTGGAATTTGTTAAAAATGGTACATGTCGTTAGTTTAGCGTTAGTTTAGGTTTGTTTTGACAAATTTGACGTTTGTTTAGGTTTCTGAGTACTATAGATCCGGAAGTTACTTTTTGGGCGGGCCAGCTTCACACTAGACCGCATGTTCGGCTGGAATTTGCTAAAAATGGTACAGGTCGTTAGTTTAGGTTTGTTTTGACAAATTTGACGTTTGTTTAGGTTTCTGAGTACTATGGATCCGGAAGTTACTTTTTGGGCGGGCCAGCTTCACACTAGCCCGCATGTTCGGCTGGAATTTGTTAAAAATGGTACAGATCGTTAGTTTAGCGTTAGTTTAGGTTTGTTTTGACAAATTTGACGTTTGTTTAGGTTACTGAGTACTATAGATCCGGAAGTTACTTTTTGGGCGGGCCAGCTTCACACTAGCCCGCATGTTCGGCTGGAATTTGTTAAAAATGGTACAGATCGTTAGTTTAGCGTTAGTTTAGGTTTGTTTTGACAAATTTGACGTTTGTTTAGGTTACTGAGTACTATAGATCCGGAAGTTACTTTTTGGGCGGGCCAGCTTCACACTAGCCCGCATGTTCGGCTGGAATTTGTTAAAAATGGTACAGATCGTTAGTTTAGGTTTGTTTTGACAAATTTGACGTTTGTTTAGGTTTCTATATACTAGATCCGGCAGTTACTATTTGGGCGGGCCAGCTTCACACTAGCCCGCATGTTCGGCTGGAATTTGTTAAAAATGGTACAGGTCGTTAGTTTAGCGTTAGTTTAGGTTTGTTTTGACAAATTTGACGTTTGTTTAGGTTTCTGAGTACTATAGATCCGGCAGTTACTTTTTGGGCAGGCCAGCTTCACACTAGCCCGCATGTTCGGCTGGAATTTGCTAAAAATGGTACAGATCGTTAGTTTAGCGTTAGTTTAGGTTTGTTTTGACAAATTTGACGTTTGTTTAGGTTACTGAGTACTATAGATCCGGAAGTTACTTTTTGGGCGGGCCAGCTTCACACTAGCCCACATGTTCGGCTGGAATTTGTTAAAAATGGTACAGATCGTTAGTTTAGCGTTAGTTTAGGTTTGTTTTGACAAAATTGACGTTTGTTTAGGTTTCTATATACTAGATCCGGCAGTTACTATTTGGGCGGGCCAGCTTCACACTAGCCCGCATGTTCGGCTGGAATTTGTTAAAAATGGTACAGGTCGTTAGTTTAGCGTTAGTTTAGGTTTGTTTTGACAAATTTGACGTTTGTTTAGGTTTCTGAGTACTATAGATCCGGAAGTTACTTTTTGGGCGGGCCAGCTTCACACTTGCCCGCATGTTCGGCTGGAATTTGTTAAATATGGTACAGATCGTTAGTTTAGCGTTAGTTTAGGTTTGTTTTGACAAATTTTACGTTTGTTTAGGTTTCTATATACTAGATCCGGCAGTTACTATTTGGGCGGGCCAGCTTCACACTAGCCCGCATGTTCGGCTGGAATTTGTTAAAAATGGTACAAGTCGTTAGTTTAGCGTTAGTTTAGGTTTGTTTTGACAAATTTGACGTTTGTTTAGGTTTCTATATACTAGATCCGTCAGTTACTTTTTGGGCGGGCCAGCTTCACACTAGCCCGCATGTTCGGCTGGAATTTGTTAAAAATGGTACAGATCGTTAGTTTAGCGTTAGTTTAGGTTTGTTTTGACAAATTTGACGTTTGTTTAGGTTTCTATATATTAGATCCGGCAGTTACTATTTGGGCGGGCCAGCTTCACACTAGCCCGCATGTTCGGCTGGAATTTGTTAAAAATGGTACATGTCGTTAGTTTAGCGTTAGTTTAGGTTTGTTTTGACAAATTTGACTTTTGTTTAGGTTTCTGAGTACTATAGATCCGGAAGTTACTTTTTGGGCGGGCCAGCTTCACACTAGCCCGCATGTTCGGCTGGAATTTGCTAAAAATGGTGCAGGTCGTTAGTTTAGCGTTAGTTTAGGTTTGTTTTGACAAATTTGACGTTTGTTTAGGTTTCTGAGTACTATAGATCCGGAAGTTACTATTTGGGCGTGCCAGCTTCACACTAGCCCGCATGTTCGGCTGGAATTTGTTAAAAATGGTACAGATCGTTAGTTTAGCGTTAGTTTAGGTTTGTTTTGACAAAATTGACGTTTGTTTAGGTTTCTATATACTAGATCCGGCAGTTACTATTTGGGCGGGCCAGCTTCACACTAGCCCGCATGTTCGGCTGGAATTTGTTAAAAATGGTACAGGTCGTTAGTTTAGCGTTAGTTTAGGTTTGTTTTGACAAATTTGACGTTTGTTTAGGTTACTGAGTACTATAGATCCGGAAGTTACTTTTTGGGCGGGCCAGCTTCACACTAGCCCGCATGTTCGGCTGGAATTTGTTAAAAATGGTACAGATCGTTAGTTTAGCGTTAGTTTAGGTTTGTTTTGACAAATTTGACGTTTGTTTAGGTTACTGAGTACTATAGATCCGGAAGTTACTTTTTGGGCGGGCCAGCTTCACACTAGCCCGCATGTTCGGCTGGAATTTGTTAAAAATGGTACAGATCGTTAGTTTAGCGTTAGTTTAGGTTTGTTTTGACAAAATTGACGTTTGTTTAGGTTTCTATATACTAGATCCGGCAGTTACTATTTGGGCGGGCCAGCTTCACACTAGCCCGCATGTTCGGCTGGAATTTGTTAAAAATGGTACAGGTCGTTAGTTTAGCGTTAGTTTAGGTTTGTTTTGACAAATTTGACGTTTGTTTAGGTTTCTGAGTACTATAGATCCGGAAGTTACTTTTTGGGCGGGCCAGCTTCACACTTGCCCGCATGTTCGGCTGGAATTTGTTAAAAATGGTACAAGTCGTTAGTTTAGCGTTAGTTTAGGTTTGTTTTGACAAATTTGACGTTTGTTTAGGTTTCTATATACTAGATCCGGCAGTTACTATTTGGGCGGGCCAGCTTCACACTAGCCCGCATGTTCGGCTGGAATTTGTTAAAAATGGTACAAGTCGTTAGTTTAGCGTTAGTTTAGGTTTGTTTTGACAAATTTGACGTTTGTTTAGGTTTCTATATACTAGATCCGTCAGTTACTTTTTGGGCGGGCCAGCTTCACACTAGCCCGCATGTTCGGCTGGAATTTGTTAAAAATGGTACAGATCGTTAGTTTAGCGTTAGTTTAGGTTTGTTTTGACAAATTTGACGTTTGTTTAGGTTTCTATATATTAGATCCGGCAGTTACTATTTGGGCGGGCCAGCTTCACACTAGCCCGCATGTTCGGCTGGAATTTGTTAAAAATGGTACATGTCGTTAGTTTAGCGTTAGTTTAGGTTTGTTTTGACAAATTTGACGTTTGTTTAGGTTTCTGAGTACTATAGATCCGGAAGTTACTTTTTGGGCGGGCCAGCTTCACACTAGCCCGCATGTTCGGCTGGAATTTGCTAAAAATGGTGCAGGTCGTTAGTTTAGCGTTAGTTTAGGTTTGTTTTGACAAATTTGACGTTTGTTTAGGTTTCTGAGTACTATAGATCCGGAAGTTACTATTTGGGCGTGCCAGCTTCACACTAGCCCGCATGTTCGGCTGGAATTCACTAAAGATGGTACAGGTCGTTAGTTTAGCGTTAGTTTAGGTTTGTTTTGACAAATTTGACGTTTGTTTAGGTTTCTGAGTACTAGATCCGGCAGTTACTATTTGGGCATGCCAATTTCTCACTTGCCCATCTGTTCAGCTGGAATTCGTTGAAAATAGTATGGATCGTTAGTTTAGCGTTATTTTAGGTTTGTTTTGACAAATTTGACGTTTGTTTAGGTTTCTGAGTACTATAGATCCGGCAGTTACTTTTTGGGCGGGCCAGCTTCACACTAGCCCGCATGTTCGGCTGGAATTTGCTAAAAATGGTACAGATCGTTAGTTTAGCGTTAGTTTAAATTTGTTTTGACAAATTTGACGTTTGTTTAGGTTACTGAGTACTATGGATCCGGAAGTTACTTTTTGGGCGGGCCAGCTTCACACTAGACCGCATGTTCGGCTGGAATTTGTTAAAAATGGTACAGATCGTTAGTTTAGCGTTAGTTTAGGTTTGTTTTGACAAATTTGACGTTTGTTTAGGTTTCTATATACTAGATCCGGCAGTTACTATTTGGGCGGGCCAGCTTCACACTAGCCCGCATGTTCGGCTGGAATTTGTTAAAAATGGTACAGGTCGTTAATTTAGCGTTAGTTTAGGTTTGTTTTGACAAATTTGACGTTTGTTTAGGTTTCTGAGTACTATAGATCCGGAAGTTACTTTTTGGGCGGGCCAGCTTCACACTAGCCCGCATGTTCGGCTGGAATTTGTTAAAAATGGTACAGATCGTTAGTTTAGCGTTAGTTTAGGTTTGTTTTGACAAATTTGACGTTTGTTCAGGTTTCTATATACTAGATCCGGCAGTTACTATTTGGGCGGGCCAGCTTCACACTAGCCCGCATGTTCGGCTGGAATTTGTTAAAAATGGTACAGGTCGTTAGTTTAGCGTTAGTTTAGGTTTGTTTTGACAAATTTGACGTTTGTTTAGGTTTCTGAGTACTATAGATCCGGCAGTTACTTTTTGGGCGGGCCAGCTTCACACTAGCCCGCATGTTCGGCTGGAATTTGCTAAAAATGGTACAGATCGTTAGTTTAGCGTTAGTTTAGGTTTGTTTTGACAAATTTGACGTTTGTTTAGGTTACTGAGTACTATAGATCCGGAAGTTACTTTTTGGGCGGGCCAGCTTCACACTAGCCCGCATGTTCGGCTGGAATTTGTTAAAAATGGTACAGATCGTTAGTTTAGGTTTGTTTTGACAAATTTGACGTTTGTTTAGGTTTCTATATACTAGATCCGGCAGTTACTATTTGGGCGGGCCAGCTTCACACTAGCCCGCATGTTCGGCTGGAATTTGTTAAAAATGGTACAGGTCGTTAGTTTAGCGTTAGTTTAGGTTTGTTTTGACAAATTTGACGTTTGTTTAGGTTACTGAGTACTATAGATCCGGAAGTTACTTTTTGGGCGGGCCAGCTTCACACTAGCCCGCATATTCGGCTGGAATTTGTTAAAAATGGTACAGATCGTTAGTTTAGCGTTAGTTTAGGTTTGTTTTGACAAATTTGACGTCTGTTTAGGTTTCTTTATATTAGATCCGGCAGTTACTATTTGGGCGGGCCAGCTTCACACTAGCCCGCATGTTCGGCTGGAATTTGTTAAAAATGGTACATGTCGTTAGTTTAGCGTTAGTTTAGGTTTGTTTTGACAAATTTGACGTTTGTTTAGGTTTCTGAGTACTATAGATCCGGAAGTTACTTTTTGGGCGGGCCAGCTTCACACTAGCCCGCATGTTCGGCTGGAATTTGCTAAAAATGGTACAGGTCGTTAGTTTAGCGTTAGTTTAGGTTTGTTTTGACAAATTTGACGTTTGTTTAGGTTTCTGAGTACTATAGATCCGGAAGTTACTATTTGGGCGTGCCAGCTTCACACTAGCCCGCATGTTCGGCTGGAATTCGTTAAAGATGGTACAGGTCGTTAGTTTAGCGTTAGTTTAGGTTTGTTTTGACAAATTTGACGTTTGTTTAGGTTTCTGAGTACTAGATCCGGCAGTTACTATTTGGGCATGCCAATTTCTCACTTGCCCGCCTGTTCAGCTGGAATTCGTTGAAAATAGTATGGATCGTTAGGTTAGCGTTAGTTTATGTTTGTTTTGACAATTTTGACGTTTGTTTAGGTTTCTAAGTACTAGATCTAGCAGTCATAATTCGTTCAGGCCAGACTCAGTCTATTGAGCATGTTCGGCTGAAAATTACTGGTTGCGGGCGTCATTATATTGGAGCATAACAGTTACAAAACCCTAGCTATAATATTAATGAATATATTTTAATTTTAAAAAACTATGTCATTTGAATCTAAATTCACATTTATTCCAACATCATCATCATTATCATCATCTTGTTCATTCATAGTAATTTTTGTAGAACTGTTGTAAAATTCACAATAGTTTTTATTGAATGTTTTCATGTTCTGCAGTTTGCAAAAAAAATTTTTTTTTTTTGTCTTACAAACACATAACAATTTCAACTTTAATTGTAAATTCAATGACATGTATCCAATTTTGATAGTGAATAAATAATATTTCTACTCCCTTTTGGCCAAACGTTTGACGTCGAGTCAAACACGAGCTCACTAGTCTATTTATAAGAATATTATTTTTTGCACTATAATTATTTGTCATTATTTGTACTAGTGATAATAATGACAATTAATATAATAAGAATTTATTGTCTATCTACATTCTATTTATGACAATATTACTTTGTGTATAACTGTAATTATTAGTCATTACTTGTACTGGTAATAATAATGGCAATTGAAGTCCCATTGATGATTGCGCATGTGGAGGCATTTCTGGGTTCGGTATTGAACTTGCAATTTAACCGTTCTTCTAACACATTCCAAGGACTATTAGCAATAATAATGATAATATTATTATATGAGAATTCTTATTCCTAACTGTTTTATTATTTTTAAATGTTTATTATTAAACAGTTATTATTAACTATTAACTGTTTTATTTGTTATTATTAACTATCATTATTAACTGTTTTTATTATTTTAACTGTTTTATTATTTATTATTATTATTAGCCTAAGTGTTTTGTCTTATTCCCACTTTTGAAAATACTGGCAAAAAGCAATTTATTCATTCAATTTTCGCAAAACACATAGAAACAACATTTTAGCTTTATTTTTCATTTGAATCATTTTCCACAATAAATTGATTTATTTCAAGTGAATTACGAATTAAAAAATAAAATAATTTTTGTACAATCTACCTATAAAATTCATCTCACGCTCATCTCTCTTAGGACGTTTACCTCCAATTTTTTCAAGTACTAACAATAACTACTCCAAAGAAAAAACTGGTGCATATTTTATGTTTTTTTTTTCTTCAACTGTACTATTCCAATGAATTTTCCATTTAAAGTAACATTCATTTCACCTTGATCAGTCAAATCAAATTTCCAGACATATGAAGGGATAAGGGAGCAATTAACTTGATATGAAATCATAACTTAATACAATTATGATGTAAACATAAGCAGCTTACTTATTTTTTAATGTAAAACAATAGATGAGGTGCAATTTCATCATCTTCCTGGCATGATTGGACCTTATTGCAGAGATCATCAAAACCTTCCCAGGTGTAGTCAGAAGGTCTCTCAGCAGTATGTAGGCGATATAGGCTAAATGTCCTAGGAAATGAGCCACGATTCCCGAAAGGCTGTAGTTGAAGCATAAAAATCGAATCGTCTTTGGAAGTGAGCCAAGATAATATAATTTGTTGGAATTGACATTGTCTCTGTGTAGTATTGTGGTAATAAGTTGAGTTTGTGAAAGGAACTCAACATCAAAAATGAGAATAACTTGCAAACGACATGTTATCTTTGCTGACATTTGACAGTGCTTGGAACATACTTTTTTGTATGGAACATACTTGAAACATAGTACCTTTTTGTTAAATATTTCATTTTGTTAAAGTGTACACATACTCATTGCTATTAAGTAAACGGTGACAGACCTGCTCCTTGATTTTTCAACTGTTATTTTTTAGACTATAATTTTTTAGATCTTTTCATATATCTTTCTGTTAAATTGTTTGCATTATCATTACAAAATTGTTTTATGTTGAACTCCCGCTCATATGTAAGGTAGACTTGCTTTCTCACCTTCTTTGAGTGTGTATATTCCTATCATTTTTTTCTTGGTTGGCTTCACTTGCATTTCTTTTTTCATCAATGGCAATACTTTGTAAATCTATATTTCTAATTTTGTGTTATTATTTTTCAAGCTATATATTATTCATGATTTATAAGTTATTCTTCTCTTGGTCATTTTTCATGTGACAAACTCTTGAAAATTGCACAATGAATTTAAATGTGATGTGTTTTTTATTAGGTCATTTTCGAGGAATAAAACATTTATTTATTTAGACTTTTCTTTTTGAATCATGGAACAGTTTAGTGAACAGTTTTTTTTTATATTTGATCAGCCAATTAACAGTTAGTTAGTAATCAGTTTTTGTACAGTAAAATAGCAAATTCTTATTAGCTGAACGTTATTGATTTGTAATGATAAGCATCCACAATTTTTAATGATAGCAACATAGCATCACTATTTTTTGTAGTGATCCTCCACTATTTGTAATGATTGAATATAGTTAAAGGACGGCGCCTTTACCATTTGTAGCCTCCACCAGGTAAGGATTCTGTAATGGTTATGGTGTAATACTAATCACCACATCCAACCTTACCCTATGAATGTGGGAATCGTGAAAGACAGGGCGCGACAATAATATTTCACTTATTCATATTTCAAGGGCTCCGGATAACTTTTGATTGGAGAACTTATATTATTAAATAATTGATTTTTATAAACTTATAAATTTTTTTTGTAGAACAAATGAAATACAGTAATTATATCAATTTTTCTTTTATTTGATCAATATAAAATACAGAATTCAATTTTGTTCTATTTGTGCGCAGAATTAATTTTCATTTAATCTCCCTCTTTTTTGAATCAACATAATTCATTAATTTTTTTAATTATAGTATTGTTGTAGAAGAATGATTTTCGGCGTTATCTGCTTGTGTCAAGAAGTCTTCCGGTCTAAGCAATGAATCACTCTTCTTCTGTACTCTCTTCACGTTGTAGTTTATTTTTGACACTTCTATGATATTTACTTAGAAATTTGTAGAATATTTAATGAGAACCTCATGGGAATTTGTCGAAGTTTAGAACGTCTTATATCTTTGTTTAGAATTCCATCGAACATTTTAGAAAAATCTCCGTCTTTCTAGATCAAATGAAACCTATTAAAAGCGAGCGCGTAGGTAAAAGTTAGTTTTATTCTTGTTTGGAATTTGTCGAAACAAAATAAGTGACAGTTCTGTTAGTTCTGTAGTGATAATCGCTCGAATTAGTGAGAATTATTTTACCGGTTTTAATTTATACCAGTGGACTCTACACTTATCTATTCTTGTATTATGGACTTGTGCTACGTAAGTTTAATTATTCCTTTAGATGATTCTTCTTGAATTATTGGACAGTTTATTGAACAGTTATTATTTGATATTAGATCGGCCTTTCAACATTATTAAGTGATTGATTTTTGTACAATAATATTGAAAACTCTTTATCAGTTGAACAATATCGATTTATCTGCTTCCTATTACATTATTTTGTGTTATTTTGGGTTTTGTTCTATTATTTTGTGTTATTTTAGGTTCTATCTCTTGATCCAGCCATTAGGAAATTGAAAATCAATTTTTTTAAAATGCTGACTATTCGATCTGATTGTTAGATTCACGGCTCTTTCTCCTTTATACAAGTTGAGGGAGAAATAGTGTGACTTCTCGATTCAAACGTCTTTTTATGTTTTGTAGACGTGACTATTAAAATTTCGTAATATCATTTTTGTAATTTATGACAGATTGATTTCGTTTGTGCGAGATAACTGATTAGTGCGTGTTGTAAGTAATTTGTAAGTGCAAGTGTTAATTTTAAGTGTGGCCAGCATTATCATCAAGATAGAACCTGTAAGAATATCTTCTTTGAAATTTCACTCCCTTACGTCAATGATTGAAATGGTCCTTCTCTGACAATGCCGGCTTTAGTTTGATGTCGGAGCGGCTTTAGTTTGATGTCCGACCTTTTTCGTTCCAGCTAATTATATTATTCGAAAGAGCCTGAAAGAATTATGTTCGCAATTTTATTTGCCTGAATTTTGGGGTTTTACAAACATAATAGGTGTTTTGAAATAGATTGCATGGATCCAGAGTTAGTGAGTTACCTTCTATTATTTTCATTATGTTGTTCTTGAAAGTCCTTCAATATGTGTTATAATATGTAAACTTTTTTCAACATACGCTGAGGATGGGTTTATGATAGGGCTTTTGTGTAAAGAAGCTTTCAGCTACTCATAAAAATACTTCTTCAAAGTTCATGTTGACGCTACCCTCATCAATGATAAAATGTAACATTATAAATTCAACACGGAACTTAAGAAATATCTAATGAAAAGAAGTTTGCTTTTATACTCAATATTTTTCAACCTCTAGCTCTTTTATTTTTTTTAAAGATGAGTAATATTCAATCTATTCTAAAGTTGATTGTAAGGGTTATTTAATTCTCCATGTGTAGCAAGTGTGAAACTGGCCTGCTACGATATAGTGATGCCCGAAACTACTACTGATTGACCAGCGAAAGAATGCCCCCGGCGAAGTTGAGCAGTAAGCAGCCCGACAGGCTTTATCGTACAATCCCACAAACATCAGTCATAAAATAAAAAATGTTTCCAATTATTTCTGAAATACTGAATTATGGATAATAAGAAGGTTAGGAGTATCATTAGTCCAGTAACAACTATTCATAAATTAACGCATTTTAAAGATAAATAAGATTTTTGTTGAAATAATGCGCGCAAATTGTCATTGTAATTTCATATTATTATAAAATTTAATAACCTTAATCTTTATAGTTTTTCTATATTTGATGAATGTGTATTGTTGAATAATTATGAAATTTACTTTGTATATATAAGTATTTGAATTGTATTAACTTTGGTGGAAATCATTTCAATAAAGTTACAGTCAATAATATGATTTTCACAGAAAACTCGTAATTTTTTGTTTACAGGTCATTTGTTCAATAACTATTCAACAGAATTCGATGATTTCCGCAATGAATGTTCTTTGATGCTTCTTCAAACAGATGTTATAGATATTTCCACGAAAAACTTGTTTTTTTTTAATAATGGGTCATTTCTTGCATCAAGTCTGTGAATTTTAATGGCATAACATGAAAAAGTCCGTAATCGACAAACTTTTTCATGGTAGGAGTAAACCACACACATGAACCGTATGAAAGAATAATAACATACTGAAATTTTTTCTGTGAAAGAATCACTGAATTGGATAATGGGTTTTCGATTTATAAAATAAAATGTAAGTTCAATTTTACTGGAGCGCTTTATGCACAGATCACATTGCATGCTAGCCAGTGTGAAAAAAATGTATGCGAGCTTTCGTTGAGTTTCTTGTATTGTAAGACAAAAGATGACGCATGTGCTTGATGACTGATGTTTGTGGGAATCCACAATGAAGTCAGTCGAGCCTGATATTGCTCCAGTGCGCTAAAGGCATTCTTACGCTGGTCAAATAGTACTTTAAAACCTGGCAAGTGTGAAGCTGGCCTGCTCCGATATAGTGATGCACGAAACTACGACTTGACAACCTAAACAAACGCCGAATTTGCCAATACAAACCGAAACAAAAGCTAAACTAACGATCTATTCTAGAATTGTATAATAGGCTAATCAATTCTCAAAATGTAGAAGGTGTGAAGCTGGCCTGCTCTGATATGGTGATGCCCGAAACTACTACTAAAAAACCTAAACGAACGCGAAATTTGTCAAAACAAACCTAAAGTAACAATCTATACCATTTTCAAAAAGATTCCAGCCGATCTTGCAAGCAAATGTGAAATTGGCCTGCCCAAATAGTAACTGCCGGATGTATAGTACTCAGAAACCTAAACAAACGTCAAATTTGTCAAAACAAACCAAAACTAACGCTAAACTAACGATCTATACCATTTTCAACAAATTCCAGCCGAACATGCTGGTGAGTGTGAAGCTGGCCCGCCCAAAAAGTAACTGCCGGATCTATAGTACACAGAAACCTAAACAAACGTCAAATTTGTCAAAACAAACCTAAACTAACGCTAAACTAACGATCTGTGCCATTTTAAACAAATTCCAGCCGAACATGCGGGCTAGTGTGAAGCTGGCCCGCCCAAATAGTAACTGCCGGATCTAGTATATAGAAACCTAAACAAACGTCAAATTTGTCAAAACAAACCTAAACTAACGATCTATACCATTTTCAACAAATTCCAGCCGAACATGCGGGCTAGTGTGAAGCTGGCCCGCCCAAATAGTAACTGCCGGATCTAGTATATAGAAACCTGAACAAACGTCAAATTTGTCAAAACAAACCTAAACTAACGCTAAACTAACGATCTGTACCATTTTTAACAAATTCCAGCCGAACATGCGGGCTAGTGTGAAGCTGGCCCGCCCAAAAAGTAACTTCCGGATCTATAGTACTCAGAAACCTAAACAAACGTCAAATTTGTCAAAACAAACCTAAACTAACGCTAAATTAACGACCTGTACCATTTTTAACAAATTCCAGCCGAACATGCGGGCTAGTGTGAAGCTGGCCCGCCCAAATAGTAACTGCCGGATCTAGTATATAGAAACCTAAACAAACGTCAAATTTGTCAAAACAAACCTAAACTAACGCTAAACTAACGATCTGTACCATTTTTAACAAATTCCAGCCGAATATGCGGGCAACTGTGAAGCTGGCCCGCCCAAAAAGTAACTGCCGGATCTAGTATATAGAAACCTAAACAAACGTCAAATTTATCAAAACAAACCTAAACTAACGCTAAACTAACGATCTATACCATTTTCAACGAATTCCAGCCGAACATGCGGGCTAGTGTGAAGCTGGCCCGCCCAAATAGTAACTGCCGGATCTAGTACTCAGAAACCTAAACAAACGTCAAATTTATCAAAACAAACCTAAACTAACGCTAAACTAACGATTTATAACAATTTCATTTGGGGGGGCCATTTTGGGCGGGCCAACTTCACAGACGTCCTTTTCAGGTTCTTTTTCAACTTTTTAGCCATCAACTCAAATATTTTTTGGTTAGTAAAACAAATGCTGGTTTTTAACTACAATATAATTTCATAACTTTTCACCCACCCACTAATATATTTCTAAGATTAATATTTTACACGAGACTCAAGTCTTGGCATACTTGATGTTTCCGCGTTGAATTTTCTGTTGTGGGGGGGGGGGGGGCGGGGGTTTGGTCGATGGTTCTATTGTTTTGCTAGGGAATGAGTTTGTGGAATAGTATGTGCAGTCCAAATATAGGTGTGCAGTCCATTGTACAATAATTCTTAAATCAGTTGAAATTAACAATAAATAGTAAAAAATGCCAATACCTTCAATTCAAAAACAAACATAATTCAAATGAAGATAGGGCTATAAACGTGTTTGTAAATGATAATCAACTAGACCAGGAAGAAAACATTGCATTTCTAGGAGTTTTGTTGGATAGAAGATTGACCTGGGCACCATACATTGAGAAAATGAATATATAATAAAAACTTTGAAAACACTTTCAAGTGGAAATTATGACTCACGTTATGGCGTGACGGCCGTTTCACTCTGATGTTAAGAGCATCGTCAGACGACCCACAATACACTCACGACTCACGTTTTGGCCGTTTCACTCTGATGTTAAGAGCGTCATATGAGTGTACTGTGGGTCGTCTGACGATGCTCTTAACATCAGCGTGAAACGGTCGCCACGCCATAACGTGAGTCATAATTTCCACAAGTGTTTTCAAAGTTTTTATTAAATAATTTACACATACCGTACATTTAAAAATAATTTACTTATTTGCACATTATTCTATTTGTATTATTAAAACACAAACAAATATTCAAAGCAGCTATTTTATACAAATTTTTATCGGTTTATTCATTTCTGAACAATATACATTCATTCAATTTGTTTCACATGGATAGGCCTACACTTCGTTTGTCATTTTCTAATTTTGTGATATGGAACATTCTAGGTCTAATATAAAGAGACCCTTGCATTTCGTAACATTATTAGTACAGTTGAACGCAGCACAAGACTTCACCATATTAAATTTGCCGGATAAATACAACTGATAAATACTACATTCAACTTTTTTTTGTAGAACTTGAGTGCTTTGAACAACGTAAACATACAGAGGATACTCCCCGGAAATGGCGTCCCAAGTCAGTTTCAATTTGCAGAGCGATTCTAGCGTTGTTTCTCCTTCTAGTGAATATAAATTATAAATTCTTTGGTCTGTAGTATACTGAAAAGTTTGGGGGGCACAGATAAGATTTTGGGGGTCATGACCGCCCTTGTTGTAGTCTCTCATGGAGAGATGAAAGGGTAAGATAATAATTAGTTTGGGCAAAACTAATTTAAAATTAACGCTAATGCTAACCTGACAACTTCATGTCTCACCTTGATCTATAGCATTTTGCTTTCAACTTTGCACTATAGCATTGAGATCACTCTGTCTCAGGCTGGTTTACAGCATCTGCATTCAAATCAAATTATGGGCAGGTTATATTTGGTTATCGTTAGCACAGTACTGCTCAAACTCTCAGACAGATGACAATTCGACCAAACCTATCGAGCAAAACTACGATGACGCTAATTCTAACCTATGTTCTATGTTACAGTTTGTTCTACAGCATCTTGCATTTATAGCGTGGTCAAATTGGAATTAGCGTTAGCAATGTAAGTTGTACCAACTTATTAAAGAAAACGAGCAGAGGTATAGTTGGTAAAATGTGTAACAGGTCAGCCCAGAAGTAAGAGCACTAACTGGTCAGGCCTGAGCAAATACTCTTGTCGGTAAAGAACTTAAATAATGTCACCTTCATAAAATACTAGGACAGGATTCAAAAGAATAGCCAGATCTTCCAAACAATTCCACTTTTCGCTATATTGCATTTCAATCTTTTACAGAGCAAGAAATCCATAACTTATAAAAACTAGAAACTTCAAGTTAAATCTGATCAGATCTTATATTATTAAAAAAAAGAGATTCCATATGTGAGTATATTCATGTACATATATATATATGTATATACACATACATACATAAATACACACACATACAAATACTATCACTATTGTGTGCACACTTCCAAATTCTTAAGGAGCAAAATATACGATTATAACTTAATCCAAGTTAAACTTAACATTTAAAAAAAAAACGTTTTCATGTAGTAGAATAAAGTTTGAATTTTACGTAGATTTAGAGATTTAAGTTTTAAAAAGAAAGTCCAGTTGATAATTTAGAATGTTGGCGGCGAAAGATAGAAAGTTCCTGGCGTTGAATAATTTGCAGATAATTTAGTACGAAATATAAAATGTTACCTTCGTCTTGGAGTTACTCTAATTTTGCATCACACAAACATCAAACCTCTACGATGATTTGGTCGTAAGCGGTATTCATATTCCAAAATTCAATTCATAACGTTCTGGCTCGACGATCACAGTTGAAGCATGTTGTGAAAATATCTTGAACGAACATGAGACATACTTTCATTCGTCCTATTCGTCAATTCATAGATTCTGAAATTCTTCGATTCATAAGTACATCGATACTGTGATTCTGCATTACTCTGGTTCTTCGACCGCTGAAAAGAGTCCCAATAAAAACGAATAGAAAATAGTAACTTAACTCATAAAAATAATTCCAACTTAATAGGTTTCGAAAAATTGACAAACAGACAAGTCAACTTCACTCCCAAAGTTTAACAATGAAATGTTTTGAGAATACCAAACAAAAAATAGATAGAATAGACATAATTAATTACGAGACTCAGGTCAAGGAAAAGATATTTAAATTTGAGACATTAATAAAAATGAAGTATTACTAACAAAATAAGATGATGCTAACGATAGGAAATAGTTCTGCCTAAAGCATGTTTAGACAAAACTTGGCAAGTAGCGTTACCTAACTGTCCTTAAAAAAAAGGACTTAATTAAATTACAGAATATTGAAACAGCCAAAAATAATAAGTAAAAGATACATTGTAAATCAATAGTAATTAAGAATGGATGAATAAATAGAAAATCTAAAAGTGAAATATTATACTCAACGTGCTCATAAACGAACAAGAGTCAACAAGATAAGATACGTGATTTAGAAAAAAATTAAGACTCAAATTTAAGAATACAAAGTAAATAGTTTTGTCTCCAGTTACTACGTAGTATTCTCTAGAGTAAATCGCAGCTAAAAGAGCATTAAAAAGACATATTAAGTAAATTAAAGAATTCACAAATACAAATCGACAAATTACACTTACCCAACTAGGCGGACATAAATTTGGTATTTAGCAACTTAAGTTTGGCATCAATACAGCAGCCAAGTGGAAAAGTTTGAAAAAAAGTTAAACAAAAGAAAAAAAGTAAATTAAAACCAGATCACCACATGATCATATTAGTTAACAAAAAAAATTTACTTCAGGACATCATGGTCCAAATAAGAATCGATCCTACCCTTCGAACATTTTGTAAGAGAAAAGCTGCGTCATCCTGGATCGAAAATCGAACAGGCTTCTTCTCATATCAAACAGCTGTTCAAATTCAAGTAAGATCAGCAGATGAACCAACCTAACGAAAAAGGTCGCAGACAAAGTCAACATCAAGACAACTTTCCAAATAAACAATAAAAAAAAACTAGACCAGACGAGTCAAAAGGAAAACTAAAAAATAAATATAAAAGTGGATACCAGCTAGTAAACAGTTTTATGAATTGAATAATGTACTAGAGCAGACGAGTATGACAAGTACAGAGATGACAGTTACCGTAGTAGCGTCAGAGTAGTACCCGCGCAATTCAAATATAATAGTTCGTACCTATAAAACTAACAGTTTTATAAAGGGGTAATTAAAAATTCATTACAAACTCCCCCTTCTTGCAGTTGTGGGCCACGCCCACAATAGGAAGTAAAGAAAAAACTCAAAAAAGTAAAGGAAAAAGTAGGCAGACGAAACAAGAAAACAAATGAGAAGGCGCGCACTTCACAAATGATCTGTCTCAAAAAAAAAAGGTGAAGCATTTAAAGAGATTACGAAGTAGGAGAAGACGACAAGAACAGAAAGTTGTACAAGTGAAATGTAGTGATCAGTTACAATTCACCTGTAAGTAGAAGAAAAGAGGAAAGTTTAAAACCAAATAATAATAAGAGAAACGAGAATAATAGATGAGCGGTAATGGAATACTAACATGAATAGTCATTAAAGAATTAGTACAGATTAAAGAAGTTTGAAAATTAAAAAAAAATAGAGCTTTGGACGAGAACAAAAAAAAAAAATGTTTGGACTCAAAAAACAAAATTTAGATCGAAGACCAACTTGGGCTTCCAAACAAAAAAAATTACCAAGAACTCACAACCATAAAGTTAATGGTAAAACTACGAACTTTATGAATTAAAGGTAACTAAGGTTAGTAAAACGAGGAACAAAATTTTCCAAGAAAAGAAAAATAAATAACCAGAAACGTTAAAGTATTCAATTCAAGAATTTATACAGTCCATAAAGAAAAAGGTAAGTTCCATTCTTGAGGGTGAACTGATGCTTACTTCACTAAACCTAACAAGAGATCGAAACATCAAAACGAGACAACTAACAACTTATGATTAGCTAGTAACGACATTACTGAAATGACGTAGAATACCAATCTTTCTACAATACATAATCACAACACAACTTTACAACGACCAACTTATGTTTCAAAAAAAAACTAATTTTTCAGCACCTATCAATGTTTTATAAAGACGCACCACCAAAATAAATCAAGACTCGGGCCCAGAGTTGCAGACAATTTAATTGGGGTGGACGTTATCTTTGTACTACAAGTACAAATAAATATTCTTTAATTACTAGTACCACAGGAAAGTTAGTAAAACTATAACAACCAGGTTACCAAGTAAAGAAGACACCTAGAAAAGTCCATAGCACATCAGGGATGCTAATGGTAAGTCCGACATTCGGAACAATAACCGAAATAGAGACTCAAATCTTAAGCTACAAAGAAAAATGAAAAGCAAATACAAACTGTCCGATGACATCAAATTCGGACTAAACGATACTACACCTAATATTACAGGTACTAACAGTGGTTAATGAAATTAGTGACAATCAGGATAGCAACAATTCAAACAACAACATCTTTTCCGCAAGAATACAATTATATAAACCAAACCAAAACCTAGATCAAGGGCAAGAAACGTAATATTTTAACAAAAATAATTTTCTCGGTAACTAACAGCGTGAGCAACAGGGATCTTAAAGTAATTAAGACAACATAAAAAAAACTTCAAACACAAGAATCAAAAAAAACAACCAACATTGGTGACAACAGAGTTTTTAAGAGTCAAGTCTAAAACTAACTTAAATCTCATAAAGAAATTTAAATACACTAAAGCAAAGTTCCTTATATATTATTCGCAAATCAGAGCAAAGAGAACTAGAAGTTGAAATTACTATCAACCAGTAGTGACACATTTGTTGCCATAAAATTTTTTGAGATGAGAAACATGGGCTTTTAAAACAAAGTTTCCGGTTTCAACTTCGTGCAGACTGACGGTTACTGGAGTAAGCCATTTTTTAATTTGAAAAGGACCTTTCCATCTGTAACTAAGCTTCTTAGAAATCTTGTTGATAGCACTACTGACAACATGAGTCTTAACCCAAACTAAGTCTCCTAACTGAAAAGGCACCTCAACTCTATGACGATCGTAATTCTGTTTGACTCGAGAATGTGATTTAATAAGACTATTTCTAGCTTTCCTCCAGACATCGAGTGAGTCATTATTGTTACGCTCAGGAAGAATATCATCGAGATTCCAGGCGTGTAGTAACGGTTCTTTAGGACAATATCTAAATAAAAGTGAAAACGGTGTGGAGTCGGTACTCTCATGTTTACTCAGGTTGAAGGCTAAAGGTAACCAAGATAAGCATTCATCCCATTTACTATGTGAGTCACCATGAAAGGCGATCAGAGCGCTTCTTAAATTTCTGTGAACTCGTTCGGCGACATTAGGAGCAGGATAATAAGCTGAGGTGGTGAAATGAAAAATTCCTAACTGGAAGCAAAAGTTTTTAAATTTAACAGAAGAAAATATTGAAGCATTATCAGAAACGATCTTTTTTGGAACAGAGAAATTAACGAAAATAGATTTTAGAGACTTGATTACAGCGTTAGTGTTGGCTTGTCGAATGGGAAGTAACCAACAGAACTTAGAAAAACCATCGACACAGCTAAAAATATAACTGTTTCCCTGAGCTGTCCTAGGTAAAGGTCCAACGATGTCAATGTAGAATTGTTCAACAGGTTTTTCGACAATTTTAGAAGAGAGAAAACCGAAATTCTGTCGTTGACTAGGTTTACTCTTTCCACAAGTCTCACAAATTTTTACCATCAGAATAATGTCTCTTCTCATACCATTCCAGAAAAAATTTTCAGCAATCCTATGCATAGATTTAGCGATTCCAAGATGACCACCTAACGAGGATTCATGGTAATACTTGAAAACTACTGGAACTAAGATTTTCGGAAGAACTATTTTGAAATTAGTTTGATTACGTTTCTTAATCACAAGGACTCCTTTAGAAATACAGTACGGAAATTGATCTAAACCAGACTCAATTTTCTTAATGGTATCACTAATAAAAGGATCTGCATTTTGATGACAGCGTATATCGGTGAACAAGACTGGGAAATCAGTAAGTTTAATAGTATTTATTACAGAAAATAAAGGTTCAACAAAATTATCATCACTTCCTAAAGTTTCATCTGGCTCATCCTGAAACATGCGTGACAAACAATCAGCTGTGACATTAGATGTCCCAGGGATGTGTCGGACGTCAAACTGAAAAGCTAATAGACGAATTATCCAACGTCCTAAACGACCTGTCTGTCTAGGATTTGACAAAACCCATTTCAGAGCTGAATTATCGGTTAAAAGCAGAAACTTAGAATGTTGTAAGTAAACTTGAAATTTTTCCATCCCAAATATGGCAGCAAAACATTCAATTTCATAAGTTGAGTATTTGCTCTCCTGCTGTGTAAGTTTTTTAGAAGCATAGGCAATAGGCATAAGGACTCCATCAATTTCTTGGGAAAGAATGGCAGAAATAGCGGTAGACGACCCATCGGTTTGCAAAACGAATTGTTTAGAAAAATCTGCTGTTCTTAAAATGGGAGGACTAATAATAGCCTTCTTTAACTTCTGAAAAGCAATTTCATGTTGTTCTTCCCATACGAATTTGATCTTTTTCTTCCTCAGATTATTGAGGGGAGCGGCGATTTCAGCAAAATTTGGTATGAACTTATGGTAATACCCTACCATGCCTATGAAACGAGAAACAGCTTTAGAATTTTTTGGGGCAGGAAAAGTTCTAATTGATTTAGTCCTACTGGGATCGACAGATATACCACGTGAGTCAACTAGATGCCCAAGGAAAGAAATCTGTTGTTTGGCAAAATGTACTTTTTGAGGATTAATAGTGAATCCACCTTGTTCTAATTTAGATAAAACAATTTTGATGTGTTCTAAGTGTGAATCAAAATCTTTGGAATATATTACTATATCATCGAGATAGTGGAACACGAATTTGAACTTAACGTCCTCAAACAAAGTATCAAGAACAGACGATAATGCTTGAGCACCTGTGGATAAGCCATAAGGTACACGAGTAAATTGATATGTGTTTTGCATAGTACAAAACGCAGTAAGGTGACGACACTCCTTCTTAAGTGGCATTTGATAGTATGCCTGGTTTAAATCCAAAACAGTAAAATATTTAGCACCGTTAAAAAAATTAAATGCGCAGTCGATTTTAGGTAAAGGCACACTGTCAAGAGCTATACGTGGGTTCAGAAATCTGTAGTCAATAACAACTCTCCAATCTGAATCACCTTTGGGGACTAGAAAGCAGGGACTCGAATAGTGACTCTGACTTTTTTCAATCACGCCCTCTTCTAACATTTTCCTAATTTTGGAGTTCAAAATTTCCAGCTTTATAGGGTCCAATTGATATGGAGCTCTCCTTACAGGCACATCAGACAACAGACGAATTTCATACTCAATTAAATGGGTCTTTCCAAGCTTAGTAGTCAAAACATTATCATACCTGTCCAGCACAGTAGCTAACCTTTTCTTTTCGCCATCATTCAAATCATTTTCAGACAAATCCATCACAAGATTATTCGATACATCTAACGACAAATAATTCAAGTCACACTTTAACTTAAATTTGAAGCTTGCTCTGAAACCAAAATAATACTGTTGATTAAACAAGTCTAGGATTAGTTTAGTAAAATTAAAGAAATCACAACCGAGAATTAAGGGTACAGACAAACTATCAGTGACAAAGAATCTAAACTTCCAGCTGAAATTTTCTATCTTAATTTTTAAAATAACTGATTCAGTTAGAATAAGTTGACCATTATTGGCAGTAGTACATGCCAGATGTTCTCTTCGGAAATTCAAGGTTGAAAAATCAGAAACTAACATAGCAAGACACGCTTTAGAAACAATACTATAAGCAGCACCAGAGTCAAGTAGGGCAATAGTGTTGAAAGAAGTATAAGAATACCTAAGTTGACAATCCACAACAGGAACAATTCGTTTTGACAAAACCTTGGCCTTTCCATTAGCTGGGTGTCGCTTGTCAAAACGCCTACACTTTTTCTGGGCCTTTTTATTATAGTAAGTAAGTTTAGATTTAGGTTTCACAGGTTTAGAGGGAACTTTATTGATCTCAGTTAAATTTGAATTTACTAAAATATTACAAGGGTTAACAGACTGTAAATAATTTGAGCTATTATTTTTACTTTTAAAAATCATGCTTTTGTTCTTAACGGGCATTAGTCAACTTTTGCTTTTATTCTTACAGTCGCGAGAATAATGACCTAGTTTCTGACAGCTAAAACATTTCACATCATCAGTTTTCCTAGTTAAAATGTTCGGAGACTGAAAACCAGTTTTTTGAAAATTTGAGTTACTACGATAATTACTACTATTAGGGTTGCTATGACAATGCCGAGCAATATGCCCTGATTTACTACAATGATAACAAACTGTTTGTTTAAAAACGGGGTGCACAGTATTCTTTTGATCTTTCTGGCGTGTATTCAAGCCAAAGTCCAAACGTTCTCTTTCAACATCAGCAAACTGTAAATTTTGTGATTGTACACCTAACTCATAAAGATCTCTAAAGGTTGTAGGTTTGCTCTGAAAAACCAGCCTAGAGCGTTCTGAAGGATTTAACCCAGAGCAGATAGTAGAAACGATTTCAAACTCAGTTTTATTCAAACGCAACAAGTGTGCGGCGTCTTTTATGGAAACAATATAAGCAGACAGAGCTTCACCATTTTTCTGTAATCGATAGTACTTGTCTTTTTCAATTACTGAAATTAATCGTTGTGGAATAAAATAAATTAATACATCTTTATGAAACAAGTCAAAAGAACAATGTGAGTCTATAGCCAACTGTAGTCTATCAGACAAAGGTCCGGTAGCGAATGGATGAATCAAGCATAATAAATCATAATCGGAAATGTTTGAACAACTTTTGATCTTTAAAACAACAGTTAGAAATTTTAACAAAGTATCTACCATTAATCCGTCAGTTATAGGTAACTCTTTAACTAAACGTTCCATGGGATTAGGTAACTTATTGTAAAAATTACTGAAGGTTGTCAAACTTGAAGGCCGAACGGAGATTAATTTGTTTCCAATAGACTGTGATGGCGGCTGAATTGGAATAACTCGAGATGAGTTATTGGTATTTTCACTCACAACAAGATGTGGTAAAGACCTAACCTTCCTGTTATTCAAATTTTCACCTACCGTTTCAGCAAGGAGTTTAACAGCCTGACCTTGAGAAGAAGGATTGTTTTCAACCATACCAGTTACTGTATCGAACATGTCAGCATGAGGGCTTAGACTTGGAGTGACGAACTCTAGTGGATTAGGAGACGGAGCTCTACTTTTAATTTCAGCTTGAAATTCCTTCATCATAGAGTGTAAATTCTTCAGACGGATCACAAATTCTTCCAGACTTTTAGAGACAAGTTCAACTGAATTTTCTCTAGCATAGACAGACAGCTGAACGATCCTGTTGACAACATGTAAAAATATTGAAATTCCTTTGGATAAACTGGGTTTTTTATCCGTAACATTCAAAGTATCAAATTTATCCCAATAATCACTGAGTTTACTCAATAAAGTTTCAATCTTCCCTAATTCTTCCATAGCACTACTCTCATCATAAACAATTCTATAAATTTTTGCATCAGGTACAGACTTAACTAACCTAAACTTTGCTCTTAAGCTGTCGACATCAACGTTTTCTAGCTCATTAGTATTGAGGCCAGAAATTTCTAATTCATACAATAACGTATCTTTACTCAAGTAATTGGGGTTGATCTTTGGACAAGGGAAATTCCTCCAATCGAATTGAGCATCAATCTCACATTTTACTTCCCAATAATTCACAGTGGGAGTAAATGACTTACTAGGCGTACGTACAGGCGAACTCATCTTTAAAAGATGATAAGTTTCGATCAAGAGTGAAATTAAGCAGAAATGGGTGTTTATAAAAAAAGGTTTTAGTAAAAAAAAATTTGGTCATTAAGCTTAATCAAGACTTATCTCAAGACAGCGCTTGCTAGTACTTTCTTGTTAGTACTTTCTTGTTTAACAATCCTAACGCCTGTCCTATTATTTAACCGGCGACAATACAGAAAAGTTACGGTACCAACAAGAATAACATCATAAGACAAACTAAATTTACTTTAATTAATAAATCAATTAATTAGCAGAGTGGCGCAGCTTTTGTACCAACTTATTAAAGAAAACGAGCAGAGGTATAGTTGGTAAAATGTGTAACAGGTCAGCCCAGAAGTAAGAGCACTAACTGGTCAGGCCTGAGCAAATACTCTTGTCGGTAAAGAACTTAAATAATGTCACCTTCATAAAATACTAGGACAGGATTCAAAAGAATAGCCAGATCTTCCAAACAATTCCACTTTTCGCTATATTGCATTTCAATCTTTTACAGAGCAAGAAATCCATAACTTATAAAAACTAGAAACTTCAAGTTAAATCTGATCAGATCTTATATTATTAAAAAAAAGAGATTCCATATGTGAGTATATTCATGTACATATATATATATGTATATACACATACATACATAAATACACACACATACAAATACTATCACTATTGTGTGCACACTTCCAAATTCTTAAGGAGCAAAATATACGATTATAACTTAATCCAAGTTAAACTTAACATTTAAAAAAAAAACGTTTTCATGTAGTAGAATAAAGTTTGAATTTTACGTAGATTTAGAGATTTAAGTTTTAAAAAGAAAGTCCAGTTGATAATTTAGAATGTTGGCGGCGAAAGATAGAAAGTTCCTGGCGTTGAATAATTTGCAGATAATTTAGTACGAAATATAAAATGTTACCTTCGTCTTGGAGTTACTCTAATTTTGCATCACACAAACATCAAACCTCTACGATGATTTGGTCGTAAGCGGTATTCATATTCCAAAATTCAATTCATAACGTTCTGGCTCGACGATCACAGTTGAAGCATGTTGTGAAAATATCTTGAACGAACATGAGACATACTTTCATTCGTCCTATTCGTCAATTCATAGATTCTGAAATTCTTCGATTCATAAGTACATCGATACTGTGATTCTGCATTACTCTGGTTCTTCGACCGCTGAAAAGAGTCCCAATAAAAACGAATAGAAAATAGTAACTTAACTCATAAAAATAATTCCAACTTAATAGGTTTCGAAAAATTGACAAACAGACAAGTCAACTTCACTCCCAAAGTTTAACAATGAAATGTTTTGAGAATACCAAACAAAAAATAGATAGAATAGACATAATTAATTACGAGACTCAGGTCAAGGAAAAGATATTTAAATTTGAGACATTAATAAAAATGAAGTATTACTAACAAAATAAGATGATGCTAACGATAGGAAATAGTTCTGCCTAAAGCATGTTTAGACAAAACTTGGCAAGTAGCGTTACCTAACTGTCCTTAAAAAAAAGGACTTAATTAAATTACAGAATATTGAAACAGCCAAAAATAATAAGTAAAAGATACATTGTAAATCAATAGTAATTAAGAATGGATGAATAAATAGAAAATCTAAAAGTGAAATATTATACTCAACGTGCTCATAAACGAACAAGAGTCAACAAGATAAGATACGTGATTTAGAAAAAAATTAAGACTCAAATTTAAGAATACAAAGTAAATAGTTTTGTCTCCAGTTACTACGTAGTATTCTCTAGAGTAAATCGCAGCTAAAAGAGCATTAAAAAGACATATTAAGTAAATTAAAGAATTCACAAATACAAATCGACAAATTACACTTACCCAACTAGGCGGACATAAATTTGGTATTTAGCAACTTAAGTTTGGCATCAATACAGCAGCCAAGTGGAAAAGTTTGAAAAAAAGTTAAACAAAAGAAAAAAAGTAAATTAAAACCAGATCACCACATGATCATATTAGTTAACAAAAAAAATTTACTTCAGGACATCATGGTCCAAATAAGAATCGATCCTACCCTTCGAACATTTTGTAAGAGAAAAGCTGCGTCATCCTGGATCGAAAATCGAACAGGCTTCTTCTCATATCAAACAGCTGTTCAAATTCAAGTAAGATCAGCAGATGAACCAACCTAACGAAAAAGGTCGCAGACAAAGTCAACATCAAGACAACTTTCCAAATAAACAATAAAAAAAAACTAGACCAGACGAGTCAAAAGGAAAACTAAAAAATAAATATAAAAGTGGATACCAGCTAGTAAACAGTTTTATGAATTGAATAATGTACTAGAGCAGACGAGTATGACAAGTACAGAGATGACAGTTACCGTAGTAGCGTCAGAGTAGTACCCGCGCAATTCAAATATAATAGTTCGTACCTATAAAACTAACAGTTTTATAAAGGGGTAATTAAAAATTCATTACAAAGTTTATTTTTGCCCAGTCTTACTTAATATTTCCTCACCTTTAGGCTGGGGCTCCACTGGCCGTAGTTTATCGCGCTGCAATTTGCAGGCGCTACACGCGACAGTTGGGTGGCTTCACAGGCAACAGAAAACGAACTGCAATCTGCAGCGTCGTCTCGCTCGCTGTGGCTTCACTAGCAGTAGACGTGACCCGGGACCGATCATGCCGCAAGTTGATATTCGTAGTGTTCTACTCAGTGTACTTTTTGTTTATAGACGACGCCGGTTACACAAAAGAAAATGGTGGATTCACCCAATAATAAGCAACAGGAAGTCTGAAGGCTTGTTCCATACGTTGCATCGCAAATTAAGTAAGTATATTCAGACAAGTTTTTTGAATTTTATTGCATGTCTCAAAACTCCTTTGATTTCTTGTTACAACTCTAGCATTTCTGTTTTTATAATACTCATCACTTTTATAGTATAAAATGGAGTATTTCTCTGTTTCTAATATAATAACCTCGCAATCAAGTTCAAACTCCATTGTTCTCAATAGAATTCCCTTTACTTCAAACAATTCATAATACAACTTTAAACAGAATAGCGTCGATGTGGCTTGCGCCTTGGATGCTGGTCAGCTGCAGACTGCCGCGTTACTACAGCTAGTATAGCCATCTAATGGCGGCAAAGTGTAGCGTGAAAATGGGACAGGTTCCATTTCCACGCGACGCTTCATTCTGCAGCGCGCTGTAAAATGTTGCACGCTGCAGACTGTCGCTAGTGGAGCCATCTCCGTTTGTTTGCTACCTTCTCATTTATCTGACTTATAAACCACAATTTGCAGTGCGATAAATAACCTGTTCTGAAAAATAAACCTGTTCTCAACACACCTTTCTATTACTAGTTTTTTTTTGTTCATTGACAAGATTCATCATCAAACTGTCAGTTTCAGTTATGAAATACATCAGAGGATTTTACAGCAATGATAATAGCAGACATTTTCCTGCACTTGAAAGCGCTGATGTGCAAAACAACTTTTTACAAAATAAATTTGACACAAAAGCAGTCTATCAGGGAAATTGCTGTTACTAGTTACTAATTTCTGCACGTGCTCAAATTCAAAAATATAGATAAAAAGTTCAAGTTGACTATGACGTAAATCTTATCCAGACCACTCTATGCCTCCGCTTGCTCTGAATGCGAGATGCTGTAGAACAGTATGAGACATAGAGTGGCCAGGTTAGAATTAGCGTAATCGTTAGCTTAGTTTTGCTCAATTTCTCTAATAAAAGATTACACTTTTCCTAGTTTTTACAGGAATAAACAAACCTCATTGCGTAACGGAATTTAATAAATTAAATTAAATCTGTCAAGCTCTGTCCAAACGACAAGAGCAAGATCTACTACAGGAATTGTGAGCTTGAAGCAGTGTGGATCAAGAGAAATGGAATTTCTCTTGCAGCTCATCTAGCTAGAGTCCACACTGCTCTACGGTCGCAACACATGCAATTAGTGTAGCTCTAGCTCTCATCGTGTAAACCTGAACTGTGTGCACAATTATTTAAAATGAGAATAAATAACTTAACGTACATGAATTGTTTTTCGAAGTATATCTGGTATTCCAGTGTCTATAGATTGTGTTTGATTACAATAAACATAAGATCTAGGGTAAAAGCTAGAAACATAATAAAACGATAATCATTTCATGGTGAGAAATTTTATTAATAATAAAATGAGAAATAATTTGTTAATTTTATTTCTTTTCTACACCAGCATGTGAATTGATCTCTCTTATGAATTTCATTTACATCGAACTCTTATACAATTCAAAACTCCTTATAAAAAGTACATTCAATAATAACATGTAGGTTACTTATATATACAATAAGTGATTTTGACCAGGAAGAATGATTATATACAGTCGAGGAGACAAATATATATGGAGAACACTAAAATCTAAAATTAAAGATCTAATTTAAAATATAAATGAAAATCGCATTCATGAGAGACAATAACCTTCACAGAAGATTGTTGTGAAATTATAATAGATATAATATATAAATATTCTTCCATTTTTTTTTTAATTATTAGATAATTTGATGAGTATTAATCTTGAATTGTTCAAAAACAAGAAAATATATTTACAACAATTTTTTGTCGTTTTTCCCAAATTTTTGTGCACTTGAGTATTACTGTTTTTGTAGTATCAATAATGGTATGTAGCAAATTAGTAGCAACACACGGTATGTTCAAGAATAGAATGAAAATATTTCGAGGTAAGACAATAACAGATAGAATTTAATAAATAAATACAGTTTATTGATATAAATAAGATACCAATGACGTAACGATCAAGTAAAATTAAAAAAAAAACAACCTACAATTACAGATGTTTAGAATAGCAACGTACTCATACCACCCATTTCACTCTGTTCTCTCACAAATATTTCAAAGTACTGATAAATGATAGTGACAGCCAATAGGATACCAGTACCGGAGCCAATAGCGCCCATGAAGTCGGCCAAAACTGATAGAGCACCAATACAGAGACCACCAAACGCAGCTGCGGTGGGGATGTACCTATTGAGTTCGTGGATCATTGAGTTGTCACGGTGACCACGCATCACCATCTGCTGCTCTTTGAGCTGCTTCGCCACCTGGAAGATGAAAACATTGCACATCATTAGTTTAAAGCAAAATTAAAAAAAAAAACAAAAAAACAAAAAAAAAAACACGAAATTTGAACCAGATAAAAAGATAAAAATGATGTAGAATAGCCTAGCAGTTAATATAACAGAAAATATTCATGATGTTATTGAATCAAAGCACATGTGAAACGGTCAAAACGAAATATTGTAAAAACAAAATCATTGTGGAATTGTGAAATTTGTCTGTTAATACATAAAAGCTAACACGTGCTATTCTTCACTCTAAATAATTCAAACGAACAATCTATGGTCTGTATAAAATAAGTTGAGAGTTTAGTCCTCCGCAGGCCCTGCATCGTTACCAACCGATCAACAAATCTGTAATAAATAATCTATATGTTAAATTGAATCTCCGACATTTTTAGATCTAAATCAAAAACTGATGAGTCGGTTTAAGAGAAAATTCAACTTTTCAATAAAATTGAAATTCCAGAAAAAGTTGTTTTTCCCGAATATTACTTTGCTCTGACTCATAAGATTTACAAAAATGGACGGAATTAATATCAAAATAAAGGGGGAAATGTGGATTTTCTATTGGTTCTCAATTATTTTTCATCTAGCCAATACTTTTTCCAAAATAAATCAAAATCGCCGTCGATGTTGAGAAGATTGAGCCAGCAACCATAGCATTCTCGGCAGGCTGTAAACTTGTTTGTTCTAAGAGATAAGTGAGTGATGTTAAGGTGAAAGTTGTTCAGAAATATTTGAAATTATTTTTCTAAATTTCAAGTGATATTTTTAAGATATCCAAGTCGTTTTAGTAATTTAAACAGAGAGGAGTGCTTACAACCTAGCCATTTGCATGAATTTCCCAATAGTTGTCACTCAAGAATGATATTATCGGTTTTGGTTCTTATATTATTTAATAGCAATATTGTCTGAACGATGTGCATTTTTCAAAATGTATTTCTGACAAGTAGTTTTTTAATAGCGAAGATTGGAGTATAAGCCTATTTAAATCCTAATGTCTTGCCTGAAATCGTTTCTAATTCACGCAAAATCAAATACATGCAGTGAAATGGCGTACGACAGATTGGGATCGCCGAGTAAATACAGTACCACCATTACACATTTTACAAACATGAGTTTGATTTCACATCTGTAGTCTGTTCAGCGAGGCTACGGAGTGACCCAAACAAACTTTGCATGTGTGTGAGTGAGGAATTCCGAGAATTGTACTGAAAAGGGCCTGGCATCGGTCGGTCTATTCACACTCATTGCCACCTAAAGTTCGTTCTTAACAGCTGTCGTACTTCCAATTTGTTCTTCACTGACATCGAGCATACGAAAGTCCTACATTGTGATTAACAATTCGTTATGTTTGTGTTTGTACAATAGCTTGCAGTATAAGCAGTTTCTCAAGTGGTTTTTTTTAAATAATTTTATAAGTAAGTTCTTCGTTCCATTACGGTAGTTTAGGCGTTTTCAATGGGTAGGCCTGTTGCCTGTAATGTGCTTCGGGCTTCGTTGGGTCTCGGCTTGCACGCACGCACATGTTTGTTTACTCCACTTCGTAGGCTCGCTGAACAGACTATAGTATTATTATCATAAACATTGTCATCATCATCATCTTCGAGTATTGATGCTTCACTGTTCAAGCACCATTATAAGTAAAAAATGATCGCTTGGAAACACCATGAACGTTTTATCATCATAATTAATAAATTAATTATTAATTAATCTTGAAAAAGTTAACATTTACGGTTAAACAGAAAAAGAGACGCCATAACCTCAACTTCGCCTTTAATGAATAATTTTGAATTGTAACAATTAGAAGCTTTTACTCACATCCTTAGCTGATGAGCCGGACACTTCGATCCATGTTTTGGAGAAGAACGCACAAGAGCCGAGCATGAAGACGATGTAGAGAACGGCGTGAATGGGATCCTCGAGGATGTGGCCGAGATTCTCGGGTGGCGACAAATAGTAGCAGAGGCCGCCCACCGGATAGGCTCGGGCTGGGCCGCCACCACCCACGTCAGCCCACACTCCCAACAGGTTCACGAACACGTTGCCGTGGAACTTCACTGCCAACATCTGGACAAGAAAAGTCACATTAGGAAGTAGTATTGATATTGAGTTTCAAAAATATATCTTCCAAAAAAAAGTGATAGCCATGAGCCATGGCAGGTATCTGTTCAATCTGATAAGGTAAGCAATGCTCTCCTAGCCCCGCTTTGTAAGGGTGACCGATTGGATTGGCCAGCAAAAGAGACTTCTCTGCTGTCAAATTACTTCCCGGTGGTTCGGAACCCACCTAAAACTGTAGTTACAACTCGATCACCATTATACAACTCCTTTCTCTAGCACATGTAGGCTTCATCCTCAAAAATAAATCGCATAAGAACGAGACAATCTAGCCAGTAAAACTGGTTGAGTTCATGGGAGCCTGACCTTTTACCGGTAAATGAAATTTTAATGGAAACTTAGGCAAGACGCCTTCAACAAGACGCCTTAGCTTCCATTTACCGGTAAACGGTAAGATTCCTATGAACTCAACCATTTTAGGGAAGTGGTAGACAAGTGCCGATAGCAGAGATAAGCTACGAAACTTCTGGGCGCTCTTTATAAGGGTGACCGATTGGATTGGCCAGCAAAAAACTCTGTTCTCTGCTGTAAAATCACTTCCCGGTGGTTCGGAACCCACCTAAAATTGTAGGTCCAACTCATCAATCACCATCAACCAATTCATTACCCACGCACAGGTTTCAGACCTATGTGGGCTTCATCCTCCAAAAAAAAGGAAAGAAAATACGCGTATTAGAATAAGGTTTGGGCTCTAAGACCTTTTAAACAGTGGTGTTTGCTTCACGTAAGCAAGGAAAGCACTGCTTTCATGACAAATTAATTTGTCGTGAAAGAAAATATCCATAAAATGATTTTTTATGATAGAATGAAAGGAGAAAAGGTATTATTTCTTTAGTGACTTGAATTATACCTTTATTGTTTAATATCTTATTAAACGTATTGATTTCAAGGAGTATTGTGAAGAAATATGCAGTGGACCAGAAAAATTGTAAATTCAATCAGTCAGCATTTGGCATTCATGTTAATTAGTTTCGTGCGACTGTAAGCTAGCTTGTTACAGCTATTCAGAAACCAGCAGAACCGAAATTCTGTGTTATTCAGAGCAATGCTTGTAACAAAACGTTTATTTCTTTAGTGACTTGAATGTTAAATTTATTTTTTAATATCTTATTAAACGTATTGATTTCAAACTACTATGAGAAATGTTAGATTGAAATATTCAATAGCACTTGTAAGCAAGCCTCTATCTAAAAACAAAGTCCAGATTGATCAGTGAGGACACTACTAATATGCTACTGGAAGTAATGGTGCTTTCAGAGTGCAGCATCAATACCCGATAATAATCACCATCGAAACACATACTGTATTAAACACAAACTGTGTAATGGTGTATGACAAATAGGAGAAGCGTAAATCCCCTAATTTTATAGAATCTGTTACACTTTGCGATTATGATTATCATCGTGTATAGGATGGTCCACTGTGCAAGAGGACTTACCGATGCTTGTAATGTATTGAACAATCACAATTTATTTGTAATTATTTTTCTATTTGTTGTAACCTGCTATACTCTAATGTACATATTTATTATATAGCCTAGTTCTTTTTCATATGGTTTCTAATATTGTATTTTAATATAAAACCGCTTTGGAAAATGTTATTTCAATGAAGTGATGTATCGATTTTAAGTTTCAATCAACATGGTTTTTGTATTGTTTACTTTGTATCTGATAGGAACTCTTTCCTCTTCCACAGGCTTCGGCCCATAAGAGGAAATTCTTCATACAAATATTCATGTAAGTTATATTATTGCTGTAATGTATTTTTTATGAAGAAATAAAAAATTTCAATTTTAATTTGCCATCAAATGTGTGACTGAACAAAGTTCAAAACATACTGAAATAATCTTGGCTATTCTACCAACTTTTGTCTGTACAAAAAGAGACATCATTATTCAAATGAAAGACAAATGAAGTAGTACGCAACAAATACACACGCACACCAAAAAATATATATTTATAATACCGTATCTTACCTGTGATATCACATACAAGTTGGACACGAGAGCCGACTGGAGAATGATCGGAATGTTCGATGTGTAGAAGAGTTTAATTGGATAGCTGCTGTATTGACCTCTGTATCTGGCTGACTTGATAGGAAGATCCACTCTGAATCCCTAAAACAAACAAAACAATTCCAAGATAATTTCGAAATTCCTTTTAATGCTATAAATTATGGCGCAGACCTCTGCTACTGCAGACAACTGAATTAAATAGCTAATGAAATTCGATGATTGACACAACTCAAAACAAATCAGTCATTGCCGGGAATCGAACCACAGATCTCCGTAACATCTCCCTGAATAATGTTACAACCAAACAATGTACATTACTTTGGCATAAGACTTTGTGAAGAAAACAGTTTTGTGGTTGAAACCTGTTGCATCTTCACAATCCATAGTACTGTAATTATTCAATCTTAACAAATTACTGTTACTGTAATCTTAATATTGCATAGAACATAATTTCCAAGATGGAAACTTCACTGAGAGTAGACTTAATTAGTTTCTAAAGCGGAAATATTTACAAAGAATGAGCTTTACTTGAGTTACTAGTAAGGAAATAATTACTGGTATTAGGCTTTATGATATTGTCTAAAGCAGGATAAAATTGACGTCAATTCAGCATAGAGTATTGTTACTAAACAAAATTATTTCTGATGAAATTTCATAACTTCTTATAAAGGCTGTGGAGCCACTGTCGACATGGATTGAATCAAATGGGTTGAAAGTTAATTTTGAGAAGACTAATGTAGTTAACTTCCACACTTCACGTCAGATCCATGTTGAGCAGGAATTTCATATGCGTGCAATGACATCAGAAGTTTCATCTAAGTCTGTCAAGGAGGTGGAATTTTTGGGAGAGAGAATTCAAAACTCCTTGAGTTAGATTTCAGAAGTCAACATGCTGGTGAACAAATTAAATAAGGTTCTGTTTGCAATAAGAGTGGTAAGAAGATCTTCTGATATATCAGCAGCTCTCAAGGTTTATCATTTCCTTTCTCTAGTGAGATATAGTATAATGTTTTGGGGGAGCTATCAAAACCTTTTAGAGCTCATATTCAAAAAGCAGAAGGTGCAATAAGAGTGGTAAGAAGATCTTCTGATATATCAGCAGCTCTCAAGGTTTATCATGCATATTTCCTTTCTCTAGTGAGATATAGTATAATGTTTTGGGGGAGCTATCAAAACCTTTTAGAGCTCATATTCAAAAAGCAGAAGGTAGCTGTTAGGACCATTTTTAGTTTGGGATTTCGAGTGAGTTGTAAGCCTCATTTTATCAGAAATGGTCTTCTCTCGCTGCCAGCTATTTATGTACAGGAGTTTGCAACCTTCATCCGGCGAAATGGAACTCGCATCGAGGAACCGGGGCAATTCCACGGTTATGCAACAAGGAGAAGGGAAATTGACTTTCGTCTACCTAGTCAGACTGGACCTAGTTGCAAGAGGCCCTTGGTACAAGGGTATGCGGGTCTACAACTCTCTCCCAGCAGATATTAAGGCTGCCTCAACTCCAAAAGTATTTAGGGAGAGGCTTGGTAACTATCTAATTAATAGTTGCCCGTATAAGATTGATGAACTCTTACAAGTCTAGTCATTTAATTGTTTTGATTTATGCAAAAAGCATGTTGTTTATTTCAAATTTATTGCTTTGTTCTGTTTAATTATTGATTGTATTCTTGTGATCATTGTTTTATTCATATTGACATGTTACTGTTTGGATTACTACCTAAGAATTCACAAGCCTGTGTGACGAATAAATCATCTTATCTTATCTGTAAACTAGCTAGAGAAAGGAGAATAAAAATTTTCATTTCAAAATAATTCATTAAATGTTTCAATATGAGTTACATTATATTTAATATTGTGAATTATAAATTATTATTATTTCAGCCATGGAGAGCTGTAAATTGATTGGCCTTGCAGAGACTCTGGTGGAGAAAATGCAGAAGTCTGTTCTGCTGGATCCATCACGCATAGTGCGCCAAATATTGCAATACACTCTATAAGTTAAGCCCCTGGATGTACATAACAATAATAATCATGAGATGGAGGCTGCATGTTGATGCCCCTCCTTTTAAAGAGCTAACCGCAAATGAGAGATAGCAAGGAATAATAATAGTAATAAAGACTCTGTGCTGTAAAATCACTTCCCGATGGTTCGGAGCCCACCTAAAACTGTAGGTCCAACTCATCAATCATCGTCATTCAATTCATTACCCACGCACATGTTTCCGACCTATGTGGGCTTCATCCTTCAAAAAAACATAATAATACTAATAGTTTATAATATAATAATAATAGATTGTTTACTATGTAAACTTAAAAAGTGTAGTACCTGTGAAATGACTTGTAAAACTAAATTTGAAAAAAAAAACTAATTCACTTGTAAAACTGAAACATTTTAGTGAAGGAAGTAATTTTTAAATATATTACCTGGAAGTATATGACTATTGCAAACACGAAAATGGTTGCAAGGAGGTTCATGAGATTGGGCAGGTTCTGTCTGTAGAAGGCTTCTCTGAGTGCTCTTACTTTGTCCTGGCGAGTGGCCAACAGATGGAACAGAGCGATCACAGCTCCCTCAAATTCAGTTCCACGACCTTGAAAAATAAAAAACAGCAGTTAGAAAATGACTGATGGATTACCAAAAAATTGTAAAGAACTAGCCCGATTCCGAAAGATTGAAAAGAAATAAGTGATTTTCATGTAGCACATAAAATGACACAACAGGCGTCTGCACAAAGAGCGTTTGCCAAGCGTGAAGTCGACTACACTGCCAATAGCTGAGCCGTCATAGACAATGACACCATTTATTTGAAATGTATAGTGACTATAGTGTGCATTAAAAACCCTAAAATTCAATAATCTGAGTTGTTAAAAATATATTGAATTACTATCTGAATAGATGATATAAAATGAATACAAGAGATTAAGAAAGAGTAGGGAAACAAGAGAAGATTGCGAAGAGGAAAGAATATTGGAATGAAGAGAAGAAAATAGAGAGGAATAAACAGAAGATGAAAAAGTGAAAAATAAGTAGAGGAAAAGATAAGGAGAAAAAAGACAGAGATAAAAAAAAATGGACAAGTGAAAGAAAAATAAGAAAAAAGGAAGAAATGAGAATAAGAAAAAAAGGAAGAAATGAGAATAAGAAATACAGTATTATATACTAATGAATTGCCCAATTTAATTAAATCTGACAATTATTTTACATCTCTTTTTTCTCTTTTTATTATTTTTCCTCTTACGTATACAGAATACAGTGTTATATACTACTGAATTGCCCGATTTAATTAAATCTGACAATTAACTTATCTCTTTTTTTTTCTTTTTATTAACTTATATTTTTTTTAAAATAAGAAAAAAAGGAAGAAATGAGAATAAGAAAAAAGAGAATATGGCGAAAAAGGAAGAGAAAAATACGGAGGAAAAAATGAGGTGTATAAGAAAAAAGAATATAGATAACGAAGTGAAAGAAAAATAGGAAGTACGTAAGGGGAAAATAATAAAAAAAAGTAGATGTAAAATAATTGTCAGATTCAATTAAATCGGGCAATTCAGTAGTAATAACACTGTATTCTGTATTGCATGACAATTGCAGCAAGTTTGGTATTTTTTTGGGTTCGAAAGTTTCAATCAAAATGTTATATTTTGAATTATTTTCAATCGTTTTAGTGTTTTTTAAGTGAACTTTTAAATTAAGTGAAAATAAAAAAGTCATTTTTTCGAATGTTTTTTTTTTTTAGTGAATCTAAATTTTTAGTGTGGACTAACCTAAAAGTTTTGGATGAAATAGCTCAATCAAAATTTGTGAAGAGAGCAGTTTTGGACTCTGGTCTGTTGCCTCTTTGCATTTATTGTTAATTTGTTCATATAAATAGATAAATTGTACTGACCAGTGTTGACAGTGGCGGGACTGAACGCCTTCCATACAATAGTTTCACAGATGTTGGTGGCGATGAACAGCGATATACCCGATCCCAGACCATATCCTTTCTGCAGCAGTTCGTCGAGTAGCAACACAATCAACCCGGCCACGAACAACTGGATGATGATCAGCAGACATACTCCGGCACCAATCTCAGCTGGATCGCCGTACATGCCAGTCATCACATACACTATTGCCTGTCCCACAGTTATCACCATACCGAACACTGAAAATAGAAATTAAAAATAATTAGGTTCAATAGATTCATGCACAAATCTATTACAAAATTGAATTGAATTTCTTGACAATTTTTTTCTATTTTTATTGCGGATGTCGCCCACATGAGTCTGAAGACTTGTGCGTGGGTAATGAGGTGAATGGGTGAATGATGAGAAACATACATTGCTGAATGGGATTCGAACCCAAGGCTGCAAGTAACGAAGCCAGCTAGAGCCATTAAAATGCAATAATAAATTATTTTATTCAAAAATAACTTAAACATTACAAATAGAAACAAATTATATTCTTAACACTAGACCAGCGGTTCCCAACCTGGGGTACGCAGTGTCCTAGTTGGGGGTACGCAAAAAATAATCCATAATGGCGGATGTTCATTGTCTAGTGGCATAGACTAAGGAATGGTTGTTCTATGCTAGTGGTAAGCAGTTTCTGTTGTGCGACTATTCTATCTATAATGTATTCTATTCTGACACTACCTTCTATATAGGCTATATTTTAGTAAAATTTTGAAATTTAAATTATAATATTCATCTCTAAGCATATTACATTCGATGACCTCGATAAAAGAAATCGGTGTTCAGCAGAAATTATTGTGTTACCTACTATTTTATTTCTTTAGCTGAATTTCCATTGATAGGCGTTGATATGTTGTTTAAATATTGCAATAAATGGGCATTAAACCCTCTATAATATTGTTATAGTGAAGTAAAAAAGTAGTTTGGACTTTGGGGGTACTATGTCTGTAAAAGATAGTCTAAGGGGTACGCAGAAGAAAAAAGGTTGGGAACCGCTGCACTAGACAGATAACTCAATATTGTTAATTGGTGACACCCACTGTATAAATATATGTTGGTATGACACAGGTCTAGTCAAAAATATTAGTTCAGATTATAGATGGTGCTAAAAAATCTATGTACCCTAGATAATAGATTTATATATACAAAACAAAATATAGGCTATAATGGTGTTTTCTAAATTTTATTTACAAATTAAATTATTTCTGAGCTTATGAAACAAATTGCTCACTGCAATCTATTACGTGACCTATTAGCCATATCTTAATTTTTTTCTTCAATGTATGAACTGGTATGATTTATGTAATTTTCTTCAACATTGAGCAGAATACACGCAGGAGAAACATAGATTTACTAATGTTCTTTTGAAAATTTTCGTCCCAGATATGTTAATGATCTGAGCAAATGAGGTTTTCCTCCTAGGAATTAGTAAATCTATGTTTCTCCTGTGTATACCATAGGAATGCATCCCTATTGAAAAAAATTATGCGTTTCTCTTGATGAAAGTGAAACTTCTGTGAATATAAAATATTTGTCTAATGCTTAAAACAAAGCTTTCTGAAAAATTTATTCAGATTAAAGAAGTGAATGCTTGAAACCTATTAGCCTTACAGTTAACTTCTGAATTTGGAAGAGTGGTTCTATGTGACAGAAATTTGTTTGAAATTTTTTTGACTCGAGGGACTCTTGAAACGCCTATTTAAATACTTTATACTTCTAGTCCCTCAAGCCAAGAAACAATAAAAGAACGTTCATAAAAGCGGCCCTGAACACACATGAGGGTTTTTGATGTAAAGGCAGAAAATAATTCCTGACGCAGACCCACAGATTTCTGGCTGACAAAAAAATTCAATGATTATAATATTGTTGGAGTTTATGGGCTACAAACTATTCAAAATACTGAAGAGTCTGTGAAAATTGCTCCTTTTATTTTTTGCCAAGTTGAAAACGATACACAAAAATGTCGAGATCGTCAAGCACTTAGCAGAGACAAAAGTATCCACAGCTATAATAGTTATTATCTATTTATCCACATTCCTCTAAAATAGAAATAACAAAATGAGCAAAATTATACATTATATAATTTTTACATGTGGATTCAAAAAAAGGAAAAGGTGAGAAGTTGTGAGGGTATGTAAAAAAAGTAAAGAAGCCATGTTAGAAACTATAGTTTTTGTATTAGGGCAGAATTTATATTTGTGATTATTTAAACGTGAAAACGATGAAATTGGAATTCTAGAAAAAAATATGATTTATAAAACATTACATAATGCACATATATAATACTAGAACCAACTGTATAATTTATTGTAGAAGTTTCAACACCACTTTCGTACAGTCAATTAAGGAAAAACACTTTAATAACTGAAATTAACTTTAAATCAACCGAGAAATTGTCAAATTCCACTCAGCAAGCTAAATGGGTTACAAGACATCAAACTTATGAACTTTTAATAAACCTGTTAATTTCAAGTAAGTTATCAACAAAAACTAAAAATATTCTAGTACTTACATTTTTGGGCACCGTTGAATAGTGCTCTGTCTTTGGGCGTGTCACCTACTTCTATAATTTTTGCACCAGCCAGGAGCTGCATAATTAAGCCTGATGTCACAATGGGCGAAATACCCAACTCCATCAAGGTACCTCTGTTGGAAGCTAGGATCACACGAATCCAGTAAAAGGGATCGGCCGAGTCTGAACTCATAATTCCAAAAAGAGGAATCTGTGAACAGAAAACCCAATTATAAGAGCTTGAAACAACATTTAGCCTGCAATAATAAAATACAGTTAAAAGAACTTCCAAATGACGGAATCTCCTTCAAATGTCTACGTGAAGGATTTCTGTAATGTAACTTGGCATTGCAATTATGGCGAGACTTCTCATAAATTACAACCTCTCAAGAACGAATATTTTTGTCTGAATAATCGATTTCGTTGTTACAGAATTATGTAGAAAACCTGGGCTATTAATAACGTTTGAAAACTTTAATGGGTCTACACTCAATAACTTAACATTTTACCTACAGAAATTTTGAGTATTAATGTTTTCGCCAATAATCAAAATTTGATGTATTCAAAGTGTCATTGTTCGAAAGAAAGAGGTCTGTAAAAATTCATGGCAAATGAAAATGGACTGGAAAACGAGTGGATCAGAGCAGTCGGGGCCAAGTACGGGAGCTGGGAGTACATCAACAAATATACGGGAGTACATCTACGGCAGATGACCCGTCCCACTCTTCCCTGCTGAGCGAGTGACTGTTTGTGAGCAGACTGAACTCATTCTTGATAAGCTCAGCGTTAATCATTTTATTATTACTATCAAATGAATTTAAATTCTTTTTCTGAACTAGTAATTTTAATAGTAGCACCTTTTCTCGTGAGATTAGAGCAGTACCGGAAACACCTCTCGTTACCCATTTAGAAAATTATCAATTCATTACATACATACTATTCACACATACATAGGCCTACATCATATTCTTATTAATTTATTACAATAGCAATAACTATTCCAAGTTTGAAACACATTAATGATAAATAATTATAGAAATTGGGAAGCTAGCTAATTGTTGAACAGTCTGCACACGGAGAGTGGTTTGCCAAGCGTCAAGAATAATGGCCAATAGCAACCATTTATTCACGACGCTCCTTGTGCAAAAATGGAAAAGACTAGGGCAGTTGCTTTCCATGTCAGGAGGAATAGCAGGCTTTTGTAACTCCTATATGGTTTTGAATATTATATACATCATACGGCTGAGAGGACAAATGTATTAACAACGCATTTTCTCTATTCTAGTTGACACTTCTGCTGTTTCAGTAGAGTATGAATTAGTAACCATCTGGTAGGCCTTGACTTATTAAGACTGTGTCGCCTGTTACTCATAGAATTTTCTATGAATGTAACTTATTATTCTTTGAAGAATCCTGTCACAAAAATATCTACAGTACCTAGAATAGTGGACAGAAACTGAAAAAATAAAAATATATTAAAGAAACTCACCTGACAGCAAACAAGGAAAATGAAAAGTGTGATGGCTGTCCATAGTACTTTTTCTCTGAATTGGATCTGTAAAAAACCCAATCAATTCGTGAACATTTGATTGAAAGAAAATAAAGCAGAATCACAAGTTTAGCAGTTCAATTTTTATGCATGCTCCAAATAATACTTACGGCAACCGCAGTGGTCAATCAATCAGGACGCTTGTCTAATGACTGATTGCTACTTTAGCGGCCAAGTTCCCGTTCACCCTGGCATATTTGTGTAATCATTCTCACGCACAAGTTTCAGACTCAGGTGAGCACCTTCAGCGAAAAAGTGATTCTCAGTTAGCCTTTCTTGAAGAATAAAAAACACATTTTCATTTACTACAAAGTGCCAACTACTGTCAGCTACAGAATGCTTAAACTCAGGGGGGCTATTAACTAAGAAACCATACATTTTTTCTTCAAGAAGTTGATAATAAAATAATAATGGATAAATATTATTGATGATTTATACTGAAGTGTGTGTGTGTGTGTGTGTGTGGAATAGGCTATCCTTTTAGAAAATTTCAGTTTCGAATTTTTTATATGCTACAAATCATGCTGAAGACCTCCAATATTTTGGCCTAATTCAATAGCTGCAATTCAAAACAACTCCAGCTTAGTCCTAGAGTGAATATGATTTAAAACTTGGACTGCGACTAGTCTAGATTAAAATTGTCATTGAATGAGAAGATAGAGACTAGACTGGATTAAAATTGACAATGAATGAGAAGATAGTACTTACTTTTCTTTCAGGTTTGGCAATTTCAGGTAGAATACTACAGAACGGTTTTATGACTTCCAGGAACTTGACTGAAAAAATACAGAGATATTAGAATACTTAAAATCATGGTTTATTCAGCATTCAAGTAAAATAGGCTATGAACAAAATGTTTCATAATGCAGATTCAGCTATAAATGAATACTTGATAACTGAACTCCAAAATGTCAAACATGACACTACACGTCATAGTTTCTTCAAAGCTGAAATGATTTTTACATTTAATGGATATTGGATTATGAGAATACAAAAATAGTCATTTGCCTTGATTGAAGAAGTGCTCCTTTGCAAATCGCTCGCTATTCTTTTAGGCCAGTAATATGAAATATGGATGGAAATATTATATGATAACCCTAACCTAATTAGTGTCAAAATACCATAAATATACAATCGTTGGTCATAAACTTTCAGAAAGTATGAATACGGTATTGTGAGACTTGAAAACGATAAGACTGGGAGATTGAAAATAAGAGAAATATCAAAGCATACTTTCAGGATGTCAACCAAGTTGGTCAAATCTGTTTTGACACAAGCCAATGACACAGTTTTAGAAAGCTCAACTGAATCTCACAATTACACGAAAATATTAGTCCAAAAAGAGTAAATGAGTAATAGTAAATTAGATCAGAATATTCTGAACTATAGTAATATGGTAATGCGTAAAATAGTGAAAGTTTGAAGCAGAATAAAACAAGCCGAAATCGAAATGTCTGCCGAAATAATTATGACCTGTGCACAAGAATAGATTCAAGAGAAATTTCTACTTACTGCCCATTTTGAATGATGATTGCTGTATCTATTATTTAATACCAAAGGAGTCCTGTCAAATAAATACGAAAATAGTCACGTCCACTTTCATGCACAACTCATCTCACAGCGAACACATCTCCGAAAGAACTACTACAGCCGAATGTTGGTGGACTAATCGGTTACACGTAGCACTAACGGTTCCATAACACAGCACACGTAGATACCAGGCCAACATATCCGGCCAACTTTTCCTGACAAATATTGAATACAATCATCACAAAAACAAAATAATCAACAAAAATATTTGTATGCAAACAATCTAATTTCTCATTAATGTCAGAAGAATATCCTCTCAAGGATATTCAACACCACTTATGGGCTTTCTCGGAGTTGATACCTCATTTCAACAAGAATATTTCTTGAAAATAATTCATAAAATTTATCAAAATTATTAAAATAGCATAATCATTATATTCGACAACATTCCAGAATGTTACCAGCCCCAATAATAAAAACTATGAGACAAGTATGGTTGAGGTTTTTTGGAACATTATCTTGTTACAGTTGGCAACATATCGTGCCCGTGAAATTTGAATGCACTACAATTTGAACCGCAAGTAGTATGGGCTACAATAGGCTACACAAACCTTTGGTATGCAAGTATTTCCCGCGCTGATCTAGAAGAAGGCTATCCGACAAATTTAATATCGATAAAGTTTTATAAATTAATATTAATATTGATTCGTTGATGGAAATGTGAATGTGATGTTTCATCGAGGTTATGATGGCGGTGAATGAGTGTGACTCGCGATGTGGATCGTGTAGAAATAGCGTAAAAAGTGATGATAATGCATTAATGTGCGATGGAATGTGTGGAAAGTGGTATCATATAGGATGTGTGAACATTTCCATAAATATTTACAAGAAAATTCAGGGAGTTGGTGAAAGTGTGGCATGGTATTGTCTTTCGTGCAAACAACAGGTAACAGACTACGTATCTAAGCATGCTATGAATGGTGAATTGAACGATAATAGTAATAACATGAGTATTGTACTTGACGAACTCTTGAAAATAAGTGATAATTATTTGAAATTAGTTGAAAGAGTGGAAAAAATAGAAAATTCCAAAACATCGACAAATATCCTGCAGGATAGGTCATGTATTACTGACTGTGTAAATTCAAAGACTACTTACCGTTCAAAACGACAGCGGCATAACCAAAAAGACGACACAACTGATTCAACTATTGTGGAAAAATCGATCACTCAATTTGACCTAATTGAAATTGACGAAAACGAACCATTGAATAAGGACTTTAATGTTTTAGAAAATACTGACATTTTGAATGTGCATGATATTAGGAATTTCGACAACGTTGGACTTAACCCAACTGATAATGAATGTACAAATATTTTATCTACTGACAGTGTGGAAAAAAAAGACGAATGGACAGAAGTTACATACAAGAAGGGTCACGATTTGAAGAAAGACTACGCCAAGGTGGCCGGTACCTTGTGCCAACAGGGAGGAAAGCCTCAAACTGAATCAGGTGCTCAGTCAGTGAAAACCAAAGGTAATAAAGGTGGCAAACCACTATTGATCGGTTCAAATGATCAGCAACGTGAGATAGGATTGAACTCAAAATTGAAGGGAGACAAAAGAGCATGGTATCACCTTGGCAAGGTTAAGAATGGTACAACTGAAGAAGATGTAAGAAGTTTTTTAGCTGGTGCTTTCACCGGAATAAATTTTGTTGTTGAAAAGCTTGATACTAAGAGTATGACATATTGTAGTTTTAAACTAGGAGTCGACTTTGAGCAAAAAGAAGTCGTACTTGACGACTCCAAATGGCCTAAATATGTAACGCTAAGGCGTTTTTTATTCAAACGACCTCTGGGAGGCATCCTAAGGTAATCGACAGAATGTCTATGGATTCGAGTGGAAGAAGATCTCTACACAGTCAAGTGGAAGAAGATCTCCCACTGACAAATGAACATCAACAATTTAATGTAAGACAATCCCGACTAAATATAGTGACCTTGAATGTTCAATGCCTAAGAACAAAGCTTGATCTCTTGGAATTTTTTTTTGAGGAACAGGAAACCGACATTTTTTGTGTGACAGAGCATTGGCTGAGTGAGGAGGAGAAAGATATCTATGAAAGTATTCACGACCTACATCTGGCTAGTATATATGTGAGACGGCTCCATAAAAATGGCGGATCAGCAGTGTATATAAGACAAAATGTTTTTCACAGGAAAGTGGAAGGCTTGGAGGATTTCTGTTCTGAAATGTTGCTGGAGATAGCTGCAGTGGAATTGCTGGACCACTCTTTGATTGTTGCATCTGTCTACCGCTCTCCAGATGGTGATTTCAATCGGTTCCTGCAGCATCTTGATAAGTGTCTTTCATTTTTGTGCAAAAAGAATAAGAGGCTTGCTTTATGTGGTGACTTTAATGTTCATCTTGAAGCCCCATCAAGAGAGAGATTGAGGTTTGAGTGCCTTCTGCGTGAGTATGGTCTTTTCACTACACACCGAATGCCAACTAGAGGTGCTGCATGCTTGGACATGGTAGTAACAAGCCTTAACTCCTGGGAGTATAATACCAGTATTGTGGACCCACTGATCTCCGATCACAGTGCTGTGGTGTTTGAGACCAAACTGGCTAGGGCAGAGGTTATCCCAGAGAAGTCATCCTGGAGGGAAAAGTACACCCTGTACAAGAGGACAGTGAGAGAGGAACACCTGCCTCATCTTTGTCACGAACTTGAATGCATAAACTGGGTAGAGGTTTTTAAGGATACAAGACCGGAATTATTTTTTGACAAGCTAATAGCCATATACAATGCCAAATTCAATGAAATATTTCCTCAAACTTTAGTGAAGGCTTCAGGTACTAAAATGAAAAGGGCACAAAGTGTCCAAAAAGATAAATCCTGGTTCACCAAAGAGCTGCAGGGCCTCAAAGGGCGTGTAGTGTTTCTAAATCACAGATGCAAAGCAGCCAATACACCTGACATGCGAGCCCCTCTGTACAGAACCTATGTTGAACTCAACAAAATCTACAGGAAAGCTGTAAGGGAAGCTAAGATGGCTCACACAGGCAATCTCATAAAATCGGCCACAAATCAGTGCAGGGCAGCCTGGGAAGTGATCAACATGCATCGACCAAAAAAACCTGAAGTTGAGTCACCTTTAAATCCAGATGAGTTCAACAACTATTTTGTGACATCTGTAAATGAGATAGTTTCGGCACTGCCTGTCACTGATGAACACCCAACATCAGGTATCAACATAGCTCAACAAGGAATGTATGTATGGAAAGAAACAAGCCCCTTGCAGATAATCAACACTGTGAGAAAATTCAAAAACTCCAAGTCTCAAGATGTTCATGGCGTATCCTGCTGGGTCCTGAAGAAGACAATCATGTCAATTGCTGAGCCAATGGCCATTGCCATAAATAGTTGTCTAAAGAGTGGAAGATTTCCAGATATCCTGAAACTGGCCAAGACCATACCAATTTTTAAAAAAGGAGATGCAGACCACCCAGCCAATTTCAGACCTATATCCATTCCTCCCACATTGTCAAAGGTTATTGAAACCATCATGAAAGTGCAGTTGGTAGATTACTTTGAGAGCAACAACTTATTTTCCAAATCTCAGCATGGCTTCAGAAATGGCCGATCGACAACCACTGCACTTTTGGATTTGACAGCTGAGGTACATGATGCTTTTGAAAATGGCGAACTCCTTGCTCTCACCCTGTTTGATCTTAGCAAGGCATTCGATTGTGTACCTCATGAAATACTTGTTAGAAAATTGTCCAATTATGGCATTAGTGGTGTGGTGTTGAACACACTCAGCAGCTATTTGAAGAATAGACACCAAGTGGTCACATTAAGGGGTGCCACATCAGGAGAGAGAGAAAATAAGCATGGTGTACCCCAAGGTTCTGTCTTGGGCCCCCTGCTTTTCATCCTTCTAATGAACGATTTCACCACAGGAAATAGCTCCATATTGTTTGCTGATGACACCACAGTGATGACAAGAGGTGATACATACAACAAGGTGACTGCACTGAATGAAATTAGCTCCCTCAAGGCAAAAAATTGGTTTGTGCAAAATAGGATGAAGCTCAATGAAGACAAGTCCCAGGTTCTCATCTGCTCCCTGAAGAAAGACACCCCCAATGAGGTCACAGTGCCAGTTAAGCTGCTTGGGTTCTGGATGGACGAGAGATTATCATGGGGCCACCATGTGAGCCAGGTCTGTGTCAGGATCTCAAGGGTCATTCATCTGCTGAGTAAGCTGAGATATGTGGTCTCTCTGGAGTATTTGCTGGCGGCCTACCACGCAATGCTCCATAGTCATATCACATATGGACTTATCTTGTGGGGACACACCCCTGCTTGTGTTGATGTGCTTCTGCTTCAGAAAAGAGCCATAAGAATTATAACTTTCTCTGACCGCCTTGAACACTGCAGGCCACTATTCAAAAAATATAAAATATTGACAGTGTTCAGCCAATATGTACTGTGCTCGCTGGTTTATACAAGAGACAGGGCTGACAGTTTAAGAAAGAGAAGTGAAGTGCACCAGCACAACACACGTTCTGCAGGCGGACTCGACCTTCCACGCAGCAGATTGGCAGGGACCCAGAAGAGCTTCCAAATTGCAGCCCTGAAGCGCTTCAACAATCTACCAGATTGGTTGAAAAAGAAAAGCTCTACATGCTTCAAGGAAATTCTGAAGAGGGAACTGATGGAGAGGCCCATCTACTCACTCACCGAGTTAGAGGAGGAGCCACTTTTCACATGTAGTGAATATGGCAGACCACCACTGTCACATAATTGAAGAGATGCAATCTCTATGATGTTCTTGACACGGTCCATCTGGTTCTCCCAGTCATCGACTAAGACATCAAGTATTCAAGTAAGTATAAGTATGAATAGATTAATTATATTACTATGCTTCACCTAACGTAAAAATCAGTTTTATATATTTGAGCCCTGAGTTATACAATCTATATATATAAAAATGAATGTCTGTCTGTATGTATGTTCCCTATGGACTTCAAAACTACTGCTCGACAGATCAGCATGAAACTTTGGGAATATGTTGTGTGAATATTGGGGATGGTTTCAGACCATAAATTTTAATAGGGGAGCTAATAATTATTATTAATTAATCCAATTTGTAGACCTAACTTCTGAACTTGCCGGCCAAACAACTTAAAGGAACAGCTGATAGAAGTCAACAGTTTTTAATCATATGGCAGGCCCCTTAGCGGCGTTATTTACGCTGTCTTTGAACAGCAAAAGACTTTGCACTTTGCATGTAGGCTAACGTGAAGTCGGAGACTTGCAATATGTAGGAAACATATGACTGGGTATGATGAAATGTAATTATGCCAGGTTGATGACATCTGCTGACCAATGCAGCTAGAAATTTGAAATGCAGCCTCAGCGGGAGGTGGGCGAATAATAAAATAAAAAACCTAGCTTCTACCCTTATAGTTGTAGAACAACAAAGGACCGAAAAACTGAATGAAACTATTATCGGCTGGAAGAGCTCTAGGACTAACTTCTTCCCTAATAGTCTTAGAAGGTTGAAATTCGAAATATAACCTTAGTGGGAGGTGGCGAATCATAAAATTATTAAAAACTTAGCTTCCGCCCTAACAGTTGTAGGAGGTTTAAATTTGAAATATTTCTTTATTCAGAGGTGGTGATTAAGAAAACAACGAAGCCTCTATGATCAGCTGGAAATAATTCCCTAGGACTAACTTCTTTCCTAATTTGAAATGTAACCTCAGCGGGAGGTGGCGAATAATAAAATCAAGGAGAATTTTATGACAACGCAGCAACGCGTGTCGGGCCAGCTAGTAAGACATAAATTTGATAATTCAATGTCGTTATTAATATTATTGCTTTATCATAAAAAATTAGTACAATCAATTCTATTTTGGTTTGGCCAGTCAAACTCACGGCCGTAGCTATGCAAGGGCAGCCGGGCCCCAAACATATAAAAGTACCTCTTGCCCGGGTTCCCCCAAAGACCTAGCTACAGGCCTGCTCAATCATGGTTTTTGTAAATTTACTTTGAATTAAATGCACAAAAATGAATTCGCTTTTAATACTACCAAGAATAAGAATATATTTTTTGCAATATCAATATTCCAATCATTAGATTTTCTAATATTGCTACAATAAAATCAGATTTATAATTTGAACCCTGATTTATAAAATAAGATAACATTCTGATAATCCAATGGCATTATTAATAATTATTGTCTTATAATATAGTAAAAAAATTTTCTATTTTACTTTGAACAATCATGGTTTTTGAAAATTTAGGTTGAATTTAAAGCACAAAAATGAATTTTATTATAGTACTTCCAAACAAGAATAATATTATTTTTTGCTATATAATTCAATTACTAGATTTTGTAATATTGCTATAGTTGGGACTACATTGAAAATTATTAACTCTAGTTTGTAATTTTTTCAATCAAACTTTTATTCTTTGCTGATTATCGCACTGTTGTTCATCAAGACATTGAAACTCCCCTCAGATTTCAGTTTATACTGCAATCTATATGATATTTTTTATTACCCTTTATATTAATCTTGATATTTTCAAATCTAATTATCTATCGAGAAATTTTTTTTACGCAAACATCCGGTAGTACCCAAAGTACGGTCCAGTAAACACACTTATAATTAATCAATCGAAGATCAATTTTGGTCAATCTTCTTAACCCTCATGAGGGCGCGCCTTTTTCTGAACACTCATAAACGCGCGACGGTAATTTACAGTCATCCAGCTTTCTCAATATGTTCAATCCCAATTTCATCAATTATAGATACATTTTGTACACATCCCAGCATCATCTTTTGAGTGAAGGATATACCACTTACAAGAAAAATTTGAATGTTACAAAACCTCCATTTGATATTTTTAAAATGTGATCCTTCAGAAACACTCAACAGCAGGTAGAAACACATATAATATAGGCTACAATAAGTGAGTTATGAAAAAAATTAGGATTTTTATCATCCAGGTTATCATTTGGAAGTTTACAATATAGAAAAGAAAACATACAATGAGGAATTGCATCATTACAACATGGAAATAATATCATTGTAATCAAGCCCTATGCCTCAAATTGAACTAATATGTATATTGAGAGGAACAGATGAATGGAAATTATGCCTAGTAACGACTAACCTTATAATATCCTGATAAACATTAATTACATCATAATATAAATTACAAACTATATGCATACAATATATATAGAGATGGGCGACTTCGACTCAAAAGTCGACTTGCACACTGAGTCGACTCAATCGACTTGCCATGCATGATGTCGACACGACTTTCGTTTTTCTCACTATGCACTTTGCGACTTGAGTTGTATCATTGAATGGTTGAGTTGTTCGGTTCAGTGTCATCTAATAAAAAGTCGTGTCGTCTAGTTTGAGTCGACTCAATACATGAGACATTCCTTTAGAATAGTAAGTCTAGATGTGTTAACGACTTCATAAGAGTATGACTTGCGAGTGCAATTTCGGTTGTGATTTTTGGTTTTAGAAAAGCATTTCTCAGTTCGATATTCTCTACTGCCTACATATTTATATATTAATGATTAATAATAATAATAATTATTATTTTTCTGCATGATGGAAAACACATCCAGAGGACGAGTTTATTGATATAAGCTCAAACATTACAAATATATTATATAGAGATAGATCAAGCTAATACTATTCTTGACTAGCCTTTATAACTAATACAAAAAAAAAACTATTTACGGTACCTAAAACTACCTAAAGTATGCAAAATCGTATTTCTATTCACATCCTATTCACTATGAGCTCCTATCTATGGTACGGTAGACTCCAATATTATAAAACCAATCCCTATTTTTTTTTAAATCTGCTAATATTGCCTTCTTCTTTCATTTCCAGTGGAATTCTATTGTAAATTGTTGGCCCTATAAATATATTTGATCTTTGTCCGAATTAATGAATTGTTAATTTATATCACTCCCATCTTGGTAAATATACTAAAGAATCCTCATTCTTTTTCTATCTTCAACTACAGTAGTTCAAAATCATGAACGACCCACGACTGATATGTTGACAGTGTCGACAAAAGTAGAGCCAAGAGAAAAAACAAAACCGTTGAAATTGCAACTCAACCCGACTTAAAGTCGTGTTTGAGTCGACTTGCACCTCTTCGACTCGACTTTAGCTTCGGTCGACTTGCTCTCTTGAGACCGACTCGCAAGTCGACTTGCAGAAAGGAATGAGTCGCCCATCACTAAATATATATGCAAGCTATGGCAAAGAATACTAACAAGAAATAATTTATTTGTAAAGGTACCTATTTTGGGGATTTTAAGATGTGAATCTCCATAATGAAGTGGAAAAACATAGTTTGAAACTTCTATTCCACTATTTTATCATATGGTCATTATATTAATATTTTGGTCCATTGCTCAAAATAAAATAGTAGAATTACCGGAACAGTTCCGGGCACACGACGGTAAACTACCGTCTTCAGGACATCGACATAACGTTGATGCTCACTGGTGACTTGCTACCGGAAGACTAAAAGGTTTCCACACTCAAACCTATTGTCAAAAAGTGTAACTAGAGAATACATGTCTCTCCCATAAACACACACCAAGCTAATTTCGAATTACACACATTAGAACGGTTAGGACGGTAAACTACCGTCCACGCGCCCGCTTGAATTATAAATTTATTAAAAATACTGTGAATGATTTTGAATAATTGCTGTGCATAAGAATTTAAAACGTGCAATTTTTGTTTCAGAGATATAATGGAAATAATGGATAACACAATGTTTCCCATTTTTAAAATATACATTTATTCCAGTTACAAATCATAGACCTCCTCTTCAAGAAGAGGTTGAAATTTAGAAGTCAAAAGGAAGAGAAGTTGATTAATAGATAGTAAATGCATCATTCAATCTCAAACTGTTCAACCACAGTAACAAAAACATCCTAGAAATATTCATATGTATAAACTTGCTGTGCAGAACTAACCTTTTTTGAGTCGCGGCGGACGCGTTTCGAACTATGTCGATCTTCTTCGGCGCTAGGTTACAGACTGACTCAGTTGCAGACCGAGTCAGTCTGCAACCAAGCGTCGAAGAAGAACGACATAGTTTGAAACATAGTGTGAATAATAAAACATATTTAAAAGAAATCGACTTCAATGAACAGATAATCAAAAATTATTAAATACTCACATTCTAAAAAGTTTAGAATAAAGTATTCACTTTGAACTGAGAACATTTTAAAGTTAATACAAAGTAACCTTCTAAACTCGGCGCCAAATTTTTCATAAACTCCTAAAATATTTAAAATATTACATAGAATTTTTAAAATTTTATGACTTTAGTTTGTCATTTTTACAAACTTTTATTCTTTGCTGATTGTCGCACTGTTGTCCGTCCATCAAGAGATTGAAACTCCCTACAGATTGTACTACCCCCCCCCCCCCAACGAAAATGTCAACTTTAAACCCCCATATTTCACAAAAATAATCGATGAAAAAACTCTTTTCTCGCGACAATATATAACATTTTAACATTTTAAAACCTTAATAATATACAAAGGAACTTTGAAAAAAATATACACTAAAGGAATTCTAGGAATTAGAAATTGTTGGAAAATGTTAACTTTTCGACTGTCATGCAGAACAATTTCAAGTTTACAAGGAATAACCTTTTTCTTATATCAGGCATAACATGCTTTTGGGCTGGAGCCCAACATCAGTGTCTGGATTATAAATCTCGTCAGCTATTTAAGTCAAAAGGTGAGAAGAGACCTACAAGATCACCCAGGCACTGATGATAGCTCCAGCCCAAAAACATGTTCGTCTCATGTAAGAAAAAAAAATTCTGAAAAGTGGAAAATGTTCAACTATTCTACTCACAGATCGTAATGGATAATCAAATACTAAGTTAAAAATCAGTTTTATAAATTTATGTCAAAACGAAGAAAAGGTAATTTGTACTGCAGTGACTACAGGGGCGGATCCAGGATTTTTGTAAGGGGGGGGCGCACCCTAGGATTTTTGTAAGGGGGGGGGGGGTGGTATGGAATACTCTGCACAAAAAGGAGGTCCAGGGTACTCGCCATAATTTTTTTTTAAATTTTAATGCTAGAAATATCTTTGTTAGGGGGTTATGGAAAACCCCCCACGGGAGGGTGTCCAGCGGATATCCTCAGCAAAAACTTTATTCAAGGGGATAGAGCTAGTAAGAAGGGATATAATATATATATATTTTTTTTTATTTCCTCAGTGGTTTTCATTCGTACATGAACTGTTTGTACCGTACCTACTATTGATGTCAATGACAATACGAACTTGCATTTTACACCAGCACTTAACTTCTGTAAGTAGTATCAGATGCGTTTAAGGACCTGAGTCCTATTCTCAGCGAATAGAGAATAGAGACTGCTGTACAGAGTACACTACATAGAGTATACAGAGCGAAAGGAATTAGGCCTACCCTTATGGAAAAGTGGGCTAGTTCCAGATCTGGCCAGATCTGGATTCTAGACCTGGCCAGATCTGGTTATATACGGGTTGATCTGGTCAGGTCTGGCCAGATCTGGGATGCCAGATCTGGATTCATTCCAGATCTGGCTGGCAGATCTGGGATGATAGATCTGAACTCATTCCAGATCTGGCATGCCAGATCTGGACTCATTCCAGATCTGGCCTGGATTCATTCCAGATCTGGAATGAGAAAAAAGTTAAATTGAAAAACAATGCTATGGAAAAATTCAAATATTAAAACTAAAAAACAGTGCAATATATGAAAAACAAAAGGTTCATGATGCAATTCAATTCCTATGACAACTTGTAAAGATTGGCATTATTTATCCATTGTGAGTGAATTTTATTTTAAATTTTCAAAATTCCACTATCTAGTATACTTTAAAATTATAATCCAATAAATAGTTTTGATTTTTTTTTGTGATATATAATGTTAAAAATATTGTCAAAAGAAATAAGGAAATATATCAATTCAAATTCAATTTATTTTTCCTTTTTACAATACATACCGGTACCAAAAAAACCTTTTTACAAAAACCAATTCAAAACAAAATAAATTAAAATAGAAATTTACTATCAATAAACAAGGAAGGCAAAGTCTTAAAAAAATATAAATGCATAAAAATAGAATAATAATTAATATAGACACTAATTATTCTTTATTTGCAAGTATCACATTACTAATATACTAACTATTATTGAGAGCATAATTTGAAAACTATATATTATTAATAATACATAGGTAAGACATATGAAATCAATATACTGTAGCCTACATACAAAAACAAATTCAAAACAAAATAAATTAAAATAGCAATTTACTATTGTTACGTTTCATTTGCAATTCCCGCCGGCAAGCTTTGGTCAGTCAGCTGACATCATTCAATGCCTTCTACTGCTTTTTGACATTCCTTGATTGATCTGGTTTTCACTAGTTCTTAACCTCACTTTTTTCTCCTTGTGTGTACTTCTTATTTTTGCCTCCAATTCGGGGTTTTCTTCTGTTCATCTCAGTACAATTTAACTATGTTGTGAACTAAAATTACTAAATATTCTCAACTCAACTCGTCTGTGCTTTTGTGTGAATATTTCTTCAACAATTGGACTACTTGTTCTTCTGCATAAATATTACAATCGTAATCATTCCAAAATACTGGTGGACGAAATATTGTTTCATCTACATACCAAAAACCATTAACAAGTCAACTTATTCTCAACTCAACTTGTCTGTGCTTTTGTGTGAATATTTCTTCAAAAAGTGGACTACTTGTTCTTCTGCGTGAATATTACAATCATAATCATTCCAAAATATTGGTGGACGAACTATTTGTTTCATCTGCATACCGAAAACCAACTACTTGTGCTATCGTGAATTCATTATTACTCATGATTATCCTATATCTGATATATTAATGATGAACTGTGATCATAAACTTTCCATTAACAACTACTCATGCTTCTGCTCGAATTAAAAACGTTATTCATTCCATGAATTGTCTACTTGGATTACCTAATTTTGCCAGCTATGAACCGTTTATCCATTCGCCTAACCACACCAGAGCACTACACGTCCGTGGCAGATAAGTTTTTTCCGTAGGCTATTTTTTATGAACTTTGTTTTGTATTCTTGTTACTTATTTTCAGTTAACTCACTTATATTTGAATCAATAGAGCATATGTACTCAAACTTTCTCTTGAGAGTGTTCTTTTTCATACAGTCCACATTTCCCAATCCTTTTTACTATTATTTAAGATATTTAATGTTGGAAGTGTGACTTGAGCTACCAATTTTCACTTTCTGGTTCTCCTCCTTAATGTGGCATAACACACGATCCAATATTACAACTATCAAATAAACAAGGAAGGTCCCTGTAAAATCTTAAAAAAGATATAAATGCATAAAGATAATAGAATGCATATAAAAATTCATTCTTTATTTGCAAGTATCACATTACTAATATACTAACAGAACTATTGAGAGCAGAATTTGAAAACTATATATTATTAATAATACATAGGTAATAAGACTCTGATAATTGCTGCATATTTGTTAATTGTCTTTCCATCATACAAAAAACCTCATCTGACAGGTCATCATCCTTTTTGAAAAAAACTTAATGTACTAATATGTACAATAATAATGTAATAATTATTAATCTCTATCTATAAAAGGATGATACCCTGACTCACTCATCAACGCAGAGCCAAAACTACTAAGCCTATGAACTTGAAATTTCGTATGAACAATCCTTATAGGATTTCACCGTGCAATAAGAAAGGATTTTTCAAAATTCGCAATTTTAGGGGTGTTTTTAGGGGGTTAAAGTTTTGCCTATGCAAAGCATGGGTACATGGCTAGCTAGCTTACTGGGATCTTTTAATCATATGGAAAATAATTTGAAATTTATCGATCTGCTGTACATGCTGTTTTTATGAACAAGCTGTTTGTGTGTTTTGCAAATCATCATTCACCTAACCTACTGAACTTGCCAGCCAAACAGCTTAAAGGAACAGCTGATAGAAGTCAACAGTTTTTAATCATATGGCAGGCCCCTTAGCGGCATTATTTATGTTGTCTGGAACGCAAAAACTTTGCATGTAGGATACCGTGCAGTTGGAGCCTTGCAGTATGTAGGAAACATATGACTGGGTATGATGAAATGTAATTATGCCGGGCTGATGACATCTGTTAACCAATGCAGCTAGAAATTTGAAATGTATTCTCAGTAGGAGGTGGCGAATAATAAAATAAAAAACCTAGCTTCTACCCTAATAGTCATGGAAGGTTTAAATTTGAAATGCTCATTGAGAGGTGGTGAGTAAGGTCTTACTGTGTAAGAAAACAATGAAGGAGGCCTCTCTGATCAGCTGGAAGAGCCCTAGGACTAACTTCTTCCTTAATAGTCCTAGAAGATTGAAATTTGAAATGTAACCTCAGTGGGAGGTGACAAATAATAAAATCAAGAATTTTTTATGAGAACGCAGCAATGCGCGTCGGGCCAGCTAGTTATTTTATATTTAGCCTAATACTGTAAATTATTTCATTAAATTATTATTCTTTCTCCAATTATTTCATTTTATAATTAAACTGAATAAAAAGTTGATTCCTTTATTTTATTATGAATTTACATAAAACATTAAATTCTTCTACTATAGCAAACAATGTAGGTTATTTAGAATTAAGTATCCATATCTGGCCAGATCTGAATTTCAGAAAAAGTCCCAGATCTGGCCAGATTAAAAAAGCCAGATCTGGCCATATCTGAGTTCCAGATCTGGCCAGATCTAGAACCCAGATCTGGCCTGATCTAGAACCCAGATATGGCCAGATCTGGAACTCAGATATGGCCAGATCGGGTTTTTAATGTTCCAAAACCAGATCTGGCCAGATCTGGCTTTTTTAATCTGGCCAGATCTGGGACTTTTTCATAAGGGTATGTATTCTCTGTTCGCTGAAGAAAGTACTCGGGTCTTGAGACGCATGCGCTAGTACTCATAAAAATGTAAATACGTTTAATGCAAGTTTATAATCGTAATTAACATTGCTATCTTTTAGGTATATTATTTATGTATTTGAAATTAATAGTAGTCAAGCATGAAGTTTAAGTATGTTTTAAAATAATAAGCACAAAACACCAGGAGGCCACGTTAAAATAAATTTCATCTAGCTCTTGTATCATTGTCAATGGGTGATCCGGACCTTTATTACTTCAGTAAGAAAATAAGTGCCGGCTTACTTGAAACTATTCCCATTCCCTAGGTTTGATCATTCATCTTTCCTGAGTTGGGATTCCGTACAAATATGGCACCGTGCTTAAAAATTTTATTTGAAATGGGTTTTGGGATACCCGCTGTAACTTTTTGAGAATAAAACAATTTCCCTGAAACCACATTTAAGCGATTCTAGATATGAATTAATCTATTTTGAAAATTCAACCCACGTTATGTGTCAAAGTAAATTTCATCAAGCTCTTGCATTATTGTCAAGTGTGATCCGGGCCCTCATTGTTTCAGTAGAACAATTAAATGCAGGTATTTATGCTCTTTGAAAATTTCTGCTCTTTTTGATCTCTTGCCTTTTCTGATTCTGGTACAGTACTTTCCTGATACTTGAAAATTTCGTCTAAAAGGAGAGTTTGGGTTGCTCTTTATTATTAATTTTTTAAGGAACATTTTATTGAATCGGTTTTTTTATTAAAAAATAATCAATCTAATACCACATTTTTAACCGATTTCAGACATCTTCTTTCTTCAAATGTTGTCTCTAAAGGCTTCTTAAAATTTGAAAATTTATTTTGTCTCTGGAGGATCTATCCACCTGATTCCCTTATAGCTACGCCACTGTGATGTTACATGAACAATGAATACATAGAAATTAATCGATTTTTAAAACGTGTGCAACATTACAAATAAAAATCATTGGTACTCATTATGCACTTACAGTTAGTTATACATATAGGCACTACATCATACAACCTACAACTATGCATAGTGAATCATTCAAATTAAAGTGATGTTAATATACAAAACTTAAATTTTCTTCTAATAAATAATAAAAAATTGCGGATAAATTATACGTTCCCCCCCCCAATTCCTCTTGTCCGGGGCATATTTTTAAATCCAGCCCTGGTGAGGGGATATCAAATGGAAAAACATGTCTACATTTTTTAAATAAATAGGACTAATGACAATGTTATTTTACAGTAGTCTTATTAATTCTAGATATCTACCATAACATCACTATCACTAATACAAATTAGATTATTATAAAAGGATGTTAAAGGAAAATAACAGTTTAGAATCAGTTGGATTACTTAGTAGATGTATAAAATATGTAAAGATGTATCATTTTTCACTAGTATTAACCATAAAATATGTTTTCACACCACCTCAAGGGGGGGGGGGGGCGCGCGCCCCCCTGCTGGATCCGCCCTTGAGTGATTATATAAAGTCACTGTAGTTTGTACCGGTATAGTACTGTTCAATTTATTGATTGAACTGTTTCTTATTTATTGAGGCTTTCCATGTATGGTCTACTTGTATGATAAATGTTCAATTTATCGATTTAAAATATTTTGCATGATAACGCAATAAATTGATAGACCATTAGCAATAGAGTGAATGGCAGAGCTTACACATTCATTGTGCGGGAGATGTCCTACAACTTTTAACGCATCTTCTTGGTGGGGATCAATGAGAACAACAGAAACCTGTAAGCAGCTCGTGAGAATAACTCAACATGTTTGTATGAGTTGGTCGTTCTTGTGTGATTGTGTAGTAAGCTTGTTGGTTAGCGGTGAGTATGATACCAGTAATTATATTGTGAATTAAAAATTGAAATGGAATTACTCACCTGTCTGAACACAATTGGAGTTTTCAAATTCAGTTTGTTAAGAAACATTTTTCAGACGTTGATACAATTAATTAGTTATTAATTTATTATACGTCAATTGTAAAATCGATTGGATGTAATTTCACCATTGAAACATTTTTTATCAAAATAATAGAAGATTTTTTCAAATATATTGTTGACTAATTTAAATCTACACTCGGTTTGATGTAAGGGGAAATTTTTATTATATAAAGTTACATTCTTCATCAAAATAATGAAGGAGTTTTCAATTATTAAGTCTGCACTTGGTTGGATGTGAGGGGAAAGTTATAAAAATTTTTGAATGCAATTGGAAAAATCTATTCGGCTATATTCAACATATTTGTTGATTAAGGAGATTTCAATGGAGGAACCAATCATGATTTTAATATGCAGTAGAAATAAAAGAATTGAATTGAACTGATTGATATCGAGCCATTAGAATTAATTCTTAGAAAATAAATTGGAATCAGAAAGAATTTCCCTATTGGCTATACTGTAACGAGCCAAAGCCAGTAACTATTCTAGTATTCATTAAAACTGCAGCTGGTGTCAATAAATTACATAGACTTGAAGCCTCAAATGTTTTCTTGTTGAATTCATTAACGTTATGATGTTGAAGATCCATCTTGTTTCCACTAATATGTAATATAAACTTAAAAAACACTTTTAAGTGGAAATTATTTACATCTGTTTGATTTACAAAATCAATGTACTGTGGGTCGTCTGACGATGCTCTAGACAACAGAGCGAAACGGCCGTCACGCCATAACGTGAGTTAATTTCCATTTAAAAGTGTTTTTTAAGTTTATATCATTAACGTTCTACTAGTAGATTATGTTAGACAAATAAAATAGAATCTAACAGTACTATGGTATTAGAAGGTTTGAAACAAGTTTAAAATTGTTGCCAAATTCGTTATACCTATGGTTCTGATAAATTTTCTGAATTTGTATTAAGTGTGAGAGCCTCGCTACTTCTAAAACGCTTTGACAATTTTCAATACGATATAATGAAAAACTTCATGAAATACCAAGATAAATGAAAATCTTTCTGAATGTTTGCTTATTTAGAGTTTGCAAAATTAAAAATGATTGAAAAACTATTCAAACAATTATATGAGTGGACCATCCTAATACTTGTTTTTTATCAAATTTCCCGGAATAAATCACCAATTTTAACCAATTTCATATTTTATGATCCCATAGGAAATTTATATCAAACGTGATTCAAAGTGTAACGCCTATATTGAAAATAATTTTCCCATTCTAAAACTTCTGAAACAAAAACTACTTTAAAAAACTCAGTTTTCAGAGATTAAAAAAATTGTAACATTTAATTTTCCAATAGTTCACTTAGTTTTATCTAATATTTCGGACTTTTTCCAATGTCCAAACATTTCAATACAGGGAACATTGAAAAATCTGATCTTTAAAAAATAGGTACGGTAGTTTATTTTATCAAACACTCGCGATCCAACCCAAATTCTCAAATTTTATTAGAAACACGGCAGTCTAACCATACAATAATAATTAGAATTAGGAAGTAACTTATATAGAGGCAATAGGCCTACTCTGTATTGTAAAGATCTTGGAATTAAATTTCTTCATTATTTTTCATGCTATTGTAAGTAATGATGAAGAAAATTATACAACTGATTACCATATGCTCAATTGTCAATGAATAATTGTGTACTGTAATGAAGAAGACTAATTATTTGTGAATTATTATGCCTTTCATTTTATAAATAAATAAATGAATATTGTAAATAATCCAATAGCGACATTGTTAGTACAACTCTCAACTCTTTCATTCCCATTCATTAATACACCATAATAGAAACGGAAAATTCTGCTATTCTTGCAAAACAATAATGAATTAGTTTGGAGGTTTCTTGAGATTATGAACGCTAATAAATTTACTGTAATTTTCATTTTCAATGTGTATAATTTAAGAATTTCTCCAAGTCTAATCCATTCATACATTCTAAAATTCTATAAAATTTACCATCTCCTCCAATGTATTCACACAATCATTCATTATGCTTGTATGAACAAACAAAAACATTAACGTACACACATTTTTTTTAAATTAAGCGATTTGTATAAATTAAAGAACAGAACAAAACTTCAGCAATATACATTAAATAAAACAATATGCATAAACTAATTTTATAAACATTTTCATTGAATTACGTTAATTTTTTTCATGAAAAAATTCATAATAGATTTCCAATTAAAACGTGTTCTATAACCAAGAACCTTGATATTTACCATTGTAAATCAAACATATTGGAAATAGTACGTTCGCATATTAGTGGATATTGAACTGAAATATCTTTACAAAGACCTCAGTTCTATCTCATTGATCAGTTAAAGTATATTTTCATTATTTATAGTACTGACAGGTTCAATTTGAATAAATTTGCTGCCTTGATCTCAGTGACTATACTGAGCACAACTTGCTATTTCTTTAATAATAATTTGAAGGAATATCGACTTTGAAATGCTGTACAACCATGCCGAAATTTTAATAATTCATGTTTTCAATATATGACTGCCTTAGGTAATATCTATTTTTTAATGATTCAGTACCGGTACCTTTGTATTATTTCTTAGTGGTCATCCATAGATTCCAAATCAAGTTTCTCATTTCAAGGTAAGCCATAGATCAGATTTTTGAGCAACGGGAATGATTTTTTTTTGTTATGTGAATCAAATTATCGCCTTTGGTGATAATTCATTCAAATGAATTGAACATTACCGATACCGAATTGTTTAAAAGAGTTGAATAACCACTAAAGACATCAAAGGGAAAATATTACACGGAAACGAAACATCCACTATTGGTACTTGGTAATCTATAAAATATTGACGGTGGAATTACTTCCATTCGATAGTGCAATTATTGTAAATATAATAATATGTATACAATAATATTATTATTAATACAATAATAAATTATTAATATTAATTAAATAAATATTTTTACAAATAAATATTTTTATTTTTGGTTGATACAATGATATATACTAAATATATTATTCTCTATACTTTATAGTTGGGACTCAAAAAATATGTCTTCTATAGAAAGCCTAATTGTTCTTTCTTAAAAACAAAGAAACAGGCGACAATATTGCACAGTATTATTGTGACAATTATATTTAGCATCTTTAAACAGCTTTTAAAAGACAAAGGAGCTTTTTTACTAGATTTGATGATATCATCCCTCCAATCATTATGTATTGAGTAGATTAGAGTGAAAACCGTATTGAGTTAAAATGACGCATACAATAATCAAAATAAAAATAAGTCGTAAAATTAACTTATTTGATGTTGTTTTCTTTTGTGAAAATTAGAGCATACAAGATTAGATGGGAAAAATGAAAAATTGGAATCCCCAAGTACACCTGGACGCAATATTGATGATTCATGTAAAGAGGGATAAACTACCAAAAAAATTACCTAAAGTTGTACCGTATGAAATCCACAATGAAAGAAAGTAGAGCAATTAAATACAGTATTTTGTTTTGACTCGAAATATGAGAAACTATAATAAAATACGGTATCTGGTTCATGATGAATATAAATAATATATAATCTGGAAATACAATAATACAGAACCAAAAATGATGACAATTTCGTCTTATTTTTCATTAAAAATGATGATGCCCAGATCTACGAAAACACAATTGAACATCAATATTTGAAAATCAATTAAAGCTGAATAAATCAAAATACAGGAAATATATATTGGATAGGTACTAGGTTCATGATTAAATACTAATCATATGAAATATGGAACTATATAACATCAACACTCAGAAACTGGAAAAGACAAGATCAATGAAAGCACAGTTAAGTATAAAAAATCAATTAAAGCTGAAGAAATTCAAATTTGAGAAATGTTGAATACTTGGTTCACGATTGAATGGGTACTAAAAGAATGAAATCTGGAGATACAATGATAGAAAATATAATACTGGAACTGGAAGTGCACAGATCAATGAAAACAAAACCAAACAAATATCATAAATAAATTTTAGGCTAAAACTGAAGAAAGCTGATAATATCTAATCAATGTTCAGAAATAACTAAGCTGTTGTCCATGGATGAAGTAATTTGTAAGATGAGTAAAGTTTAAAATGAGAGACTTTGATTAATAAAAAAATTATGCATATTCTAATGAATGATAGCAAGCCAAAAAACCTGAATCTACTTTTGTGATGGTTTGAAACTATAATTTGATATTAGTAATAACTTTTAATGATGAAAATATTACAAAACGATAAGAATTCGGTAAGTAGTGTCACACCTTTCATAGAAAGATATTAGTTATCAAGACTACTAATTTTCAATTCGATGCAAAAGCCATGAATGGCGATGCTTCAATCGGAACAATTAAAAAACATGTTTGGTTAGCACAGATTGATTATGAATTTATTATTATTATGAAGACGAGTCGTATTTTGTAATGAGTCTGCTTATTATTACAATCGTCTTTTTCAATGGGCAGGCCATTAATTAGCGGTTGACCCTTGGATGAACCTTTCACAACTGATCAAACGATGAGATTGTCCGGTATCGCATTAGCTACATTCATACTTAACATCTGTTGAAATCCTTCAATAGGGAACTCCTCCTCAATCAAGTATATATATTCTCCATTTTCCTTTCTATGATAATTCCTTTCAGTAATAATTTATTCATTGAAATTACAATACAATACTCGTAAATACCCTTGCAGGGTAATTCACTGTCACCAGACTTGTAGATTTATTCCGTATACAAAGCCGGTACATTACATGCATTAGCTGCATCCAGTACCAAATCAAAACAGACCATACCGGTACAGGTTTTGAAAATGTTCTATAGACCTACTTATTTCATTGGGAATGACGCCCGTCGTTGCACTGATATATATTTATGTAGTTATATTCACCTCATAAAAATAAAATTGATGTAATTATATCTATGGTAAATAACTAGTACATAAACGTCTTTATGTTGTCATCTGTTAACAAAACTCCAACACTCCATGTGACTAAGACAATATGACTCCAAATGAACTAGACGAAAAAGAAGAAGGAGAGGAGGAAGAAGAAAAAGAAGAAGAATAATTAGAGAAAAGAAGAAAAGTAGAAGACGAAAAAAGAATGGGAAGAGCGTTAAGAAAAATAGACTTTCGTATTAAATTTTTGTAAATAAGTTACAATACATCACGTTCGGTTTTCAAGAAATTCAAAGAAAACCAAATTTTATTGAATCGGGCAACTTGCTAGTATTCATATATCAGGGCAACGACGGGCACCATTTTCAATTAAATTAGTTTATAAATTATTGGTGCAATTAGGACATTTTCAATACCTGTATTAAGTTCTGTGGAATGAAGATAGTAATGTTACATTTTATTGGTGCAATGTCAACACTTGTTTCACAGTATTTATGCTCCTTGGCACGTGCGACAAAGCGACAGATGCATGCCACAAACCCCAATTCTGTTGCCTAGATTCTACTTAGGGCATGCATTATGCAAAGTTGCAGGTGAAGAAGAAAAAATAGACAAGAAATTAGGGAAAAGCAAGTTGAAATGCAAGTTGCAAATATGGACATATCAGGGGGGGGGGGGTGGGGGTGCATATGTGAAAGAAAATTGAAGAGGGGTAGGTTTTTTTTATAATTCTGAATAAGCAATTACTTTCAAAAACACAGTTTTCAGATATTGGAGAGGTCTAAAACAGGAAAATATGGATTTCAAATTGAGATAAAATTACTTAAAACATTATTTCTGGATAAATATAATTTCAAATTTAAGTAGATTTTTGTTGAAATACATCGGCTCATGAAAGCAGTTTGAATCACATTTATTTTCATGAGAACGTTCATCATACGTCATTAGGATGACATCAATAAGCAAATTAAATTAAAAAAATTAGTAACATTTTTTCTCGAAAAATTTTGGTGTATGGAGAGAGCTTCTAATAGGACTAAGGTCTTCTATAACAAGCGCATTCTCCGAGGTAGCACTCTTTTAATCTGGGAACAGTGCGTCTTCTGTTCTTTTACCGCCACACAGTGATAAAAATTAAATTAGATTACGTCGAATTGCCAAATCGGCGATGACATAATAACGTCCACAACCACCTGAGATGGTCTCATAGGAGGGTTGAAACCGGTAGAGATTACAACAATTATTGGATACCAAAACGCAGGAAATTTAAACCTCTATTTATAAAAAATTAAACATTTAAAAAAATGGCTAAACCTTCAATTTGATTGTACTGATTCCTGCTTTCGAATAAAGGTGGAGACATCCACTCAGCAAAACCAGCAATATAGTAAAACATCAATAATAATTTTGGCCTTTAGTTCATTCGCAAGGTTGAGAACTGCTTGTAAATAGAAATGATAGCTGAATCTCAGGTTTTGAAGAGTTTCAAATGTTGCTTACTATGAGAAAATGCCATAATATTTACATTTCATGTCATAAGACAATGTTTTTTTACAGACTGTTTGGCAGTGATGAAGCAGTTATTAGCCTTGACCGCCATGCTGCTATGTAGGGTCGTTGCTCAGGATGACAAATACACCGATGAAAGTAGGCCTTACAAGTTTGCTTTCAATATTGAGGGCTATCAACATCGGTCTGAAGAAAAAGGTGAGTATTATTGTTGTGGATATCCATTTTTAGTGAACTGCAGTATAACTATTCATATGTATAAACTTGCTGTGCAGAACTGACCTTTTTTGAGTCGCGGCGGACGCGTTTCGAACTTTTCATTATTCTTCGGCGCTTGGTTGCACACTGAGTATAGTTTCCTAGTAGGCCTATGTAAGGTCTGGTGGTCGTAGGAGTAGGATAATATATTGGAATAGCTGGCAGATCTTTCACAACCAGATTCAAAGAACGCATAAAAGCCCTCACCCAACCACAGACAAAATCAAATTATGCTGAACATCTACTCACAAAAAATCATTCATTCACCAACATTCATCAAAATCTCCACATCCTTCACATTGCCCCCAAAAGTCAAAAACTCAATACTCTTGAACAATTCGAAATTTACAAACTTTCCATTTCACATCCTCAATTCATACTCAATGACCAACTTAATTTCAAATCTCATAGCCTCTTCAACATCATCACAAACCCCTCCTAAAAACAACTCCACCACACCTACTACCCCCACCACATCCACTCCTCCCACTACCTTCCTACGACCACCAGACCTTACATACTAGAAAATTACTCAGTCTGCAACCAAGCGCCGAAGAAGAACAACATAGTTCGAAACGCGTCCGCCGCGACTTAAAAAAAGGTCAGTTCTGCACAGCAAGTTTATACATATGAATAGTGAGTATTATCATAGAATAAGGATATCAAGATGGATGGTCTATGGTATTATGATGAGATTCATAAAAATATGCTTTTATAATGCATCATAAACAGTGGCATCCGCGTGTCTTCTTTTAAAATCTAGGGCGAGCAGCGTATATATCAGCTACACTGAAATATACCAAGTTTCCCGTAATGAACCAAAATTTACAAATAAAACAAACTTAAAAACAAACAAATTTAAATATATCATACTAGTGGTTAACCCGTGCTTTGCAATGGGATTTAAGGTAGATTTTTTAAATTAAACTTGCGATATATTGATTTCAACCGCCAATGTCAACACAATTAAAAAAAAGGAATTAGGAGCTGCAATACTCAAATGTGTTGCTTGTGACTTATTTGCATCATAGTGATGTACCATCTATCAGCTGTTCTATGAGGTCCTGCAACTCAATACATTTTTAAAACGGTAATAAGTGAAATTTGAACATTCATTTTTGAAAAATCTAGAAAGAAAATAAGAAATTGGAGCTTTTAAGTGGAAATTGTAGCTCACGTTATGGCGTGACGGCCGTTTCACTCTGATGTTAAGAGCATCGTCAGACGATCCTCAGTACACTGATTCAAGGCGACATGAGTTTGAAATGCCAACAAGGCATAGTTTTTATTATATATTAGTAGAAGCTAGATAACTTCAACATCATAAGAGATTGAGCTAGGAACTTCAACATCATAAGAGATTGGGCTTCCAGATAGCCTACACTGTCTGAATTGAGTTTGGAGGAAGCTTTGTGCCAAATTTAGTGTTCCAAATCGTTGCCGTTTTTGTGAAATCTGTAAGACTGGTATAAACACACAGCCCACACTGGCTTTGTTTTTGATAATCACCATCTCAAAATCAAACATGGTGGTATACGCAGTTTCAATATATCATACACTAAGCCTATTCTAAAGTATTTAAAAAAAATTATTTATCTATTTATTACAAAGCACAATCAAGTAAATATACTACAGGCACAGCCCACTATACTGCTTTCTTTAAACATTTTCAATTAAAAAATCCAAATTTTAGGTTACATTCAAGTTCAACTAGAAATTTCACTTTGAAGTATAATTCCTGATTCTTTTCAAAACATGAATCCAATTTTAACTGAGATGTTCACTTTGAAAACGAAGCACTATAACTGTCCAAAAAAAGTGAATATAATTTTGAATTTTGATCGAGATTTTAGAGCTGAAAATGTAGAATTCGTGTTTGATTTTGCGATGGTGATCATTATGATCGAGTAAATTGAGCAATTTGCAAGCACCCCCAACTTGACCAGTCACTTAAGTAACTTATTATAATTTTTCTCAAGTTTTATAGAACCATAGGAATTCCAATACTAGGCGATAATTGAATAATTAAGAATATAAAAATTCTTTTTCAATTATTAAAAAGTTGAACACTTAGAACAAAATGTTAGCTGAAATTCACTTAACATTATTATCTTCAAAAATCCCATCACTTACTATTGCACCTTTTATAATATCTCATCAAGAGTGCGACTTACAACCAATCATTCTTAAGTGATAAATTTACTATGATACAGAATCAGAAAAATTATTAACAAGAATGTTTCGAATACAATTTTTGAATGTGATGAACTTACTGGAATTTCTCCAACTGCAATATTTTATATTGCTGCATTTAAGACAGGGGTGCCCACCCCCCCTAAGCCTCATGACGCACCCCCCCCCCTAAAGTTAGCACCAATCCCCCCTCCCCCCATAAATTAGGCCCCCCCAAAAATGCGAAAAGAGCCCCCCGTATTCTTTCTAAAACTAAAAGAAGATTTATAAAACTATTGAAAAAATTCAAACCCAGTGGATAATATACAAAATGTATAGGATGATAAAATAATAGATGCCTACATGAGAAAATAAAAAAATTAAAATTAACAACACCTATTACTTGGCCCCAAAAGGGAATTGAGAACAGAAAGGAAGAATAGTAAAAATTCATGAAAAGCGGTAGTGAGAGACCACCAAGATTAGTAGCAGATAGATCTGTCTACTAACTTTGGGTGTCCCTAACTTCGCCAATCGCCAGAGCCTTGTCGGCCGCAGTCACTGTGGTATCCCACCGTCAGGGGACATCTCAACACTGCCTCCAGTCAAGAGATGAACCAAACCGAGGGCACCCAGGACGTACGTTTCCCAGCCCACACGAGGTGTGGCATCAACACCATTCGAGGACGTAAGGTTGACTTTCCCCCCTTCCGGGAGGGGCCTTGTGGGCCACGCGAGGTGGATACTGCTCCTAACTACAACCCATTAACGGAGGGAAGTAGTGTTGGAGTTGAGAGGCAATCCCTGGGGTACCTCCAGAGATCACCTCTGTCCTGCCAACCAAACAGTATCCCCTGACCACATTTTCTATTAATAAATAATAATTGTTTTAAAAAGAATATATTTTAATATAAATCTCATTTGCTGGGTTTTCTGCAGTACTCCTCTGATACAACAAATAGACATCAAAAGCTATTCTACAAACTGACACCGTAGCAACACAATAGAACCAGTACCGCAAACAATACCCCCCTCCCTAAACACCAAAAAGAGAACATCATCAAAATACACCAGAAGAGCAGAACTTCAGATGTAATTCAAGATGAACAAAAAGAGCCTCTCAAAATTCTCCATCGGTTTGTACAGCAGAGAACCCAGTATAAGATTTTATAAATGAAATTCATACAAAAGAGAAAATAATTTTGAATAAATCATAACATTTAAAAAACAATGTTTCCTATCTATATAACAATAAAATATTATTAAAAGTGGAAATTAAATTAAATGTTGATCATTCAATATAATATACTAAGAAAGATGGAGAAGCCCGTGGCCTAGACCTCCCACCTTTCTCGCTTCTTCCTTCTTCTGCCCTTTTCATCCTGTATTTTTATTTATTATTATTTGAATTTTTTAAAGATTAAGCCTTGAAAACTCCACACATGGAGTACAAGACAAGTCAATACCAACAGTATTCTCACATTACATTAGTCACCATCGATAAAATTACAGCAGTTGAAACTTGAAATTATACTTAAATTATAAATCATTATCAACTAGATATATCTTCAATTGTTTGAAGTGGGAGCTGACAGTTTTTAACAATGATTGATACAAAGTGTCTGGTAAAATCAATGACAAGAAATACACAATAAAACAAATAAACGAAGTAACAGAGAACTGCATGCCCTACCTAGTAGTGGATTGTACAAACTGTGTTTCAAAATCATGCCTTGAAGTATTAAGACTAGTCAATACAAACAGTATTCACAAATTACAATAGCCACAATCGATAAAATTACAAAAGTTGAGACTTGAAATAATCTGAAAAGGTCACTTGTACTCTATAGAAACTTTATCAACTATATATATTTTCATTGTTTGAATTTAAATAGAAAATGATTTTTTTGCTATTATTAATACATAACGTTTTTTAAATCAATGCCATGAAAAACACAATATAACAAAGAATTGTAACAACATAAATGCATGCCCAATTACAAGTACAATATAAAAAGTTGCTAAAAAATATTTTTTTAATTCCCGACATACTTAGAAAAACGTTCCGGTATAACCCTGAAATCTGCGTTCCAGAATTTGTGCATAATTCCTTCCCCACCAGTAGAAAAGCAAAAAACAATTATTATTTCAACATTAAACAAAAATTATTGCATTTCAATTCTGATTAAAAGGTTTATAATACCAACGAACTACTGAAACTGTGTATTGGTAGCCTAATCATGTTTACAGAAATTTTCATCAAATTTCCTGCATCAATATGAAAACAATATAATCTTTTGAAGAATATTATTCTATCATTTTCAACAATAATATTTTTTCAAGTAACTGTCCAGCTAGCAGTTTGTCTGGATCATCAAATACCAAGCTTCAAACAAAAATTCTGTTCAGGTAAGCTACCGGTACTACTATATATCTTATCAGTTTTAGTTTTGGAGTTTCCATCCTCTTTGATAGCAATTAGATGAACACTTCTGCTGGCAAACTAGCCTAGAAAACAATCAGAGATAAAAGAAATTTTCAAAGCATAAAGTCCACTAAATAGTTTTAAAACAACATAATTTAATTTTTAATTCAAATAATCAATAATAGTTTAGAATTGGATAGCATTTAAAAAAGCTAAGTCGGATTGGCTGGATTTATTATCTGATTTATTGATGGAGATTCAGAATCATCACTCATGGAAACATTCAATTATTACTGCGTTGAGATATCTGGACAAATCTCAAAATGCAATGCTTGAAACTCAGCACTGGATTAGATATTTGAATTGCTCTGAAACCGAATCTGTTTAGCTATGAAGGCTATTGTGATTTCTTCAGTTATTTAGAATAGATTCTACAAGAAAAGAAAAACAGTTAATTACCTAGCAGATGAAGCTTAAAAAAGACTGTAGCACGAATGGAGTTGAATCTGTTTGAGAAGAATACCCGAGATGAAGTGGTGATGACAACAACACAGTGTGGCTGAAACAGACTTGAGCAAGAGTGATTAAATGGGGAAAATTCCTTATTTAACAATAGATAGTATCACATATTTGCACTCCTACCATCTGCAGGCAAGCGCCAATAATCTATCAATAAATAGTATCAAATTTTTTGCACCCCTACATCAGTAGGCAAGCGCCAATAATCTATCAATGAATGATTTCAAATATTTTTGCACCCCTACATCTGTAGGCAAGCGCCAGTAATCTATCAATAAATAGTATCACATATTTTCATTTCCTAGCAAGTATAGGACAGCACCCTTAAACTACCCTTGAATTATTGCTTCCATGCTTGAATGTACCCAAGTGAACTCTATTCTCAGTGTGGTAGAGCTTATGACATTTTCACTGCCAAAGCATTGCCAGAGAGAATGGCATAAACTCTAAGCACAAAGCCAGTAGCTGAAGCTAAAGTGAGAGCCACTTCCCCAAATTTTGAATAATCAATGTCTAATCTCATTTCTTATCACATTCACCGTACATGAATAGGCAAGAGCCAATAATCTATCAATAAATATGGTATCACATATTTTTGCACTCCTACCATCTGTAGGCAAGCGCTAATAATCTATAAATAAACAGTATAATATATTATTTTGCACTCCTAAATCTGTAGGCAAGTGCCAATAATCTATCAATAAAAAGTATCAAATATTTTTGCACTCCTACATCTATAGGCAAGCGCCAATAATCTATCAATAAATAGTATCAAATATTTTTGCACCCCTATGTCTGTAGGCAAGCGCCAATAATCTATCAATAAATAGTATCAAATATTTTTGCACTCCTACATCTGTAGGCAAGCGCCAATAATCTATCAATAAATAGTATAATATATTTGCACTCCTACATCTGTAGGCAAGCGCCAATAATCTATCAATAAATAGTATCAAATACTTTTGCACTCCTACATCTGTAGGCAAGCGCCAATAGTCTATCAATAAATAGTATCAAATATCTTTGCACCCCTACGTCTGCAGGCAAGCGCCAATAATATTTCAATAAATAGTATCAAATATTTTTGCACTCCTACATCTGTAGGCAAGCGCCAATAATCTATCAATAAATAGTATCAAATACTTTTGCACTCCTACGTCTGTAGGCAAGCGCCAATAGTCTATCAATAAATAGTATCAAATATTTTTGCACCCCTACGTCTGTAGGCAAGCGCCAATAATCTATCAATAAATAGTATCAAATATTTTTGCACTCCTACATCTGTAGGCAAGCGCCAATAATCTATCAATAAATAGTATCAAATATTTTTGCACTCCTACATCTGTAGGCAAGCGCCAATAATCTATCAATAAATAGTTTCAAATATTTGCATTCCTACCATCTGTAGGCAAGCGCCTCTAAGCAATTGATAAATAGTATCACATATTTCCACTTCCTAGCATGTGTATAAGAGCCCCAGAAAATTTTTTGATTCTTTCAAATCATGATTTGTACTTTTGAAACTGATATATAAATATCATATAAACTATTTATATATTTGTTGATTTAGTGCAATTTTATTTTATATTATTCAGATGTATTTTTTATATTTTTATGTTTCTATTTTTGTTGAGGAGGATATATAAATGATTTGATTTAGTGAACTCTATTCTCAGTGTGTTGGAGCTTATGGCATTTTCACTGGCAACAGTAAATACGGCATAAGCTCTAAGCACAAAGCCAGTAGCCGAAGCTAAAGTGAGAGCCACTCCCACAATTTTTGCATAATCAATGTCTAATCTAATCTCTTATCACAATTACCAAACATAAAGGTGCTAACACCTGCACTCAACATATGTCGGAGACATCATTACTCCAGGGTTTTCACCTGGCAACCGACATCTCTTGATCACAGGGTAACACAGTCCATGCACAATGAATGTGACATGAGAATCCTGACAGGGACCTAACAGCAAATCCCTATTTACATTTGTTAGCCTTATATCAACCCACCAGCTGCAATGAAATGTACCACACCATAATAAAATGGTTGTGGCGACTGAGCAGTGCACCCTGTTCTCCTTGTGGAACTAACAAGTAGTCACAAGGCCTTAGCGAGGAGAGAGACTCTCGAAGCATCCGTGAGAGCCACTGAACCCAGCCAAAAAACCATCAAGCGCGATAAGATTATGTCATGGCACAAATCAAGAGCCCGGATAGAAAGTGTGATACATGATTAACAACTGCAAATGCCCTACAACCCAACAAATCTCCATTCACGATTGTTAGCCTCATAACACATCCCACCAGCTACAATAAACAGTACCACTCCATCATAAGACGGACGTATAGCAGCGTTATCTGACAACTGCGGTCATGAACTCTACAAGAGAGACATGGACTCTCAGATGCAGACCCTGCCATCGAAGCCACAAATATGACTTTGTGGCACAATCCAAGAGCATGGTTGAAGAGTGTGGTACTTGACTAACAACTGTAAACCTCCTAGCATATGCAGGAGAATGGTGGGAAACTTCTAACCTAACTGACTATAAAAGCAAGATACATAATACCAAATCTCCAGTTTCACGTCCTGGCCAGTTTGTACTCCACCATCTTGACCTACTGAAGAGGTTACCGTGAAGTTGAGTCTTTTCATATCTCCTTCTTGAAGTAGGTTGAACTGATCAGTCATCCTGTTGAATAAAAAAATAGTTCAGTTAAGCTATTACAAATTTGGAGGTGTGTTGATTGCTTCAATTATATCAAAATATGTGGTGGTGTTACATTGATAAAAGTTTGTAAAGTAGATTGGAAATTGATATGTGCTGGCAATATTCAATTGACTATAGAATGTGTTTGAAGTGATGATGTTGATTAAGATCAAGTATCTTGAGCATTAAACAATGTGTCCTAATATACTGATACTGCATCATATGTTTTGCTGGATATAGTTGAAAACTCAGAAATACTTGTTCTTAAAAATGGAAAGCCATACAAAATAAACCAGTATCAATACGGCTCCAACAATAATTATATTGAAATTTTGATAGGGTAAAACAGCCACTTCATTCATCAAGTATATCAATGAACAATCTCTGCCCTTGAGATTAATGTTGGAGGATACTTGGAATGAATTAAAATTTCCTATTCAATCCCAATAAGACTATCATTAGTATATATATTAGAATTAATTGGTGATCCAATGGAATTGAATTTGGAATGAGTCATTTCGATTCACTGGCATGGAAATAACATCATGATCAATTTAATATATGGTTCATGCCTGGTTTCTTAATCGTTTAGAAAATCATTCAAAAGCTATTGATTCATTAGAGGCCCTAAGGCTTGTTTCACACATACCCAGCAGTTAGGTAACCATTATTGTTTATCCGGTATGATTACATAGTCCCATATAATGCAATGTTCGTACAGCTGGGCAAACAACACCAGTTACCCGACTGCCGGGTGTGTGTGAAACAAGCCTTAGGGCCGCTAATGAATCAATAGCTACTGAATAATTTACTAAACGACTGAGAAACCAAACTTGAAAAAATATTTTACAAACTAGCTTCAAGTTAATAATCTTGCTAACTATATTCAGCAATGCCTGAAACGACGTCAAATAGTGGAACCCAATTTTATAATATCCTAAAAATAATTGTGAAATAATCAAAGAAATTGGTCAATTTGGGTTGCAGCAACATAATTTTGAGAAAATGTTGGATTAGTACAGTAGGCCTATCTATAGTCACTGAACATGTCAAATTGCAAGTGGGATGTGTACATATTTGAGTAGTGAGTAAGTGGAGTTTGAGCAAAAGGACAGAGATTAAAGATAATAATTAAATGAGACTGAAAAACATTTTCTCATTGAAAAGAATATGTATTAATTATCTATAAGGATTGGAATAGTTTGAATCAATTATTGGTAGATCATGGTTCAAATCAGTACGGTAGCTGCTGGCTTGTAAGAAACGTTTCTTGAAATCATAAAATTAAATTAGCCCAGTATGCATACAAGTTCTAATAAGAGGTTTATCAATATAGTTACTAGTTACTTGGATGATCATCATGATATAAAAGCTCATTGAAATTCCACTAAGAGGCTACTAGTGTGATAACTAATTTTAATTTGATTATATAATATCACTATCAATTTATAATAATTATAATGTAGGCGACGACCAGTTCTGAACTTATTTTTCAAACAATGAATTATTTCTTTTTTCAGTCAAAAACAATTTAAATTCTCTGCTTTTGATTTTTGAAGGACGTTTCAATTGATGGATAGTTTTAAGATTGACTTTTGAAGCACACTGTCTGGAAAATAATGTCCAAGGGAAAATAGAAGCAATAATAAAAATAAATTCATGAGAAATTTGAAATCAAGCAGCATTGGTAGATTAAAACTAACAAAATGAGAAAATGCATGTTCACTGAGAATGTCCCAATAAAATTTATAAATTCTAATGATCTAAAAAATAAATTGGTACCGTAGTCAAGGTCAATGTATAATAATGAATAGCGAGAAGTCTACCTAAAAATGAATAACAATTCTTTCTTGGTTTTTATATTAAAAACTGTAGTTATTAAATAGTTTCTTAGCTTGGCTTTGAAATAAGTTAATAAAGGGGAAAACTAGTAGAGTTTACCCTACCCGAGTATTGAAACATAGTTATTGAATTAGAGTTGGTAACTGAAAATGACTAGACAGATTTCAAAGAGTTAGTGATGCTGAACTTTTTAGGTTAAATTTTAGCCATTTCATTTTAGTTATTTCTCACTTCAAAATAATGGAGCAAAGCTATGCAATTAAGAAACTATGGTATTTAAGGGTGTCTTAAAATAGACTAAATTGCAAAAATTGATATGAAACTGCTTACCTTGTGAAAGATATCCAAAATTGATTTTCCATTTATTCATCACTAAATCATTTGAGCACTTCAGTATTTAATCAGTAGGCACTGTTTAAATAGCAATTTTAAGGTAACATTCCAGTGATGTGTGTTGAAAAATCTACTGGAGCACAAAACAGCTCTTCTCTCTATCAGTGCTAGACATCAACTGATGAAGGTTTGAGGTTTGAGGATGAAAAATGGAGGCAGTCAGCTGATTATGAAAGCCGGTAAAGGGTTGATTACATTGGGATAGTTACTCGCTAAGCGAGTAGCGAGTAGGACGTTACTGACCGACCGTGCTACAGCAACTCGGCATACCAAGCCGAATTATATTAAAAATTTATCTTCAAGAATCATCCCCGTACTATGGAATTTCTAAGACAATAAATAATCTTGCAACACAAAATTAAAATATGAAGTTTACCAACAATTATTCAATAAAATTTCATCAAAACAATATATCTCATCTGAAGTGTTATGCTGGCAGCCTGCGTGATTAAGTATAGGTTTTGGCCACAATAATACTGTATTTTGGTGTTGGCTACTCTGCCAGCGAGTATAAATGTCACCAAATTCAAAGTAGACAGGCTCTCAACTTTGAATTTGGTCACATTTATACATGCTGGCAGAGTAGCCAATACCAAAATACAATATTATTGTGGCCAAACCCTATACTTAATCACGCAGGCTGCCAGCATAACACTTCAGATGAGATATATTGTATATTGTTTTGATGAAATTTTATTGAATAATTGTTGGTAAACTTCATATTTTAATTTTGTGTTGCAAGATTATTTATTGTCTTAGAAATTCCATAGTATGGGGATGATTCTTGAAGATAAATTTTTAATATAATTCGGCTTGGTATGCCGAGCTGCTGTAGCACGGTCGGTTAGTAACGTCGTACTCGCTACTCGCTTAGCGAGTAACTATCCCAATGTAATCAACCCATAACTGGTAGCAATGCCAACTTGATTATCATGTGGTTCTAGTTGGTATTACTGGGACTGTTTTTGTTTACAGTAGACCGAATCAAAGTGGACCCGGTTCATCAACTGATGTTACCATATTAACGCTCTCAAATCGACAATATTGTCCTAATCGACAATAACTATAATCATTATTGTACTTTTTAAAACTATATATTTTTGGATTTTCAAAATTTTTCTTAGAAAAATAACAGTTTTAGATCAAATAGTATTGTTACTAGTAATACAGTCGTCGCCCTTCCACTTCTTGATTGCCCATTTTGTGCCAAAAGCGTTTTCAAGCCCCCCCCAAACAATTTGTAAAATCAGGTTGAAAAGTAGATTATTGGTTGAGTTTATGGGAGCCTTCTCATTTACTGGTAAATTTTACTGGTGGAGTCTGATTGGTCTATTCAAATTCTTCAACATCTTTGAATTTTAATAGACCAGACGACAGGGAAGTGATAGCCGTGAGCCGAAGCAGGTACAGACCGTTTCACGGTGCTTGGCGTCTCGCTGGTGGCAGGGGAGGCAGTGCGAGAGAGACAGAAAGTCTTTCCCACCACGTTTCCCCTCCAGCCGTCAAGTACAGTCGCGTCCAATACACTCACTGCTGGACTTTTTAGCGGTTGCGGACTAGGAGAATATTTGAACTTAACTGTACCGCTAGCGCTAGTGGGAGAAAGCGCTCAGCGCGCATGCTCCATCGAGACGCCATGCACCGTGAAACTATCTGTATCTGTTCAATCAGATAGGGATAAGCTGCGTTCTACTGGGCACTCTTTGTAAGGGTGACCGATTAGATCGGCCAGCAAAAAAGACAGTTCTCTGCTGTAAAATCACTTCCCGGTGGTTCTGAACCCACCGAAAACTGGTTAAGTGGTAGATTGGACATAACTGTCCAAACTTCGCCACGTCAACAAATAAAAAAGTCATTCTATTCTAAAACTGTAGGTCCAGCTCATCAATCATCATCATCATCATCATTCAACTCATTACCCACACACAGGTCTCAGACCTATGTGGGCTTCATCCTCCAAAAAATGACACTGGTAACATTTACTGGTTTTGAAATCTTGAAATTTGGTATACATGACGAACTATATTTACTAATAATAATTACAGTATTTGACTTTATGAATAATTGCACGACTATGAAGTCAAATATTTGAGTAGAAAATTAAAATATTTTACTCACTGAGCACTGCAGTGGCGGCCGGCAATCAAAAATTTTGGTGAAGGACTCTTATATTAAATTATTCTACAGAAATTAAATTATTCTACAGAAATTAAATTATTTTTTAATATTTGGATTTTCTCTTAGTGTTGGAGACACATTTCGACCATTATGCTAGAAATGGGTGATCACATAGGGAGGTCGGCAGGATGGCTGTAGTATATTCGTCATTGAATTGGAAGTAATTTTATTTATGATGTTGAAGATCCATCTTGTTTCCACTAATATGTAATATAAACTTAAAAAAACCACTTTTAAATGGAAATTAACTCACGTTATGGCGTGACGGCCGTTTCGCTCTGTTGTCTAGAGCATCGTCAGACAACCCACAGTACACTGACTTAAGGTATGAGTTTGAGGGTTATGTATGTTGGAATGGTGCTGGGGTGGGGGGATGAGTAGGCGGGAGGTTTGAAATTGGGATTATTTTGTCAAATAGAGTGTGTGAGAAGAAGTTAAGTTGATCATTATAAATGTTGTCAGGTTCCTGCTTTGCATGTTTGTAAATCTCATATTGTTCTAAAACATTGAGTTTATGGCTTTTGTGAGTGAAGTGTAGTGTGTCTAAATTAGTGTCAATGTCTGTATAACTGTGGCCTGTTGAAATGATGTGTTCAGCAAAAGTGGAATGTGTGTTTGGGTGTGAGATGGCTCTTGTGTGTTTTTTGAATCTAGTGGTGAATGTCCTGCCAGTTTGTCCTATATAGAACTTGTTGCAGTCATCACATTTCAATTTGTAAATTCCAGATCTGTTGTACTTGTTTTGAGATGTTGTCTGAAAATGCAGGTGTTTTTTGAGTGAATTATTTGTTCTGTAAGCTATTTTATGAGTTTCCTGAATGAAGCTACTATTTTATGAGTTTTTTTGTTGAGGTAGGTAAGTGTGATGAATATATGGGGGTTGTCATTCTGTTTGTTGCTGGTGTGAGTGATTGGTTTTGTTGATATTCTGTGCAGTAGTTTGTCTATTAGTGTGTGTTTGTAACCATTCTGTTGTGCTATGTATTTTATAGTATTCAATTCTGTAACGTAGGTGGTAGAAGTAATCACAAACTCATTGTAATTGATGAAATACATTTTATTAAAAGAATGAATAGCGTAAGTAAACTCATTACATCATGAAAATTCAATAGAGACATAGTACAGTAGGCGTTGTCTCTCTGGTGTGGCACAGTCTTGCCAACTGCATAAAATAAAACTAAAATTCATGTTGTACAAGGATATATGACACCTCCCCCCGTAATGAAACCTAGGGTGAATACCTTTCAGGAGGTTTTCTGAACCTAACAGGTCTAGCCTGTGGCGTATGGTAAATAGTATCTGTCACAATCGGTAATTTTGTAGAAACTGGCGTTGAATGTAAAACATTCTTGAAAGAATTAGAAAAGAAAGTAGAATCATCAACATCATTGCTTGCAATAGCTTTCGATTGTTCAGAAAGTACTGTTGATTTAGGCACAATTACTTCAGTATCATAATGAACATTAGGTAATCAGTTGAAAAATCCTTTAAATTAATTTTACAATCCTTCATTTGATTAGCATGTCTCCTAATAGAAAGATTATCATCAGTGATGATATTGTACATAGAAGAACCAATTTTATCAGCTACAATACCTGTATTCCATTTACCCTTATTATTGTAAATTCGGTACATAACTCTATCATTGATATTGAAACATTTATCTTTAATTGTCTGTTTTTGCATTTCCTTTCTTTGAGTATCTAACACTTTGTCAGTAATATTGGGTAGCATCAAATCTAGTCTAGTTCGAATATTTCTTTTCATGAGTAAATTACATGGACTTTCACCAGTAGTAGCATGTGGTGCTTTTCTGTAGTTCATTAAAAAATTATTTAATTTGAACCGTAAAGTAGAATTTACAATCATACCTTCGCAACATTTAATTAATCCTGACTTCACAGTTTGTACAAAACGTTCTGCCTGACCATTGGATGCAGGAAAGAAAGGAGCACTGGTAATATGCTTTATACCATTATAAGTACAAAAGGTTTGAAATTTACTAGAGGTAAACTGAGTACCATTATCTGATACTAGTGTAACTGGTAAACCAAATCTAGCAAAACATTCACGCAAATTTTCAACTGTTTCTTTGCTTGAAAGAGTTTTCATTATGTAAGTTTCAACCCACTTACTGTAACTATCAACAATTATTAACAGCCATAATCCTGGAGAAGGATTAGCAAAATCTATATGTAATCTTTGCCATGGTCCTGAAGGAAATTGCCATGGATGTAAATTCACATTAGACTGTTGTCTAGAATGACGCACACAATTTATACAATTCTTTGTAACAAGCTCAATATCAGAATCAATATTTGGCCAATAGACATAACTTCGTGCAAGGCCTTTCATTTTTACAATTCCTAAGTGTCCTTGGTGTAGTTCCTCAAGTACTTTAGATTGTAAAGATTTTGGAATCATAACTCGTAAGCCTTTCATAATACAACCTTGTTCAACTGAATATCCAGCAATATTGTTTGTATTTTCACCATTTTCAGTACCTAAAATTTGTCGAAGTAATTTACACATATCTGGATCTTTTCTAGTTTCATGAGCTATTTGTTCCCTTGTAACCGGTAAAATATTAATTTGATTCATTTGTACAATTTGAACCTCATCAATAGTATTGTCATTAACCATTTCCATAGGAAATCTTGAGCAAAAATCAGCATTCATATGTTCAGTGGTCTTACGGTATTGTATGGTGTAATCAAAACCTTGTAAAAATAATGAATAATGTAATAAACGTGTAGCACTGATGGATGGAGTAGCAGCATGAGCATTTAAGATGCTTTGTAATGGTTTGTGGTCAGTCAGTAAAGTAAAATGACGACCAAACAAGTAATTGAAAAATTTCTTAACTCCCCAATAAATTGACAATGCTTCCTTGTCTATCTGGGAATAATTTCGCTCAGCTGCAGTGAGACATCTACTAGCAAAAATTATGGGCCTTTCCACACCTTTTTCATCTAAACATGAAAGAACCGCACCAATAGCATATTTACTAGCATCAGTAGCAACAATTATAGGTTTAGTGACATCAAAATCCGCAAGAGTAAGTTTTGTTTCAATATCTTTCTTAATTGTTTGAAATGCAGTTTCACACTCTTGTGACCACGAAAAAACAACATTTTTCCTGAGTAAGTTGTATAAAGGTGAGAGAGAATTAGCCATGCCCTGTATAAACCTTGAGTAATATGTAACAAACCCTAGAAAAGATTTCAACTCTGATACATTTGTAGGACGTTTTGCATTCTTAACAACTGCAATCTTATCATCAGTTTTATGTATGCAATCTTTGTCAATTTTAAACCCTAAATAAGTAATTTCAGATTTCAGTACTTCACATTTTTCCCATTTAAGTCTAATACCATTTTCACGGCACATACTAAAAAACATATTTTAAAACAAAAAAAGAAACCGACTTCAGTGAAATGATTAAATACTCACGTACTAAAAAGTTTGAAATAAAGTATTTACTTTAAACTGAGAAAATTTTAAATTTCATACAAGTAATCTTTTGAAGTCGGTGCCAAATATTTTATGTAGTTGATAAGAAATTCTATCTAATATCAAAACTAACAATGTATTTTTTGGAGGATGAAGCCCACATAGGTCTGAGACCTTTGCATGGGTAATGAATTGGATGATGGAGATTGTTGAGTTGGACCTACAGTTTTAGGTGGGTTCCGAACCACCGGGAAGTGATTGATAAGAGATTCTATCTAATATCAAAACTAACACTGTATTCCAATTAAATATGTGATTTACACTCACTTTTACTGAAATACATAGTAATTGATAAGAAATTCGATCTAATATCAAAACTAACACTGTATTTCAATTAAATGTGATTTACACTCACTTTTACTGAAATACATTGTCAGTTTTGACAGGGGTGCCCACCCCCCCTAAGCCTCATGACGCACCCCCCCCCTAAAGTTAGCACCAATCCCCCCTCCCCCCATAAATTAGGCCCCCCCCCCAAAAATGCGAAAAGAGCCCCCCGTATTCTTTCTAAAACTAAAAGAAGATTTATAAAACTATTGAAAAAATTCAAACCCAGTCGATAATATACAAAATGTATGTACCGTATATTTCTTGAGATTCTTTACATAGCTAACATTTTTTTGTAAAGGTAAAAAAGAAATATCAATGAAATGAATTTATGAACTTCTGCTCAATGAACTTAATTGCAAAATAGCTAAATAAGAGTTTGAACCTAAATGGTTTTTAAACAATAAAATATTATTACAAATACACAATGTTCAATAAAAATGAAATACCTATAAGTTTATGTTCGGTGTCCCAATTACATTAAGGTTAAATAATTCTAAAAAGTTGTTCATTTAAAGGAAGTGAAAACAATGAGTTAATAACTTCATTTGTAAAAGACAAAAATTAAAAATACTAAGACATTTATTGGACAGTAGTTAAACAACAGGTTATTTACTTAGTGTAGTATCTTGGGAGAATTTATGTATGGATGAAGTACATAAAAGGCACACATTTCATGTATAGTTATTTACAACACACAATCGAAAGAAGTGTCTTTCAAAAACAAAATAAAGACATAGTTATGAAAAATTACTGAATTTTTAGTATTTAGTAAGTTTTTCAAAAGCAGTTCTTACTTATTAGTAAGTAGTTATCGTAAAATACATGAAAAACATCAACAGTTTGAAGACAAACATTTTAAATTTGTAGACTGTGACCATCTACAAGTTAGCTAGGCACCTTCTAAGTTTTTTTTTTTTTTGAGGATGAAGCCCACATGGGTCTGAGACCTGTGCGTGGGTAATGAGTTGGATGATGGTGATTGATGAGTTGGACCTACAGTTTTAGGTGGGTTCCGAACCACCGGGAAGTGATTTTCAGCAGAGAACATTGTCTTTTTTGCTGGCCAATCTAATCGGTCACCGTTACAAACAGGACCTACGACAACGCAGCTTATCTATCTGATTGAACAGATACCTGCTACGGCTCGCGGCTATCACTTCCCTCTAAAATCTATTGTTAAATCTATCTCTCTAAACCCCACATAGAAGTTTTTGGGATGAGGAAACAGAAAACCTTTCAATTATTTCTTCGTTAGAAATAGACTCAAGTACATCTGCACAAGTTCCTGCACAAATCCTAAACATTATTATTTTAGCTAATTCATATTCAATTGTATAATAATAATAATAATAATAATAATAATAATAATAATAATAATAATAATAATAATTATAAATATATTTTCATTAATTGACATTCTATCTGGTGACTTCTTAGTATATTTTTTAATGTTGTCACGTTAAACACGGTTTCAATCAACTTTACGACCCCCCCCAAAACGTTTTTTGGACCCCCCCCAAAACGTTTTTTGGACCCCCCCCCAAGAATTTCAATGACGCAGTCTGCCCCCCTGTGGGCACCCCTGTTTAAGAGGTAAATTATTTTATTTCCACATCATTGATTCTATTCTGAAGTATCCAATGATAATAAGTATTGATAGAAGACAGCATTACCGTAAGAAAGGATATATAGGCTAGAGCAAAATTTTATATTTTTTCCAAATTTTTTTAGATGAGAAAGGCATAGTGAAAGGTGAATATGGCTTTGTCACTGGAGATGGAGTTTACCACGTCACAGTCTATGCAACCGATGAAAATGGCAATTTCAAAATACTCAGCATGAAGAATTATTTTATAGGATTGCGTGAGTATTATTTTAGTTGAATTTATACTAATTGAAAGTGTAAAACCCATATTACTATTCGAGACGCCCATAAATACCTACATGTTCAAAAGTTACTCACATGAAAATGTTATTGTGATTATTTGTGTTCTGCAGCACGGTACCGGAACACAATATAAAACATTCACAATATAATAAGAGAGAAATTACAATTTTTAAAAGCTCATTGGCTGTTTGAATTTCATTTGAGAGCCATAAAAAACATTTTTTAATTTGTAAGCATGACAATTTAAATTATTATAATTGTCACTTTTGGTGTTTGCCTGAAATTTCTCTAATACTAATCACTGATTGAATGAGGAAGCGAAAAATATATTACAATATGAATACAATATTATAATTATTTAAATTTGCTATTCATTTGCAAGTGTAATGGATAGAATATCACCTAGAAATGGTAAGCTAACTTGAAAACATTTTAAATGTTAATCTCGAATTAATAATGTGATTATGATGAAGGTCTAATAGAATTGATTGAATAGATGTATTAGTAAATTGAAGACTCGACAATTCTATTTGACAAAAAAAAAAAAAAAAAAAAAAAATGGGCTATGATACACTATGTAGCATAAACAACACCAACTATGAAACAATATTCATAAAAATTATTCATCATAGTGGCTCAAACACAATTGGGTCTAGCCCTAATCTATTCATATTAGCCTTATTAATAGACTCAATAACAAAATTGGTTGATTAAATTGGAAAATGCTTGTTCAAGTCATATTATTAATAGTTTGATGAGTAAAGCAATGCATTAAAAAATAACCATGGCATCTTCACTTCTCAGGTTCACTCTTGTCTCATTATAAATATTCATACAGTATTATTACCCTCTGAAACATCATAATATAAAGAAAATTGAAATAAATGAGAATAAAAGTTCTTTTATAAGTCGGACTGAATCTACCATACTTCGATTGTGAATTGTATACTTAATTGTATTGCTTTAAAACGCTATTGGTTTTATTTTGTATTTTTTTAAAGAATCAACTCTATCTCATTATTGCTAGTCTTGCTGTCTTATTATTGATTATTATAAATTTTATTGCCACCTTATAATCAACTCATATCTATCAATTGAATACACTGATAGTAGAGCGCCAATTATCCGGATCATTGTCTAGAAAAAATAAATTACAATTTATGTAATAACATTTCGAACAAAAACTACATAATCAGTCTTGAACTAGCAGCCGAACTGTAAACATCGAATGTAAACAGTGAGGAGTAATAGTAGTAGTAGTAGTGTAGTTAGTTAGTTTTAGTTGTGGTTGGCCTACTTTTCTACTTTTGCCGTTGGAGTACTACTGAACCGGACGATTGCATCGGATGGGAACACCAATCAAAGTACCCGACGGGCTAATTCCAGAATTCGAGGAGATGGAAGAGGAAGAGCAGCTATCATCTGGAGCAGCTGAGGTATCAGGGTATTTAACCAGCAAGAGTACATCAACAACAGGTAACATGGACACATACAGTTTTTTTCAAGGTGAATTTTCAAAGGATATAAATGGCATGAAAGGAGTAAGAAATGAATTAAAAGACTGGGCTGAAGCTGAATTTGACAAAAGGAAACTCACAAGAAATGATTATGATAGGTTCCTGACATTAGCAAATATGTTGTCAGAAAATATAATTAGGCTGGAAACTAGAGTAATTACTATTACACAATTGGCAGCAACAATAGGGAAAAGTAATTGCGGAATAAAGGAATCTCTAAAAAATATAAACGACACAGTGAAAGCAATGAAGAGTACTGATAAACCAAAAAGTTTTGCAGAGATAGTTCAATTGCCTAGGAAAAATAATGTCAACAGCAAAAAGGAAGAGAGTAATGTACGGAAATTGCAACCAAAAGAGCATGTAGTTATGATAAAACCCACTCAACCAGTTTCAAATGATCTTGAAAATAGCAATAAGATTAGAAATATACTAAGAAAGAATATTAATGATAAGGAAAACATTAGAATTAAGAAGACTGTTAATGTAAGAGGAGGAGGACTACTGATAATCCTAGACTCTGAACTAGAAAAAAAGAAAATAGTTGAGAATAAGGCAATTAAAAACCTTAATGAACAAGAAAATTTAAAAATAGTTGAGCCCCAAAATAAAAATCCGAGGTTAATAATCTACGATGTACCAGTAGAGCTTAAACGAGAGGAATTAGCAGAAGAAATCTACAATAAGAACTTTGCAAAAACAATGTTTAAAAAATCAGAGTTTGTAAATGGTTGCAGGCCTCTCTTCAAACTAGGCCCAAGAAATAAGGAAGAGGTAAATTGGGTTCTGGAATGTGAACCTAACATTAGGAATGCGTTGATTAATAATAAAAGAGTATTTCTGGATTGGACGTCTTGTAAAGTAAACGATTATATAGCAGTAGCAAGATGTTTCAAGTGTCAGAGCTTCGGTCATATAACCAAGTTTTGCAAAGTAGAAAAAGAAATTTGCGGTCACTGTGCTTTGGAAAATCATAACATTAAAGCATGCCCGAATCTGTCTAAGCACCCAACTTGTGTCAATTGCAAAAAACTTAATAAAAAATCAGATCACAAAGTAAACGATACTAAATGTCCGTGCAATGAGAAAGCTCTGCAACAATTAATCGATAGAACCAATTATGGGATTTTTAAAAAAAATATATTCAAATAAGAAAGAAAAAATAATAGGGTTTTTATTGACATGATTGAAATCTTAAATTCATCAAGTAAAATAAAAATTGATCAAAAAGCAAAAAGTAGGACAAGTCTTTACATAAATTATGGACAATTTACAAACATAAACATTGCTTTTGGTTGTTGTTCTAATAAAGATAAAATAAACCTTTCCGAGGGCATTGCAACAATAATCAACAAAAAATCAATTTGGCGACCTGATTTTGAGCGTTTAACAACAGTGATTCTGCAAACTAAGCAAATGGATTTGACCGTGAAATGCGACGAGACATCTAAAATTTTTGTGGCCTACTAATACGAGTTACAGGATGGGATTCAGCTTGGAAAATGGAGGAACATTCGTTCCATTTTGCTCACACAGCAAACGGTTTTTAACAATGCAGAATTACATACTTGTAAGTAGGGATACGCAGATCATGTTAAATAGTGAATTATATAAAAAAATATCAACAGTGGATATATCAGCCTGCATATTGCCTCAAATAACTTGGATAGATGGTGTACCAGGTTGCGGCAAAACTTATACAATTCTAAACCAGCATAAACCGGGCTCTGATTTAGTCCTATGCCAAACAAGAGCAGGAATCAGTGAAATCAGGAATGAAATTAATAAAATATATGGAGGAAAGTATGATGATATAATTAAAACAAACTACAGGACAGTATCATCATTTATAATAAATGGTTCTAGGAAAAGATATGATCGTGTTTTCATAGACGAGGCGGTCTTGATGCATGCAGGTTATATAGGATTTATCTCAGAGCTATCAGGTTCTTCAAAAATATTTCTGTTGGGTGATTCCAACCAGATTCCATATATTGAAAGGAGCAAACTACCAACGGAATGGTCTCACCCTTCTTAATTTTGTGAACAAGTAAGAAAGGTATCATTAACACGCAGATGTCCAATTGATGTGTGCTTCTTGCTTTCAACATACTACAATAATATAAAGACAACTAATACGAAGATCAGGTCAATACAAAAGACAATCTATAGTGATGAATTTTTACAGCTGGAGCCAGAAACACTTCTTTTAACTTACACACAGGCTGAGAAGTTAATGTTACAGGAGGTAGTGTACAATAAATTGGATAGTACTATGAAGATCCACACCATTCATGAAGCTCAGGGACTTACTCATAAAAATGTTGTCCTAGTGCGAATCAATACTAAACATTTGGAAATTTATAACAGTATCCACCATACAATTGTAGCCTTGAGTAGACATACACACAAATTTAGATATATAACAACAGGAGAGGATGATTTAATGCTAACATTCACAAAAAGAATTCAAAATCTTAATGATGCATATCTCATACATTGACACAAGGAAAAGGCAGGCGCAGTGGAAGCTAAATCAATAATCAACAATGAATGATAATTTTGAGGAACTCGATCTTTTTGAAGAGATAGATGATGAAGTGGTCAACAGCTGTCATCACCTTTGTGGAGTATTGAATTCATGTGATTTAAGCATCTTCTGTCAGAATATAAGAAGTATCAGGAAGAACTATGATAATCTGATGGTTCAGTTATGTGAAATGGATTTTGTTTTTGATGCTATCATTCTGACCGAATGCTGGATTAGGAACGATTTCACACCTCAATCTATCCATGGATATAATGTGTTTTCCACCTCAAACAACTCATTACAAAACGACGGAGTGGTTGCTTATGTAAAGGGAAGTTTGAATGTTCAATGTGTGGAGCTACGAATTGATCAGGCAAGTATCCTACATATTCGATTGGAAACAGCACTAAGGAGAATCAACATCCTTGCAATCTACAGATCACCCTCTTTCAATGATATTTCCGATTTTTTAATGGGCTTGGAATCAGTGCTTAACAGATTAAGAGGTCAGCAGATCATATGTGCAGGAGACATGAATATCAACACCCTTCAATCTCGGCCACATCATCAATATAATGACTACTGCGATCTTCTAGGTGAACATGGGCTTAGGCACTGCATCAAACGAGCAACCAGAATTACAACAGAAACATCTTCATGTATAGATCACATTATTACCAACTCTAGGGATAACCTCTTTCCAATAATTTATGAATCAACAATAACTGATCACTTCACCACAATACTAGGATTACAACATCAATCAAGAATTAGTGCGAATGAAATGGAAATGCAGAAAATAAATAGCACATATGAGAGGCTAGACATCAATAGCCTGAAAAATGAATTACAAAATGAGGAATGGGTTGATGTTTTTGAAAATAACAATCCGGATACATCTTACAACATCTTCATATCAACTTTAAAACAGCATATACAAAATAATACTAAACAACATCGGCAGCGGAAGAAGGACAAACCTATTAAACCATGGATCACCAGAGGGCTAGTAACAGCAATAAGAGCCAGAAACTTGCTTAACAAAAGAAGAAAGGAAAATCCAAATGACATAAACTTATCCAACTACTATCGCCGATATAGGAATACACTCACAACCTTAATTCATGAAACAAAGGAAAAATATTATAAAGAAAAATTAGATGAAGCTGGAAAGGACAATAAAAAAATGTGGAAGTTAATCAGAGACGCCACTGACTCTAACCAGAAAACAAAAATGAATTTGGATGCTATAAAAATAGATGATACAGTTGTAACATTGAAGGAAAATTCAGAAGCTGTGCTCAACCACATGAATAATTTTTTCACTAATATTGGAGAAAATATGGCTGAGAAAATAATAAATTCTTTGAATAAATCACTGGATCAAATCATAACACAACATAAACCCATTACAAGAACTTTAAAGTCCATGTATTTACATCCAATAAATGAAGAAGAGCTTCTTGAAGCTATTGGTACTTTGCGTAATGACAGTGCCCCAGGACTTGATGGTTTCAATAATAGGACATTGAAGTGCATAAAGGATTATATTGCTAAGCCACTAACACACATATTCAATTTGAGTCTGACAAAAGGAATTTTCCCAAATGCTTTGAAAGAGATATGTGTTAGACCATTGCATAAAGGAGAGGATAAAACAAATGCCACCAATTACAGACCTATTTCACTAATTAGTAACATTTCTAAGATTTTGGAAAAACTAGTTGAAAAACGTCTGGTGAATTACTTAGAAAAAAATAATTTACTTTCCACAAATCAATTTGGATTTCGTGAGGGTAAGAGTACGGAGGATGCGGTATTAGAATTGTCAAAATTTGTCATAGATAAGCTAGAAAATAACAAAAAATGTGCAGCAGTGTTCCTGGATTTGGCAAAGGCTTTTGATACTGTAAATCACTGTTTGCTGCTGAAAAAATTAGAAGCCATGGGAATTGGAGGAGTAACTTTGGAATGGTTCAAATCATACCTCAGTGACCGTCATCAGAAAGTCAAGATAGAACACCACCTCAGCTCAGAAACTACAATGAAATTCGGAATTCCTCAAGGAACGGTACTGGGGCCAATTTTGTATTTGGCATATGCAAATGAGCTATGTTCGTTGCAGATAGAGGGGAGAGTCATTGCCTTTGCTGATGATACAGCATTACTGTTCGAGGGAAACACCTGGGAGGAGGGTTTTCATTTGGCAGAGGAAGAATTGTTGAAAGCTAATAAATGGTTAAGAGAGAATTTGCTCACAATAAATGCAACCAAAACAAAATTCTTGGCCTTTTCTCTGACAGAGCGCACGCGACCACCTGACTCTTCAATCAAATTGCATCACTGTGGAAGGATCAACAACACATGTGATTGCCCCTCAATTCAACAGGTCAACGAGATGAAATATTTAGGTACAATAGTGGACAGCAAACTCAAGTGGGACAAGCACATCAATCAATCAGTAACCAGGATTAGGAAACTTCTATATAAATTTTATCAACTGCGTAAAATCCTAAACTATGATACAATAAAAACCGTTTGCTTTTCATTAGTCCAATCAATCCTAAGATACGTCATAATTGTCTGGGGAGCTACACATTTCATCCATATTGAACCACTTTATAAAATTCAAAAACGCATTCTAAAAATAATTGGTTTCAAGGAGAATCAATTCCCCACGAACATTGGGCGTTTTCACACACACCGACACGGCGCCGGCACGACACCGGCACCGGGCGCCGATATCGTCACGACATCGTTGAAGCATTTCACACTTACCGACACGGCATCTGGCTGTCGGTGAAGAACTAACCTTATTTTGCAGTGGGCGGCACAGTTCAAAACGGTACGATGGCTGATTACAACAGGAGGTTGTATTTGTTATATTTATTATATCTACGACGACGTAAAAGGCACAGTCGTAATAGACAACTTTGAATTGACCCAATAATAAAAGTTCGCTATTTGGATGGCTTGTATTACTACACCTTATTTGATAAGCTAGTGACAAATCCAACAAAATTTTTTAATTTTTTTCGTATGAGTACTGTAAGGAAACTTTCGACTATATATTAGTGAATTTAAGTGATGAAATCAAAAAAACAAGACTAAGATCTTGTTCTTATTTTCTTCTATAGTTTTGTCCCATAAACAGGGCTCGGATTCGACTAATTCAATTAGGGTTACAACATCATACCTATCAGCCATCGTACTGTACCAGACGTTTTTTTCAGTACCTAACCTCAAACTGTTGACAAAATGATCAAATTCTGTTCAAAACTATGGACGACACACAAGTGTCGGTGCCGGCACCGGCGGGAGCTATGCTGCCAACGACATGCCGGCACCGGCAGCCGGCTGCCGGTGCCGTGTCGGTGAATGTGAAAGCTGTTCCATTTGGCAGCATTGTATCTCAACCCCCACGACACCGGGACGACATCTTGCCGGTGTCGTGCCGGCGCCGTGTCGGTGTGTGTGAAAACGGCCATTCTCTTCAAGGACAGTAAAGTACTCAGTGTGAGGCAACTCTACATCCAGGCTATCATCACAACAATGAAGAAAAACACCGAAGAATTAAGACTGGTAAATCACATACACCAAACAAGGCAAAGAAACACAAATTCAATAGTACCAAGGATGCACACAACTTTTGGACAACGAAATTACATTTACCTAGGGCCGAAAATTTACAACATAATACCTGCAAATATTAAAGAAGAAATTAACACATATCATTTTAAAAAGAAGTTTAGTCAATGGCTGATAGACATTGGGCGTTTTCACACACACCGACACGGCGCCGGCACGACACCGGCACCGGGCGCCGATATCGTCACGACATCGTTGAAGCATTTCACACTTACCGACACGGCATCTGGCTGTCGGTGAAGAACTAACCTTATTTTGCAGTGGGCGGCACAGTTCAAAACGGTACGATGGCTGATTACAACCAGAGAGTATAGTATACTTCTATTCTCTCTGATTACAACAGGAGGTTGTATTTGTTATATTTATTATATCTATGACATAAAAGGCACAGTCGTAATAGACAACTTTGAATTGACCCAATAATAAAAGTTCGCTATTTGGATGGCTTGTATTACTACACCTTATTTGATAAGCTAGTGACAAACCCAACAAAATTTTTTAATTTTTTTCGTATGAGTACTGTAAGGAAACTTTCGACTATATATTAGTGAATTTAAGTGATGAAATCAAAAAACAAGACTAAGATCTTGTTCTTATTTTCTTCTATAGTTTTGTCCCATAAACAGGGCTCGGATTCGACTAATTCAATTAGGGTGACAACATCATACCTATCAGCCATCGTACTGTACCAGACGTTTTTTTTTCAGTACCTAACCTCAAACTGTTGACAAAATGACCAAATTCTGTTCAAAACTATGGACGACACACAAGTGTCGGCGCCGGCACCGGCGGGAGCAATGCTGCCAACGACATGCCGGCGCCGGCAGCCGGCTGCCGGTGCCGGGTCGGTGAATGTGAAAGCTGTTCCATTTGGCAGCATTGTATCTCAACCCCCACGACACCGGGACGACATCTTGCCGGTGTCGTGCCGGCGCCGTGTCGGTGTGTGTGAAAACGGCCATTGGAGTGGACATTAGTGAGAACTTAGTAAGACTGTAAATAGTTGAGCAACTACTTTTTTCGTTCTTTTTCTTGACTTATTTTAAACTTTTCAACTAATTTTCTTTTTCACTTTTATTTAATGCATTGTAATTAATCACTTTTAAAACTTACACACTAATATCTTGAGTAATATAGAAAACATTTGAAGTAGAAAAACCCCAACACATAGTATTATAGTGGGGTATATTAATTTATTAATTACATTTTTATATTTAAAAAAACTTGAGGCATGAAATTATTATCGTTGTATTATATATAATATTATATTATCCATTCATTGTATTGTAAAATGTTTTTGATAAATAAATTTGAAATTTGATCCTTAAATTTGAAATTTGATAATACAGTAGTTTGGAACTATGTGCTGTAGTACAGTAGTACTGTTGTAGTAATACTTTGGCAAGTAGCGCCAATTGACACTTTTGGCCATGTTTAAGTAGGCCTTCATTTAGGTATGTACTTTGTATACAGTACCTGAGTTGATTTGTTCAATTAGTTCAATAGGCTATTCTTGCACTGTATATTACGCAAAATGTAAATTAAACGTTTTGCGACGAATAACATTGTTTTTTCCTAATTTTTAAACGTTTATATTGGATATTTGATTATCTGGATCGGATCTGGTCCTTATTGGACCAGGTCCGGCGCTCTACTAATTATTATGCAATGAAGTTACTATAACTAAACTGTATCTAAACTGTAACTCACTAGCACTGCATTTCTTGAAAAAAAAAACAATGCATTATTTTATTGAAAAACCCTTTTCAACCGATCTTATTCTATTATATTCCATACAAAACACAGTTTTCTTGGTTTTCTTACAGCTACAGATGGACCAAGTCAACCACCTCCACAAACAACAACACAGACGACCAATAGAAAAATCAATACAAGTCCAGAAACTTCAAAAACAACAAATCCAACAATAAGAACAACACTTGGGGGCATTATGGGTTGTGGAGGTTGCAAAATACCTACAACTACTCCGAGACCTGATCCAAAACCTGACTTAGAAGAATTCGATATTGACGTTAGAAGTAAGGATGACAATGTTCAAGAGGAGCCACCTAAATCAAATGTACCGTTGCAATCACCATTAAGAGACAGAAAAACTTCGAAAATGAATACAATTTCTCCTAGACAACCATCAAAATCCTATACGTCAACTCCCAAGCTGGTTAGTTCTGCTACTACACAAAGAACTATTACAAATGAAGTAAAATCAGTGAAACCTTTCTTAGCTTCCGGGAAACCTAGCAGTCCTACGAGTAGAATTCCAGTAAAAAAATATGGAGCAAATTTATCCCCACAAAAAAGTTTGCCAAACCAACCCTTAAAAGACACTAAGTTGAAAACTAAAACAAAAGATAATAATGTGAAGGTACCAGATAAATCATCATCCAATCTTCTTTATGAATTCAATCAGACACAATCCTTCCAGGGACAGTTTGAGCAAGGATTTGTTGACAATAGTAAAAAAGGAGATTATTTTGTCAATGATAGAGATGGAGTTAAACGAGTTGTGCAATACGAAGCTAATGAAAATGGATTCCAACCACATGTTACATTTGAGAAGATTACTGGTTCGGAAGTTCCTGTCCCAGAAACTGAGAAGGATCTGAATGAATTGAAAGGTGTTTATTTCAAATGGTTCTATGGAAGGTGATGAAATTTTAGAGAAATTTGTGGGTTGGATTGTTAGAGGAGTAAATGAGCCATGGAGTTGTAAAAGAAAGATAAATTATTTTCAAACTGATATCAAAACTAACACTGTATTTATATTTAATATATGCTTTTCACTCACTTATACTGGAGATACTGGAGGGATGCATTTCTAAAGAGAAGTGAGGCTGATGAAGCTTCTCTTTAGAAGTTAAATGCATCCTTCCAGTATAAGTGAGAGAAAATCATGTATTAAATAGAAATACAGTGTCAGTTTTGATTTTAGATTGATCATAAAGTATTTCGTCATGAAAAACATCACAAATTATTTTCACTCACCACTATTGCAGTGAGGTATATATAATCCAAGAAGCTTTGATTGAAAAAAAAACATGAATATGGAAATAGATATTCATTTTGCAATATTATACTACAAAAATAGAGCTAATTTTCATATATGAGATAATAAGGGTCACAAATTATAATGTACTACAGACCAGTTGATATTTAACTGGCTCTTAGTTGATATTTTCGATTACTAAGAACGTATTACAATAATTATTTCCCATGTTAACTTTTTGTTGTAAATTTAACAACTTGCAGTCACTTTTTTATTGTGAATTTAACACAATATAAGAGTGGCTGCAACTCGTTAAATTTACAAAAAAAAAGTTAATATTACCAACGCAGATCGTTGTGGAACAAGAAATCCAAGAATTTCTCATGCATTTCCCACTCAGCTACAAGAAGTTAAGAGGATGTGGGACCACATTAATGAGTAGAACTATCACTGCAGTCATACGGTACATGTTAAAGAATGCGATAATTATTATACTTGAGTTGACAATGAATAAAGAATGTGTGTTTTTTATAATATGATATTCTTTTATTGTAAAACGTTTAACATTAAACCCTTCCTTTACCCATCAGGGGCTGTTGCATAGCAAGTTACAAACTAATTGTGTTAGTACTTGTATTTGTAGTTGCTGAAATCTTATGGGAATTAGAAATTTTGTAATTTGGGATGCGACAGGCTCCAAATCTAGAAAATATACAATTATTATTCCTTCTACTTAATGATTTGCCACATTATATATGATTAAGGAATCTTATTTTCATATACTTTTGGATTCTACTTACATTTAGACTCCACTAGAGGTGCTAAAGAAGAAATAAGGTGAAGAATAAGGTGAAAAAGAAGATTTTCCTCAAATATAGGTAGATAGTTTATTCTCAAAGAAATAAATGACAACAAAAGAACATTTCAATGTCTTACAGCTAATAGTAGTTGGATGAAACACACTAAATATAAGCTATATAGAAACTTTTGAAATTGAAATTGGCAGAAACAAAATAAAGAATACAGAATTATATTATTTACTGAAAGATATTTTTGAGAACTTACATTCCAGCACACAAGGCACTTTTGTGGACCGCTGGAGGGAGTCGAAATACTATTTTACAATACTAATACAATTTTGCTGTATATAGCAAAATACAAACAGTTTTTTAGTAAAATACAAACAATTGGGGGTGATAGGGAGTGATAGCCGCGAGCCGTAGCAGGTATCTGTTCAATCAGAGATATAAGCTGTGTTCTCGTAGGTCCTGTTTGTAACGGTGACCGATTAGATTGGCCAGCAAAAAAGACACTGTTCTCTGCTGTAAAATCACTTCCCGGTGGTTCGGAACCCACCTAAAACTGTACGTCCAACTCATTACCCACGCACAGGTCTCAGACCTATGTGGGCTTCATCCTCAAAAAAAAAAAAATGTATTAGTATTGTAAAATAGTATTTCTACTCCCTTTAAAGGATGATAAAAAAAAGAAGAAAGGGAAGCAGGGTTTATTCTATTTAATTTAAGGGGAACTTGCATTTTCGCCACTTTGCGTATGAACTATAGTTATGTAAGCCTTCTAATGATTTAATGATTGACATAAATAATTATATGCAATGCACTCACCAATAAAAGCAGCTTCCTGTCATTGGAATCACTATCATTTTGGTTCAGGAGAAATAAAACGTAATTATGTGATTTGTGAGGAAACACCTTTGCTTTAGGGAGCATCACTTGCACACTTGCAAGTGGCTCTTGTCGACTTATATGCACTTCCAAAAACTGCTTTCTCATTCTGTAAAGATACAAAGATAACTCGTCATAGAAGATAATAAAATTAATTTCGAATTCCTTCAAGTGCTATTTTAAAAAAATTAATAAATTCTGTTTCTGTATATATTATTTGTCAGTTTGTTAAATTGTGAGTTACTTCATACTAACTTGTGATAATAAAGTATTCCACATATTCATTATAACTGCCAATTCATTCGAACATTTCTATTGATATTATGATTGATAATTAGATTGACTCAATTGATTAAAAGCAAGTCCAATAAATAAAGAAGAGCAATAGATTGGTTCCTGCAACATATAAAAGACTCACTTTTTCATTCATTTTTTTCTTTCACATATCCTTTTCTATTCTTAATAATTCACTGTTTAATTTTGGGATTCACCAAAAAATGATTCGTTTCTCACCTTCAATGTTCTGGATTAGAGAGATGATTTAGTAAGTGGATATTAATAAAAATACCAAAACATGAATGTTTTTATTTTAGTCCCAGCAGAAAAACATTATTATTGCAGTTGCTTATCATTTGGTTCAACTGTGCACCTATACATGTTATATTTTCATTGCCCGTTACTGAATTAAAATGTTATTTACTTTTGAAAGTACAAACCAACATAGCCTCCTTTCCAATTTTGAGGTAGATAAGAAATTCATTGCAGTTCAAAATTGATAAATTCATTCTCCTGCTAGGTCCATTTTCATATAACAGTTCTGCAACACCTCAAATAATATTGCTTCTATCTTATTATTTATTGATCACTGTATGAATGACTATAGAATTACTGTGATTGTTGAAAGCAGGGTTTATTCTATTTAAATTTAGAGGAACTTGCATTTTACGGTATAGAATTAAAAAATTACAATATTATTACGGTATACAATTACAAAAATACAATACAATTTATTACTAATTTTGGTAGCACTACATCAATTATACAATGCTTGATTAATTAATTATATACTACATTCATTTGGTAGCACTACAGGGAATTCGAAATTAATAAGTTGTGATGTTGAAGATCCATCTTGTTTCCACTAATATGTAATATAAACTAAAAAAAAAACACTTTTAAATGGAAATTAACTCACGTTATGAGGTCAGTGTACTGTGGGTCGTCTGATGATGCTCTAGACAACAGAGCGAAACGTGAGTTAATTTCCATTTAAAAGTGTTTTTTTTTTAAGTTTATATTAAGTTGTGTTTTAGTTGTGTCCACAGCCGATGGAGGATATTTTGAACATTTATGATGCATTTTATTTATCTATTGGAAATACAAATGTTAGAGGGCACTAGAAAATATCCCATTTTTGCCCTCATGACACAATCATAAATATTACAACAACCACGTTAAATTTAAATATGTTTTTAGAAACAATCTAAGAGATGCAACTAAATTATCACAACACTAATACAATGAGAAACATATTAGAATGAATACTTATAGAATACTTACCGGTACTAAAATACATGTTCCAATTAAATTAATGAGAAAAAATAAATATCAGTGAAGAAAAAATATATAAAATTACTACAACTGTATACACTAAAGAAGTATACATCATGAACTCTAAAAAAATACAGATAATAGCGCTCTTCAGTTGTAAAAATGTTTTCAAACATAATGTAAAGCTAAAAAAATAAAAACAAAACTTATAATCAATGAGGAATCACAACCTTTATTAGTCTCATAAATTCTGCTGCAGATTCACACAGACTCACTCTGTTACCTATTCTGTTCATAAGCCTTAGAGCTCTGTTTAGGGGCGAGAAATAGTTGTTCACCGTTCTACATCTTGGCAACGCAAATGTATTAACCCTCCTGGCATTGAAACAAGGCACATGAAAGTCAATCATGGAAAGTAGCAAAGGCGAAAGAACAGTACTGTTGATTAACAAGTGGATAAAATAAACTGAGGCTCTGTCCCGACGCACCCTCAGACGGTCCATCAGGTATTGACCCCTCAGCTGATTCGTGGGATATCCCTGAGGACAAGATCCTCTGAATGCTTTGAAAAATACAAATCGCAAAAATTTGTTCTGGACAGAATTTTGGTTAACTTCAGTCATTTGTGAGTAATTTAGTACGGTATAAGTATAATTTGTTGGTGTTTAGCCCTTCTTTCTAATAAATAAATCAATGAATTCAATTTAGTAGAGGACCTATTCAAAGCAAAGGTTCTGTCTCTTATATCATGTTGTGTGTACAAATAATAATAATAATAATAATAATAATAATAGTAATATTTTTTTTATTTTTTTATTAATTCACAATCTCAAATTACAATAAAATTGATATATTTTGCAATTCCTATATCATTAATTCATTTCATAATCATTAATAAAGTGAGATATTATTGGAAGAATTCCATTTCGATTTTACACTGGCTACCCCATGAAGCTAAATTTAGCTTATATTGGGGTGTTGTTAATTAAATTGTTTAAGCTATTTAATGTTAATGTTATGTGGTGATTGATATATTTTATTGTTTTGCTTTCAATATGTAAGTAGATTGTGTTAATATTTAAATTTGTCTGGTTTATTGGTTTGAGATATAATAGTTTTTTATTTCTCTTTTTATTTCAGTGTATGTATTTAAGTTTCTTAGGTGATATGGAATGCTGTTTAGAGTGTGTGGTATGAAATATTCCGGAACTGCTTTTCCTATTTCCGTGTAGTATCCTGGTATTATGTATTGTATATTTCTGGTGTTGTATCTGTTTTCATTTGTCCGTCTGTATTCGTCTTCAAAATAGTGTCTTAGCAATATTGTATATTTGAATAAGTTTCTAAAATTGAGTATATTTAATGTGTTTGTATCTATTCCGTGGAAAAAATTTCTTCTTATTCTGTTTATTAGTAATATAATAATTTTTTATATATAATAATAATAATAATATCGTTTTATTAATCTTTGTGTTATCTGCGCTATCTAGGCGATTGGTTGTTGCTTTTTTTATGATTACGTCTTGGAGACTCCAGTTATGAAGTACAAGATAAGTCAGATCAACAATTATATACAATATAACCGTTCTTATTCTCTAGTTACAACAATTACAAGTCAAATTAATTGAGGTGAAGGGTCAATTTTGATCTAAAAGGATTAATCTTGTTGGATTAATAGGTGCAATTTGTTACTTAGCTATGTTGCATATGCTAATTATTTTTATCTAAAGATTTACCATATCTACTAAAGCAAATCTTTTGCCATTCTTTAGTTCAGTCAACATTTAGGTACTTCTTACAAGAGTGACCAGTCAACTAGTGATCAGAATCTTCGAACTCAATTTTAATAATCATTGCACATTACTACTGTAGAATTTTTGTCATTGTAGATGATATTCCTCGGCGTCCTTGGAGCCTGTCGCAGTGGCACAGCGAGCAATAATCAAAACATGCCTCAGAAGAGATTACCGCTACCCAACTGACCTGATATACCAAGAATTTCAAGTTTTTAGCGTTAGACAGCTTTACTTAAAAGTATTATTGACCCATATATATTACAATAAAAACTCAATATTCAATAATCTAGTTCATTCATTCATTCATTTATTTATAACACATAACACAATCAAGTAAAGATACAACAGGCATAGCCTGTTCACCCATATTACACAAGAAATCTTATTAATTTTGGTATTGTCCATCCCTGACTCCTTCATAACTGCTCAAGGTACAATAGTAAGTATATTTGTTATATTTTACATAGATATATTCCCAACCACCTAGAACTAATGGAAAACTTCAGCATAAACACTTACAAATTCCATTTGAATAGATGGTTATTTGAAATCGGTAGGGAGGCTGCTGAGCAACTGATTCAATCCGCCTTTAGACATTGAATTCCATTTTATTAGTACTGTACCAAAGTAGCTGTGTGCATTTACTACTGCCTTTTGTTCTTTCATGTCTGCATTTGTTTTTATGATTATTTTATTGCTAAGAATTTGAATATTAATTAATATGTGATTGATTATTATATTCTCCTTGTACTTGTTGGTTATACTGTTCAATTTTACAAATACTGTATTTATCCGTAGCATGAACTCATTTTCCACACTCAGACTTCTGTCTTTGTGGGGAATATTCACAGTATGTTTTGGAAATCTATATTGTACATTGATGTGTATTTTGTGAATAAAACTTTACTTGAATTTGAAATTGTTAGGTGTTAGATAAATCAATAATTGAAATATAGCCGATTTTAATTGTAAAGTATTTAGCTTCGACCAGCGTATTGCATTATCACAAATAATTCCCATTCTGAACATCCATTGATATTAAATGCATTCAAAAACACCTCAATAGTAGCTTATTAAAAAAAAAAAAACTAGTTATATTGGTAGGAAACTCTACAACAAGCTACCGCAGTTTTTAAAGAGTCTTAAAATATAGAAATATTTAAAAAACAATTGGAAAAATATTTAGTTGATAAAGCTTTTTATAGTCTACAAGAATTCCTTTCAGATCAAAATTAAGCCTCACCTCAACTAATTTATATAGTAATTATGGCAACTAGTGTATATAATTGTTGATCTGACTTGTCTTATACCGCTCCTTAACTGGAGTCTCCAAGACGTAATCTACAAAAAAAAAAACACTTTTTGCGCCTAAAAATCACAAAATGCTGTATTATATATTTAGTCTATTTATTGGTACAATAGTCTACAAAATAGAAAATACAGCTAGCGTAGGTATGAAACAATAAATAGGCTACTCTTCCATAATACCTACACACATTACAGGGATAACCTATACCTATATAACATCTATTTCACTTATTATAGCTATCTGTTAGATGAACACTATTGTTTTATTTATCCTATAATTGAAAATTGAATCACACTGCCATCTGATTAATTTATAATCAAAAATTTCAAAACATAAGGATTGTTTCACAATCTATTCACACATTTCTTCATCTCAAACAAGCAAATTTGTTGAACTAACAACCATGTTCATGAATTATGTGTCTACAAAAGTGAGTTTTCGACCTACTCAAATTGTTTCAGTTGTTCTTAAAGGCGCCTCAATGCGTACAATCCGAAAACTGACTGCTTGACATAACAAGCTTTATTGTGAGGAATGCGCTGAGCTGTTTTCGCAAACAATAGGAATTAGCGGGAAGCCCGAAATTTATGCCGTTTACTGTTTTGCGGTTAGGCGTAACAATAACACTATATAGGCGTCAACATCAACAGTTATTTGTTATTTGTGTGTGTATTGGTGTGCAAAGTATTGTCAACCCCGGCAGACCGAATTGATAGAAGGTCACTGTCATTTGTCATCAATGCAATGCTGCAACTACTAGTGGCCTTATTTCTGTTGTCACACATCAATAAGCAGTTTTTCTTAGGGCGCTTGTAACAGTGGATCATCGATGATAGTCACCATCGCAAAATTAAACACATGCTGTGGAATGGTGTATGACATAGATGAGTGGATACCACCATTCCATGGTAATTATCATTAATGATTTACTGTACAAGCGCCCTAAAAGACATGTGTAGGTAAATTCTTGGATTTCTTGTTCCATGACGAACTTCTTTGTTAATATTAACTTTTCAAGTGAATTCAACGACTTGCAGTCAAATTTTTATTAAGAATAAGTAGATGCTACAGTACATATGAAATCTAAAGGACACGAACTCAACACCTTTTGGAACAATTTTTAATATACAAACACACCACACACAATAAACAAAACATCCTCAGCGAACAACTAAATTTTAAATCACACAAACCTTTTTGATCACATTCTACAAAAACCACAATTCTTTTAACCAAAGACATTGATGATCAAGAAGGACGCCTCTGAAAATGGATCTCCAAGATTTGAAAACGTTCGGGCTACAGAGTAAGTAAATTCTACTTATTCTTAATAAAAGTTTGACTGCAAGTCGTTGAATTTACTTGAAGAGGTAATATGTGTTGGTAGCAAGAATACTAGATTGTTCTATGAAATGAGTCTAGACATTGATCAGGATATTGGAAATTAAGAGTTTCTGCTTAAAAGGACCTGTTTACACACTGGGATAAAAGTGTAAGAGCATTATTTTAACATGTCCAAATGGAGATACTTATTGCGATAGAGCACTTTCGTAGAGCAGCCAAGCAGGAGATGAATTTATATGGTTCGTGTGACAGACGAGTCTACTTATTAAAGGTGGACTTGATATGCATTTACTCTAATGCCCATATTTATGGACGTTCCTCCAGTGTCTCTTGACTCGAGTGACTCTTGAAATGCCTCTATAAAAATACATTATATTTCAATTGTCCCTCAAGTCAAGAGTCACTCTAGAAACGTTCATAAATACGGCCATTATTCTTTTAAAGTATCTCTTGAGAGATCAATTATTTCAAGGAAGCCTGAAGATTCATAAATATGGGCCTAGAACATCAATTTTAGAAAATATGAATAATCCAATAAAATTAATATCAGAATAATACAGGAAAGTTTTTCTACTTGAAGAATAGAACCTCTGCTTTTATCCTATAAGCATAATCAACCACATATCTTTCACTTTTTCAGTCTTTCTCATGTTGAAAATAAAATTAATACTTTTAATTTCTATGAATAAATACATACCTTTTGATGTTCTTCATTTAATCAAACAAACCGTTCTTCGTTTTAGTCAAACAAACGAGCCTCCGGGTTATCCGAGCTAGTGATGAGAGAAAAAATTAAAATAAAGCTCTTTTTATTCTACGAATAATACATGGGAAGATGCGTTTTATACTTTTTTATGATGTAATGTCATGGTCTCAGTTGAAGTAAGGGGTGTAAATAGTTATTTTACGTTTTAACCTTGTTATAACACACAATAAGCTTCGGTTGACGTGTGAGGATCTTTGAATCTCCTGGATCTTTGAATCCGCCCCTTCATAACCTTGTTATAAAAATTAAGTTTTTTGACTTTTATTTGACTTTTCCTGGTAGTAGCACTTAATCTCCATATTATCCGAGTTTTTTCACATCCGAGGTGGTCTTGGTCCCAATTACCTCGGATAATCGAGATTCTACTGTATAATAATTCCATATTTAATTCTATATAATTATATTTATGGCAGAATCTATTTAAAAATGGCTAAAAGACATTATTTTATGGCCAAAATACAGGTAAGGATATCAATAAATGTAATTTTACAATAAAGTATTTAGATCTGTGATGTTTTTCCATGATGAAATACTGTGTCAATACAGATGAAATACAGTGTCAGTTGTGATATAAGAAAGTATTTAGGCCTATAGCTATTTATAATGTAACCTCTTCCTAATAGTTTTTTATTTCATTCTATAATCTCTTCTTAATTCCATATTTAATTCTAATTTACATCCAACCAGCGGCGCCGACTTCATGGGAATATTGGGGGGGCAAAGTCCACCAGAAAGGTCTGTAGAGGGTGTAATCTGAAGAGAGGGGGGCCCCCAGAGTAATTATTGGGGGGGCAGAAAGTGCCTTGCCCCCCCCCAAAGTCGGCGCCACTGCATCCAACTATAGGAACGTGGAGACATTTATATGGCCAAATACAGGTGAGTATATCAATAAATTTTACATTAACAAATGCGCTATCACAACCAATTTACAAACTGTTTTTATTACTTGGATTTGTTAATGCAGAAAACAGGCTCAGCCACTGTGTGGGAAGTTTCTGTCCAAATGAGGTTACTCATCCAGGCTGGTCTTCCACAGGCCAGTGAACTGTCCTACCTAACGTAGGTAGATATAATGTTTGTAGGATGTGTCCCGTTTAACTAAGGATGTGTTGTCTTTATGGCAGGAGCAAAAATCCTGTGAAGAATCCCTGATTCCTTATTGGGAAATGCCTGTTATTTATCTCAAGAACTATCCCACGCAGTAACGTTATATGACTTTAAAACAAGTCTGGAACAGTAAGCGACACGAATATGGAATAAAAACATTGTCAACAACTTGAGTTTTATTGGCGAAAGTGTTCAGTATTTATTTAGGTTACTGACCCCAGTCTACTTACTATGATATTCGCTGTCTCACACAAACTAAACGTATTCTTTTTTCATCTCTTTTATTCAGTCATCAACTGTTCATTATTTTCATTTCTGATACTTCTAATAACGCAAATAATGGAATTCGAATCTCTTTATTCATTGAGTAGGTTAAGTGGAGGAAGATACTTTATAATCTCAACTTAGCCTTTGAAAAGAAATTTTGAATTTGAATAGCGTTGATGAATTTCGTCTTCCGTTACGAACTGCACCCATTAATTGAATTGTACATCTACATTAGTGAATATGAGTTAATATTCTCTTATAGAAATGACTGCATTGTCGTGAATTATCCTAGCCAGGGAATACAGTTGATAACCAAGGAATATTTTTCTCACAGCAACTTGGAATAAATTGTATTTCTTTTCACTGGTTGAGCCAAAATATGCCACAATTACCTTGTTTTTTGGCAATAAAGATTTGAATTTGAATACAGAAATAATTGCTCTATCAGCGCAGGAGGAATCCAATATATACCCTGATACTAACGATGACACTTATTTTAGTAGAGCGCTCTACAATTGGATGACCATAATTGTATTATACAAAAGTCTTCATGCTGTATTCTGTCGACGAAACTGTAGTGCTGGAAAATAAGGGTTTGAAGGAGGAGGAGAGGAAGAACAACGTGAAGGAAAACGGAAAATGCGGGAGGAAAAAAGGAAAAGGAAGTAGAAGAAGGAGATGGAAAACAAAAAGATGAAGAAGTGAAAGAAAAGGACCAAGAAGTAGGGTGAGAAGAAGGAAAAAAGGAAGTGACGATGAAGAAACAGAAGAAGCTGGAGAAAGAGAAGATTTAGAAGAACAAGACGAAGATGGTGGATGGCGTAGAAGAAGACAGGAGGAGGAGAAGGAGGAGGAGGAGAAGGTGGGGATTAAATTATCTTTCTTCACTCATGTAAATTTACAAATTTTGGATATGAATGATTAAAAACAAAATTATCAACATCACATAGATTCAATAGTAAACCCAGATAATGCTATTTTTGTAGTGCAAGAAATTATGCACAATGTTCTCATTTGTATGATCTTCATGATATTAACTATGGTTATGACAAGTGATGCATTACATAAAATGGCGAAGTTTGGACAAAGATTCGTCTATTCTTGACACGAAACTTAACCAGTAGAAGGATGAACAGGAGGAGGAGGCTATTATAAGAAATAAAGAGTATTACATTTTTAAATAGGTTATGTCGGGATATTCTAAATATCCCGATTCAATTGAACCAGGTAATACGTGCTAGTCTACTTCTGAGTCAGTAGCTACCCTTGATAATTTTTCCATGATTTAGCTTTCAAGGAGAAGTAATATAACGTTATATAACCATAGTTGGGAGCTTCACGCTCCGACACCAACAAAAATATCTTGATATCATTTAAATGATGAGCACAAACCTTGAAAAGTGCGCATCCTTGCCATTGATGGAGAGATTCTGGATTTGATCGGCCGGCCGAAATTCCTCTATGTAAATGACCAGGAAACTACAGCAGCGACTATTGTAATAGCGCCTGAGAATAAGATCGAGGTCCCTTATTCTATCTAGGAAACACAATATAGTCTCTTGAATTGGGTCTTGAATCCTAAGAGCTAAGAGTACTTTTCTTAGAGAATCCTAGAATCATAAAAAACAGTCATCAGTAGGCCTACTATGTTCTACTTATTGAGGTTTTTTTGTAGATTACGCCTTGGGTATTCTAGTTTTATGGAGTATACAAGTCAAATTAACAATTATATTATCTTATACACTAGTTACCATAATTACTATATTAATTAGTTAAGGTGAGACTTAAATTTGATTTGAAAGGAACTCTAGTACACTATAAAAAGCTTCAACAGAATATTTTTTCAGTTGTTTTTAAAAAACTTCTATATTTTCAAGACTCTTTAAAAACTGCGGTAGCTTGTTGTAGAGTTTCCTACCAATTATGACTCACCAAGTGATAATCTCCTTGGCTTCTAGTATTATAATCGTGAACGTAAAGATTTTGGTTAATATCACTCTTTTTTACATATAAAGTAGCTTCATACACATAAGCAGGGTACAGGGTACATAAGCAGGGGACCAAGTCTCTTGAACAACGGTCTACATGAATCTAATCTACTCTTTCTATACACCTAACAACTTTCTTTTGGATCTTAAACAGGTGTAAACACAACCTGACATACAAAAGAAATATATCAATATAAATTGATGGTGTAATAATCCAAGGATATTACAATTATTATTGAACCATATAAATGGCCATAACCTTCTCCGCGAAAGAGAAGGACCCGGGTTCGATCCCCGGCAGTGGTAAGAATTTTTTGATAATAGCATTAATCGAAGTTCTATTTGTTACTGTGGCCAATACTCGCATACCGAAAGTCTTCAGTGCATTTTATAGTTAAATTGAGAACCCAAAATTTATTACCATCTATATCAAAATAGAGTATTCTAATGACAATGTACGAAAATTGATACGGGTTATGATGGAGAATATTATCATAACAATAATTATATTGAAAATCGAATGGATAAAAATCCATTGAATGAAAAAATATGACGAATTAAAAAATATGAATATTATCAAAATAATAAATTGAAAATGTATGAAAGCAAATCAGAATGAATAAATAAATGTATGATAAATACTGCGGAATCAGAATCGGCAGATTAGCCTACTGATAAATAATCTTTGTAGCCTACTACATAATCGTTGAACTTAGTAAATAACACAATAATAAAGATATTTAAGAGCATATGAGGGGTAACGTGAATAAATGAAGACATTTGTATAAATATAAATTTATGTCAAACAATCTCTGGAATATTCTAGGATGTATTATTGAAGATTGGTCAGAAACAAAACATCTACCTAGTTCCTTGCCAACTTCTAATCTTCATTTCAAAAGACTTAGGCCTAGTCAAGGACTGTTTGAACAAACAATGAATCAATGTATCACAATATTCAGTGAATAATGTAATTAATTTTTTAAATATTAATGGAATTTATCATTAATTTATTTAAGTGCAATTTGATAATAATGCCATTCATTTAATGTTTACCCAATAATTTATATCTGTTGAGGGATCGGTGATGGTTTCCATGACGAAATATTAAATAATAGAAATATTATTTTTTTATTAATATTAAATAGAAATAGAGTGTCTATTAGATTAGATTGATTAGACTGTTGAGGGACCATAAGCATGTTGTTGTTGTAGAAGGCCTGATGAAGTATTACAAAAGAGACAAGACAATATGGCATGAGATTGCTGATAATGTCTTGTGCTTATATGGTTCACATTTTCTTTCACACAAAAGAATTGAAACTAAAAGATAAAACTTCTTCCAAGTGTGAATAAACACCCACAGTTTCGTGTGTAGAAATTTGATTGATTGAAAACATAAAAATGATTTTTTTCTTTGGTTTTAGAAATACATAATTGTTTATTCCTATTTTAAAGTACATTTAACACAGTTTAATACTAACTTTATGATTAGATTAAGGCTATGTTTATGTTCTATATTGATGATTATTCCAACTTCAAATGCGTTCATCTTAGTTTATTAATACTACTAATTTATGTTTGAATTATATTATGTGCAGTTCATTCGACTATATTAATTTCATATTATTATTTTCAACAATTGTAACTTTCGTTTTCCACATTCTATTGTAAGTATTGCCTTAGTTAATTCAAGTATTGTTTTTTAAAACTAGACAAATGGGATTAAATTGAATACGGATATTTTTGCAACGAATCCTCAACAGTCCATATCCTCATTTCATAATATTTATTATCTGCGATCGATAATCAACTTCATTCATCTATACCCACAATGATAATTTTCCACTATTGTTGTGCTAGTTTAGAGAAACACTCCAGCTGTGAAACGGGAAGAAGAAATGGAGTCTTGAAGTGAACCTTGAACGTAGTATGTCTGCGGACGGCGGACCCACCCAACACGGTGGGCAGCAAAATTTGCGCCCACATTGCATCTGAATTCTTTCTGAATCCCCGGCTTCTTTTTCTTGACGATGAAGAGAACAAAGTACACATTGGCCACGGTCATAGGGTAGGCGTGAACGGCTCAGTAGTTGTGCCAAAAGTTTCAAACAATTCGCCAGAAGTTAATATATGCCATAAACGCTTTATGGAGAAATTAGAAGGAAGAATGTGATACGTCACAGCATATTTGAATTGGAAAAAGTTGTGGCATAAGTTTCAAACAATTCACCACAAACACTTTATGGAGAAATTAGAAGGAAGAGTATGGAAAGTCACAGCATATTCAAAATGGAAAGGTTGTGTCATGAGTTTCAAACAATTCACCAGAAACACTTTATGAAGAAATTAGAAGGAAGAATGTGGTACGGTACCGTAAGTCACAACATATTCAAAATGGGTAGAGTTGTGTCATAAGTTTCAAACAATTCACTAGAAGGTAATGCCACAAACGCTTGATGGAGAAATTTGAACGAAGAATGCGGTAGGTCACAGCATATTTGAAATGGGAAAAGTTGTGCCCACTATTTCAAATTATTCACTAAAGGCTAATGCCACAAGCTACATGAAAAATTTAGAAGGAAGAAGTGTATGTTTTACAACATATTTTAGATAGAAAGTGTAGGATAGATTTCAGGAAATATTTAGAATGAATAATAATAAGAAATTTTCACAACCACGTGTATTAAAAATATTGAAATACTAGTTTCGATTGTTATACCATTATCAATCTCAAACAAACTTATTTTTAATAAATATGGTTGTGACAATTTCGTCTTATTATTCATTATGGATACCTTCCACAATATCTCCTTCGCCACTACAAAGAAAAATATTTAGAATAAATCACTTAAACAGCATCAAGAACTCGATTCCCCAAACAAAAAGAATAAATCTATTAAGAGATTAAATAAAGCAAATCTATTAAAAATTCAGTCAGTTGTCAGAGCCGCCTAAACCACACAGAGACAGAATAAAATGAATAGAGCGGGTTATGATAAATAATGAATGAACATAATCAGACCTGTTCATGACTCTGAAATTGATGTCATCACTTAACTATCATAAAGGAATGCCTGCTAACCGCATCATAAAGTTTATGCAACATCTAACGATGATGGCAATAACCATATAACAATGCTGTTTTAACCTTCACTGCTTCAGTAAAATAGTTGTCGTTAATTATCACAAATTTTATGCTATTTTCCAATTAAAGGTGTTTAACAGAATACCTGTTATTCTATTTATTCTGGCCATTATCATTAATTTAATAATTGTAATATTTACTGAGAAATGTTTAGAATAAGAGTGAGAATTCATGGAATGTTGATGAGAATATTTTAATAACATTAGGCTGAAACCCTGTTTTTTTCCATTCAGTTAATTGCTGTACGTAGCATATATGAGGAGATTTAACAGAGAAAAATAAAAAATAAATGAGTAGATTAATCAAAAGAGAAAAATAAAAAATAAATAAGTAGATTAACACAGAAAAAGAAAAACAGGAGATTTCATGAGTAATAGCCCAAGAGATTATCAAATTTCGTAAATTTAAAAGTTTCTTTACACCCAGTTGTATACTACATGTATCCTACAAGATTAAATAAATTAATAAATATAATTCAGAATTTTTTAAAAATTCTATTCAGACGAAACGGCAAATTTTATGCTGCCTACTATAACACTAGAGGTAGTGATAGCCGTGAGCCCTAGTATCTGTTCAATCAGATTATATAAGCAACCCTCTCCTGGGCCCTCTCTGTAAGGGTAAGCGATTTGATTAGCCAGCAAAAAAGACTGCTCTTTGCTGTAAAATCACTTCCCGGTGGTTCGGAGCTCACTTAAAACTGTAGGTCCAGCCTGCATTCAATAACATGGCTCAAGCGGCGTGGTGGAACTACCCGTAAGGGTCTCCCCATCAATGAAATCCTCAAGCATTTACTTTTTTCTATACTGCCTATATACTAACTACAGAGAGAAAATGATCAAGTTGGTTAATTTGGAAATAAATTAGAAAAGCTTGAAAATGATCAAGTTGGTTAATTTGAAAATAGATTTGAAGTTATGAATATAAATTAATGGATTAGAAATGGTGGAGAGTTCAAAAAATATATAATATAATTCCGATGAAAGACCGTGATTAAGACATTGACAACGATTACATTAAATTCTTGGATTTCTTGTTCCATACGGATCTGAGTTGTTAATCTTAACTTTTTGTTGTAAATTTAACGACCATTCAATAACTCGAAAACGTTCGGCCATTTGTGAGTACATTTATTATATATTCACAATTTAAAACTGATTACAAGTCGTTCAATTTACAGCAAAAAGATAAGATTACATTAACTTTGTGATAATTCAGGGCCAGTGAATCTTTTTAAAGAACCTGCACTACAAAATTATGTTTATGATCGTGATATTTAAGATGAGCAGGTCATGTGTAATATAAATGCTTGATGCTCTAGCACAAAACAACTACAAGAATACAAGCTGAACAAGAAAACAGTGAGAAGAAATTTTCAAAAATTTTCCAAGATTACTTTTATTGCATTGAAGAATAGCAGTTATTCTACCATATAAAAATGAAGCGTTTTAATGCTAAAAGCCTTAGCCCTATTCCAGTAGAATTAAAAATTAACTCTAATTGAACTCAACTCTTCTTATTACCGGAGATCCTTCCAGTGGATCTAGGTCACAGTGGAACAGTTAAGAAGAAAAATTGAATAATTTTAGGAAGCTGATTGCATTTGAAGATTAATCAATTATTATTATGATTATAATTTGAGCATTGAACTGAAACAGTGAAAGTCTTCCGCATGTTCGGAACTGTTGAAATTATGTGGCTTTCCTGTGATCATCCATTATTTGATTTTTAGTCTGACTAATAAAACCATTCTTCCATGTCGGCAAACAATAAAGTCTGGTTACATTGCTACGATATTTTTAAGAGTAGTAATTGTTTATTAGCTTAAAAATAGTTCAAAAGCAATGAAGTAGAATTATTGCATATAGTGCAATATATTTAAATTAAGCATGAATTAATAACTTCTATATACCAGAATTGATTATAATGATTTTTTCTTTCTTTTTTTTGAGGATGAAGCCCACATAAGTCTGATACCTGTGCGTGGGTGATGAATTGGATGATGGTGATTGATGAGTTGGACCAAAGTTTTAGGTAGGTTCCGAACCACCAGGAAGTGATTTTACAGCAGAGAAAAGAGTATTTTCTGCTGGCCAATCCAATCGGTCACCGTTACAAAGATGGCTCAGGAGTTTCGTAGCTTATCACTGATTGAACAGATACCTGCTACAGCACTCGGCTATCACTTCCCAGTCTACTGATTTTAGAGACGGAGGGATGAGGTGTTTGTAACTTTGGGAATTGCAGTGTGGAATCATAAAAAACTTATTAAATTCTGTGAAAAATATTGTTATAGCCTACATTATTATCAACTAATGATTACAAAAGAATGCCCCAATTTTGAAGTAACTACAAACGCAGATTTACAAGGCACATTCAAAATTTTTATAAATGATTGAAAGTTTACGTGAATATTTGATCTGACCGTAACCACAAGTCCAAATGATAACTACGCGGTAATCGAATACTTCCAACATTGGTAGCTCCATGTCCGGTGTTAAGGTTTCGATGACTACAGTTGTTTGGAAGTTCATCAGTGTGGAATAAAAACTTCATCTTTCACATACATCTATGAGAAAAAATCATAGGGAATTAAATAAGGACTTCTTGGAGAGCAGTGGAGAAGAACCTATTTGTTAGTTCCTCTATTTATTAACATGCAACAGCTCACAGGACAACCAATTAAGTCAATCCATCGAAACGGTACCTAATTTGACATCCAAGAATTCTCGTACAGGTAGGTCCAAATGTCATGGTGCTTCATCCAGCTAGGAAATCGTTAAATTGAAAAAAATCATGAGCTCGTCCAACAAAACAACAAAAATAATAAATAACTGCAGCTATTGAAATTATAACACCAGACAAGTGTGGGAAAAATTCAATTACCACATCGATATTGTTTGGTCTTTTGGTGGTGATTTCATTAAACATTAAATTTATAGAAACTTTTGACATTTAAAAAAAAGGTTGAATATATGAATTTTTATATTGATAAGAATTGGGACATCCTTTTTTGATTATCCGGTACATGAGTGAATTATCTTTATCTAACAAAAAATATAATAATATAAAAAAGTCGAATATCAGTGACTCATTCATTACCGTATCTCAACATCCAGGCGGCAAAAAACTTGAAATTTGGTGAACATGACCAGTTGAGGCCCTAGACGCGTGCTAAGAAAGGATCTTCAAAAATTTCCCAAAAATGCGGCCAACATTAATTTTTTTTTAGTTGGAAGCACGATATTTCTAGCTAAGAGGGGGACTATAAATCTATCTCATTTCTGAGCCGATACTGAAAGTCTATCTCGAGCATACTAAAAGTACAACAGCGTTGCTCAGTGTGAATTGCTATAGTCATTAGCAACTGTCTTGTGATTAACAAGACTAGAAAGCTTCATTTAAACAATACTGTATTCTTAATAATAATAATAATAATAATAATGATTATTATTACAAAATTCATGACTTGGATCGTACTATAGAGGACGCCACGATATGAGCCACTAAACGTGCAAATGTGACTAATTTATTAACTGTGCCTGTAGCCATGACAACGGCTGATTAACAAACAAGAGTCCTGGCTTGATTACGATTTTGTGTAAAAGTACAAGCTACATGTCCGAAAACTATTACTTGATTATAGAACCTAGACCACTTACTAGATCACTTATAGACAAAGTAACAATAAATGAAAAGATGAAACAGACCAGAGTCCAAAACTGCTCTCTTTACAAATTTCGATTAAGCTATTTCATCCAAAACTTTTAGGTTAGTCCAAACTAAAAATTTAGATTCACTAAAACCATCCATTCGAAAAATTTAAATAGAACTTATGTATGTAATAAAACTGACACTCACTGACTCATGCATTTCTGTTTCTCTAAAACCAATCAGTCAAAAAAGGAGAAATTTGGTACACTTGTTCAGTCAAGACCCTAGACGCGAGTTAAAACAAATTTTAAAAACTTCCCAAAAATAAGCACAAAACTGAAATTGTTGAGCGTTTTAGGAGTTCTCTAAAGCTAATTGACCTAAAAGTTGAAATTTGGTATACATGTTGAGTATTGGATTTAGAAGCGTACTAAGAAATTTCACAAAAAACACGTCTGGTTTAGAGTTTTCCCATAATGGGCTCAAGAACTACATGGTCGATAAAGTTTAAATTTGGTAGACGTGTTCAGTTTTGAACCTTGACATGTACTAAGAAAACGTTTTACATTTTTTTAAATACGCCTAAATTATACATTTTTAAGCGTATACGATCTCTTGTGTTGAACGTCCGAAAAAGTTGAAATTTTACTGAAAATTTCCCATTGTTCACCTGCTCGTTTTTTATAAGTATGTCCCCACCATACCGGGGAGGTGCTTTATATTCACCTGGCCTATGGTATACACAATTATGGGGCAATAGTTCCATGGCTGTTACACTTTTTAGATTACAGAAAAAAGCCATACGAATCATTTGCCACGCTCCACCACGTGCAACTTGTAAACCTCTCTTCCAAGAACTGGGATTATTAATGGAATTATTAATAGGTTATTATGGAATTATTAACTCTTCCATCTCTGTATGTATATGTGTGTCTGATAAATATGAAAAAAATTCAGATAGATTCATTCTAAATAGTGACTTTCATACTTATTCAACAATAAATAGGCGGAATATCAGAGTGGATTCTTATTATTTGGGGGTGCACGGAGGAATTGGAGGTACATGTCTGCGAAATTATTAATAAACTCCCTCTACAGATCAAAATATGAATGTAAGAGGGTTCAAATCACATGTGAGGGATCTACTCTTGAGAAGCTGCCTGTACTCGGTTGAAGAATTTTTTAGTTTGAACTTGACTAATATGTGATTTTAAATAGTGTACTTAAAAGATATTGATGACTGTCTCATATGATAGCTTAATTTTTTTGTTTTTGTAATGTATGTAGGATACCTACTCTTTTTTTGTGACTGACTCTTGTCAAAATTTGTGTAATTATTTATGTGCCTGTACCTGACTATGCCTACCGTACCTTATGCTGTACTCACTGACAATAAACTGATTGATTGATTGATTGACGGTAAAGACGAGCGAATTATGCCTATCGGATAGTCATTTATACAATGAACATTTAGCGACCAATAAAATCCTTGCTGACTGCAGACAGGGTTGGCTACAGACAGGGTATTGTAGACCGGCCTTTGGTTGGCCATCAGCCCTGTCAAGGTCCATACTAGCGTTTATTGGTAGCCACCAGTGCGGTGGTCGATCTGGTGACCGTAGGTGTAGTGACCAGCTGGAGGGAGTCACTGCGCTGCTGCGGTGCGGCTGATATGTGTGCTTGGGTGATCGGGTGATCAGTGACTGTCGGTCCGCTCTGCTATTCGGAGTGGTGAATTGAGTGGTGATTTGACTGCTGAGTGCGCGCGGTGCGGTGCGTGTGCTAATCTACGCCACGGATTACGGCGTCCACGCTCTTATCACTAACGCGCTCTTACCGGGGTTGATTCCATCTAGTCTCTGGTCATCCTACATCACTACATCCACGCTAGTCACGCACAATGAGCTCCGGACGCCTAGTCGTTCGACTGACCTTTTTGGTGAGTAAATATTTTCAGAAATAAATTAAACATAAATATTGATTTTTTATTGATGTGCTGTGTAGGGAAAAATACAAAATTCAACAATACGAAATTCAAAAATACGATATTCAACTGTGTAATAATGTGCTATGTTGAATAAATAAAACTTATTATATTATTATTGTTATTATTATTCATTATTATTATTATTAATTAAAATGGCTTCTATTGCAGTTACTTGAGGGTTGCATTTAGTTGATATAGTAGTGAGGTATGAATTATTATTTATCAAGGTGTGATATATTATTTATCTATTCACCAATTTATTACTTATTTATTCATCATTATTTATTTATCAATATTAACTCCTTTAAGCGAATATTCGCAGAAATAAATAAATTATTTTTCTTTTTTCAATCTTCGGAATTACAGAATTATTACAAAACAAAATTGAACATGAATTTATTGATATAGAAGAAAAAAAAAGAAAATAATAAATGCTGAAATTTAACATGAATATTGATTTCTTGTGAATGTGGATGTGATACAGAAAATGAGACATAATAATAATAATAATAATGATACATATTGATAAACTTTGCATTATATTTATATACTTTACATGAAATTTGTATGTAGTAAATGTAGTTGTCATGTGTGATTTATTTTCTATTTATTCATAAAGAATTAATACAATCGGTGTGGTGTAACGTATAGCAAATTAAATAATATAAATGATATAATTTGTATTGAGGTGACATGTGTATTGCATGTAGCCAATACAGTAGTGATTTATTATTTACTTATTAATAAAAATTGAATTAATAAAATCAAATGTAAATAAAACAACAAGCTTTTAGCTTGTAACTGCTTCATTCATTGAAAACAGTTTAAATTTTCAGTTTATTTGGAGAGATGTTATAATTTTCATTCTTACTCAATTTTAACAAGATCGTTATTTCGAAATATTTTTTATGCTATAAAGTCGGAGTCCTCAGCTGCTGTGGACATTGATAACTGCATTGAAAATCCAATGGAAATCGATCTATGCCGACCGACCGGCAATTGGAAGATCTGTGGTTCGATTCCTGACATTAAATGAATATTTTTGTGTTGTGGCATTCATCGATTCTCATTAGCTATTTGAAGCAAATGTCAATGTCCGCAGTATAGTGGAGGTCTTCGGCATAAATATTAATTTCGACATTTTATTATCTTTTTAAGGTTAAATTTCGTTTAAAACTTATATTTATTTTCATTTTGGAAATAATATTGATGTGATTTTAAATTACTATTTTATTTTTTATAACTCCATATAGTTTTTACTTCAATCTTTTTCTTAAATAATATTATTTTTCTTTTTTCTTAACTATTATTGTTTAAATTTTGTATTGTTTATTGTTTAAAATCACTATTGTCAACACAAATATCTTCCTGGATTTCTTGTTCTATGACGAACTGCGTTGTTAATATTAACTTTTCAAGTGAATTCAACGACTTGCAGTCAAATTTTTATTAAGAATAAGTAGTATTTTACTTACTCTGTAGGCCGAACGTTTACGAGCTGTTAAAACCCATCTTGGGTAGAATACTACTTATTCTATTATTTCAATAGCTTAGTAAAAATACTACTGGTCATGTTCCTTTTATAGTGGGGCTTCTATTTTCAAGAAAATTTCTAAAAGTAAATGTGTTGAATTGAATTATATAATAATTATTGTGAGTAAAAGAGTAATTATATTAAATATTAATTTATATTTATATTAATATTATCGTGATGAAGATTGTATTTTAATTTAATTGACGAGCTTTAATGAAATCGCATTGAACTGATTCCCAGAAATCAATTTAATAGAACTATTTAATATTAATTTTAGATGGATGTGGTGTATGGGAAATGATATTGTGAATAAAGTAGTGTAGTGGTTCTAATTATCACTCCGGATGTTTCGGGTTCGATCTTTTACAAATCCTGGAATTTTGTATCAGCACATGCACCCATGCACATGTCACATGAATTTCACAAGTCACAAGACTTGTGAATTCGAATTTGTGGAAATTGTCATAAGAAATACATAAGTGCGCATAGTATTCATTATTAAATTATCAAAATTTTTGTACATTTCATGTAAATTGGGAATTTATAATAAAAATGAGTTTTACCCATGGAACCCCTACTTCAAAGAGATCTACATTATTTTTTCTGACGGGTTTTCCTAGTGACAGCTTCCAAGACAGTCAAGTTTTATGGAAATCAATGTTACTCAATGTTATTGCTTCTGCAAAATTTGTTATTATAACATTAAAATGAACTACCTTAACACAAATAACGATTAAACACACCAATTTACAAGGAATTGTCTCCATCCATTTTGTGTCCGCGTAGAAAGTTTTGAAACAAAATGAGTTAATACTGGAAAATTTTAGAGAATAAGATTATTATTGTTTTTTCTTCTTGCTGATCCTAATAAAGCCTACATGAGTATGAGACTTGTGGTGTGGTTAATGAGGTGGATGATACAATGCTGTTATGAAGGATTGAACTACAGTTTCAGTTGAATTCAATTTAGTTTTAGTTGATAGGATTAATTCAAGAGTTAATCTATTGCGAATAAATTTATACCAAGAAATTGAATAAGATATAATTATTGAATCACTAACATAACATGATTGGTCATTGAATCGATCATAATGTTAATATAATATCAAATCATAGATGTTAATATCTATCACTCTATTCCACGGAAAAAATAGTTTCCTAATGATTTAAGAAACACTTTCACATTTCTCAGACATAAGTTACAAGTTATTTCGGTAAACACGCTCTGAGATGATTCATCAATGTTTTCAATCGACAAATAACCAGCAATAAAATTATTATTCAAGACATAATGCTCTTCTCGCCTTCAACAACACAACTGAAAATAGAGCAGCTGTCTTGCTTACACGCCTTGCCCGGAGTATAGAAGATGCAATCTCGAATAAACAAATCAATAAGGAGAAATATATGAAACTAGAACATTCTATGATTATCACAAAAAAATGGGAAGAATAGCATTGTCATATAGGGAGAATTTATTATTGCTAGGATTATTGCAAAGATTTTAGAAATGAAACATTTTATAATTAGAGGGAAATCAATGAAAAGATAGAATATTGATATGAAATCTATGATAATAATAATAATAAAAATTATAATAATAATAAAAATTATAATAATAATAAAAATTATAATAATGATAATAATAATAATATTATTTTATCATTATTACTTATGTCAAGGAAGCAGTTTTGGGTCTTAAACTGTTGATTCTATGTAGTTATAAAATGAATAAATATCATGGAACCATACAATAAAAATGTCGAAAACTTCAAACTCCTGAACATTAATTATTTTTATAATAACCGTTTTATCAATAATTATTGGAACAATTGAGATAATGTTGTTTAAATGATCTAATAGGATATAAAAGATAATAAGAAACTATTTTCACTCACTGAAGATACTCGAGGGATGCATTTCACTTCTAGAGAGAAGCTTCATCAGCCTTTAAAGAGGCTGATGAAGCTTCTCTTTAGAAGTGAAATGCATCCCTCTAGCAACTCCAGTATAAGTGAGTAAAAATAATCGATTAAATAGAAATACTAGTGTCAAAAAAGTACTAGTGTTAAATAAAAGTGTCAGTTTTGATATTAGATTGTTCAAGTAACTTATTTCGTCATGGAAAACATCATAGTAGAGAGGAAACTATTCTTAACGAACACGATTCAACAGAGAACTTGGAAGCTCGCTGCTATAACAATATAAATCAAATAACAAATATAATTATATATGTATAAGAAATAGACAGTTTCATCACAAATTAAAAAAAAAGAAATAAAACAGTTTCATCACAAATTAAAAAAATATTTTTATTGTTTTTAAACTAAAAATTAGAACGACTCTTCCATTTCCGCATGAACTTGACACAATTGCCACAATCAATACGGTAAATCTATATTGGTCAAGGGTTGAGGTGGGCTGAAAATTCCTTTGCCATATCATATCGTAAGGAACTTAGAGAAACATACACATTAGATGGTCACTTCAGAGCTTGGCTCAAAATTTATTGCGGTCAAGAAGATAAAGTGGTACATGAGTTGTAATGCACAACTAACGTAGGACGCGAGTGGGTTTTGTAGGAATAAATTAATAAGTTTAGACATAAAAGTTGACGCAAAGGACAAGAATAAATGGTAGTGCTTAAAAACGTGGAAAAGTCTAGTTCGGCGAGGATGGAAGTTATGGCTTCTTATGCAACAGAATGAGATGAAACATCAGGAGTTCGTGGCTTGGTAAGTGGGCGTTGTCAACCATGTTTCACAAAGACAACAAGAATGCATTTGGTTCAACAAAACCAGAACTGCTTTCTGCTAGGACTCACACATAAAATATTCATGTATAATATGGTTCGAAACAGAACGTTCTAAGTAAAGTGAACTTTGCCTTGGTAACAGAGAAGTGCTGCGAAAATAAGCTCCGATATAGTTACCGTACGGTACGGTACTTCATTTCAGAAATAAAATATAAAAATAATATGATCTATTCACCAAGTTTCCCATAACATAGCCAAACAACGAGGTGAAACTACCCGCAAGGATCTCTCCACCAACAAAACTCATGTGCACATAATATTAATAATAATCATAATTTCAGATATTGAAAAATTCAATTGTGTCGTTTGTGAGAAATTTGACATTAACGGTACAGCGTGTAATTCATTAATCCACAATCGAACAAATACGATTACACAGAGATCTACAAACTGAACTGCTATGATTGTAACAAATTTTACTTAGGACAAACAGGCCGCGCATTCAAAAAACGTTACAAGGAAGATTTACGAGCCTTAAATACAAAAACCGAATCGACTTTTGCAGACCATATCATTCAAACTGGACACACTTTTACTGACATCACTACCAACCTACACATTCTACATAAAATATACAATCTAAAGGACACGAACTCTACACCTTGGAACAATTTGAAATTTACAAACACACCACATACAATAAAGAAAACATCCTCAAAGAACAATTACAAAAAAATCACACATTTTGACCACTTTATACAAAAACCACAATTCTTCTAACCAACAAATCAACATCGCCGATCTAGGATGCCTTGAAGATAAGTTTCCTTAAATCGAAAAAGTTCGGCATAGAGAGTGAGTAAAATATTACTTATTCTTAAATTCACATAAAAAGTTAATATTAACAACGCAGTTCGTCATGGAACAAGAAATCCAGGAATTTCATTTTATAGCTTATTCATGTGACAGATAATAGTTTAACAGTATGTGGGGAAGTGATAGCCGCGAGCCGTAGCAGGTATCTGTTCAATCAGATAAGCTGCGTTCTCGTTGGTCCTGATTGCAACGGTGACCGATTAGATTGGTCAGAAAAAAGACACGTTCTCTGCTGTAAAATCACTTCCCGGTGGTTCGGAACCCACCTAAAACTGTAGGTCCAACTAATCAATCACCATCATCCAACTCATTACCCACGCACAGGTCTCAGACCTATGTGGGCTTCATCCTCCAAAAGAAAAGGGAAAACTATCAATTAGTGTGGTTTCTAATCTACTCCTGCTAAACTTAAAAATTAATGTATCCAGTAATATTGTGTTACCAAGCAATTATTTCAACATTACGGTACCGTATTTCAAACACCAATATTTTGAAACTTAACACAAAATATTAACACTAATATTTGTTGTGTAATATTTTATTATCAAACAATTATTCTGATAATATTCAAACATTAATATTTCGACACTTCCCACAAAATATAAAAAACTATTACCAGATTAGATTAACCTCGGCCTTGATATTCAGATTTCAGATTAAGACTGAGGCAGATTTAGTTAGTTCATAGTAATTAATCTATATTATAATATTAGTTAAGCAGTACCTACAAAGGACCCTCATTATTTTTGTTGACCTAAGTTATGACAAAGGACCTGTTGCTTTATTTTGAACGAGTAGTGAAACTTCCTTTGTTGAAGTGTTTTTGAGAATGTGCCTTATATATACTATATATAATAATATACTGTACTTCAGGAATTCAGAAAATAGGTACTATTCTGCTTCTATATTATTAAATAATATAGAAATTTTGTGATTATATAAAATTTTTTATATTATATTGATTATATAATTTTTTTATATTATTAAATATAACAAATTTTGTGAGCAAAAGCACATTCCCAATCCAGCCCACATACTTCATTTATGAGTTATTTATTTGACAGATTATAGTGCAACTATTTATTTGCGTGGTTTCGTCACATTCATACTTCGTTACCCTTTCACCTTTCATCAGGTCGCGACTTTCTGTCCTTGTTTTTTCCTGTTTGCTTACAAAGACGTTATAATGCACAATGTCACGCTATTCATCGATGGTGAGTTACTGTACTGTGTTAATGAATACCAAGATGCAAAATTAATGAGTTCTTTGGTAATTTACTTGAATTTATGAGTAAAATGCCACTCAAATAAATCTATCGTATAGCGATCATTCCAAGCCAAATGCAGCGTCTCAATTATCAAGTATGACCTTTGAAAATTGATTGTCGCATTCTTGGCGTTAACCTACTAGTTAAGCTTTATTATGGGACCTTGCAATATTTTTTATTTGTACTTGACAGTTTTTTTTTCATTTTTCTAATGCTGAATTTGACAATCCCATCTACTCAAACTAAAAAATTATGTAGCATTCTTCATCTTTCATGTCATTGAATGTTTATAAACCTTCTCCATTCCTGTTCTTAGAGGAATGAAGGTCTTCACTAATAATTTGGTATTATCGCGTTATTCCTTAAGAAATAACATTTTAAAAGCAGTCTTTAATTTTGTGAACGATTCTGTCATAGATATAAGTTCATGAATTTTCATTTCCATCGCTGAATTTTTTATTAAAAGAAGTATTTAAAAGGACGTCTTTATCTAATTCACCAGAACAATGATTTGATTAAATGTTGATGCGGTTGTCCCCTCATCGATCAATTGCTGAATTTCCACCTTACTATATTTTTTTGCTGATGGTTCCCACATGATACGCATAGACAATAGACTTGTGCGTTGGTAAGTAGGTGGATGATGACACAGGATATGCCAGGCTGATAGAGGGGTATCGAACTCGTGACCGCAGGAGAAACAGTCAGTGAGAGATAAGCCCGTATTGGTTACACACTGCTGATGATTAGAACGATTACCGTATTCATTTATCGTGACTAAAATACAGTCAATGTAAAGTTTCAAACATTGCCCACAACTGCTTTCTTCGCAAAATTCCAACAACATAATCCAAATCTTAGGTTCGGTTTCACTAGAAATTTCACACTGAAGCACAATTACTGATTCTTTTCAATTTGAGAATATTAATTTAAAAGTTCACTTCAAACAAAGCCCTAAAACTGTCGAAGTTTTTGATTGTAATGTTTCATTCATTCAATTGCAAGAAAATTCACTCATACATTAGGAAAAGCCCTGAAAAGAAGTGGATTTACGACCTTTCATGTAAACAAAACACAGAAAAAATACAAATGTTGAAATGCACAAAAAATGAAACCTAAATGGAAAATATATTGGCTAAACTTGAAAAAATTGAGCAGAAATGAACAAAACATACTAAAAAGTTCCAAGCCTATGGAATAAAAACAGAAATCTTAGAACCCTTTCAGCTCTACAAATACAAATCATACAAATGCTGCCCATTCACAGAAAATAAAATCTATAGAAAAAATAAATAGGCTAAGCTTGAAAAAATGGACAAAAAAATAAAGAGAATATACCAACATATTCCAAGCCTCCGACGAAAGAAAAAAAATCCTGGATTTCTTGTTCCATGACGAACTGCGTTGTTAATATTAACTTTTCATGTGAAATTTAACGACATGCAGTCAAATATTTGTTAAGAATAAGTATAATAACTCACTTAATCTGGCCGAGTACTTTCGAATCTATGAGATCCATCTTCAGAGGCGCGGGTTCCTAGATCATCATGTCAGTTTTTTGGTTAGAAGTGTTGTGGTTTTTGTAAAATCTAAAGGACACGAAACCAACACCTTGGAACAATTTGAAATAAACAAACACACCACACACAATAAACAAAACATTCTCAATGAACAGCTAAATTTTAAATCTCACAAACTTTTTGATCATATTTTACAAAAACCACAACACTTCTAACCAAAAAACTGACATGATGATCTAGGAACCCGCGCCTCTGAAGATGGATCTCATAGATTCGAAAGTACTCGGCCAGATTAAGTGAGTTATTATACTTATTATTAACAAATATTTGACTGCATGTCGTTAAATTTCACATGAAAAGTTAATAGAAAAAAATTCTTAGAACACTTATTTCAACTCTTCTCAAAACTTAAAACTGTAGGGAAACAACACTAAAGAAAACGAAGAAACTGAATAAACTAGAAGAAAACCGCTGTTTCATATTATAATAGATCTGTACACATTAATTCCATTTCATTGTCTCAATATTCCACATCAGCTTTCTTGAATCACAACAGATATGAGTTATTGGGCGTAGTGAGGCGTGCTAATGAACTTCCATGTAATGTAATAACTACACAACACCACTCTGATAAACGAGACTCATTCAATGGTGCTGGCTACGACAGATTCGGAGTGGGGACTGAGGACCATACCTAAACGATCACACGGTCCGACATTAGCATCACAATATAAGAGAGAATCAATGTTCAAATTGGGCGAGAAACATTGTTAGCCGGCTATTGTTGGTTGGGGACCAGTGCAGCAACCTTTCTTCAAGAATAGGCCTTTCGATGACTCAACAGTAACCTGTGTTTGACAACAGTATTTATTGGTTGTCCATACTTCAATACATGCATTCAGTAACCACCACTTTCTTTTGCAGCTGTTGAATATCGAAAAACGAAAAATATTGATGTGGATTCAACCGGGAGAAAGTTGTTGTTGGTGATGTATAGGTGAGCAAATGTATTGATGAGAAGTAATGAAAGCAAAAGTATCGATAGGAAGTAATGAAAGAGAAAAAAATGATGACACACTATTGAAAAATGTAATGAAAGCAAGACATTGTCACAATCCATGAGACGACACAACAGATGTAAATTTGAAATTGTAATTGAAATTATTGGAGAAATGAGAGAACATAATTAGTGCAAAGGATGAGGTTTCTTTCAACCAATATTGACATACATCTTCAATCAAAGTTTGATCAGTGTGAAAGTTGAAGTATCAAGCACTTTTCTATTACATTGCAGTGTTTTGTTTGTATTGTGGAATGTTTCTATGATCCACGTTTCTTCTGTATCAATATTGAATATGACGAGAATCTGCTGTAAAGAAATTCTTAGAATTGCAATTCAATAGTATTGTACAGGGGTGGAATTGTTGGAGAGATTATTGAACAGAAGAGAATATTGAAAAATGACAAGGAGAAGTTCAGTATAACTGTTGGAAAGGAGTGCTCAGTAAAAATATGAAATTTGTAACAAAAACGATAATATAATGCCAGTTTGAAGACATGTTTTGATGTTTGAAATCTGCAAATGAATGGAATGAATTTCAAAATAGAAAACAATCTTTCAGAGAATCTTGAATTTGAATAAGAAAGCTGAAGGTAGAGCCTAGTTACCGACTTCTTTTACTAAATAAATAACAGCATTCTATACTGAGACGCCTTTCAAGCTTTTTATAATAGCGTAGCTTGTATTTCAAAATTAATATCATTTATATCGAATAATTGTTTGATTACTATTGAATAATATATATCTTTCAATGACAACATTAAACATACTCAAATTACTACTACGAATGTAGTTTAGCTAATATATTTTTTTATTAAATAGCCTACCCGCTTTATTTTGATGATTTTATTATTAAAACTGTTATGAACTGTTCATTCACAAAAATAAGATGCATTTGACAAACACAACATAATATACATGAACCATGTTGGGAACATTTTAACTGCTGAAAATATTGTAGCGGATATGAAGTTGGAGTGAGTGGAGAGGAAGAAGGCACAGTGGTTCTTGGCGTTATCTGCTATGTAAATGTTTAATTTTAAGCAATTAATTACACTGCTTTTGACACTTTTATAGTGTTTACTTAGTAATTTGTAGAATGTTCTCGTTGTTCGATTAGACATTAATGGAATGTTATCGAATATTGTGGAAGGTGCTAGTTTCCTTTATTTATTTATTTAGAAGTTGACAGAAAATTCGAGAGATATCTCAATTATGAAATTTTATATAAATAGAGGTGGACTCTTGTAAATTAGTTCAGTCTTGTTCGAAATCGTCGTGATAAACAAGTTATGTCAGTTCTATATTGTGTCTATATATAATGATAATTCTTTCTCTGTGACAATTCTTTTTCCTGCTTAATTCATACCAGTGAGCTACTGAATAGTTTTTGTTGTATTACGGACTAGTGCTACGTAAGTTAAGTATTCTTTTTCGACGTTATTTTAGAAATAGAACCCGTAACAATATTTTGAATATATCCTTAATGTCTCTAACTGTATGGCAATGGATAACTTGCTTGATTGATGATAATATCCACTACTGATGGATTGATTTTTTTTATAGTATTGATATAAGTGACCCTCATCTAAGCTGAATAACGAAAGAAGACCACCGAGTAGTTTTTCTTTTTTTACAACTCTTGTGTGTTTAAAGTGACAATTCTAAATATTTTTTGCTAAATAAACGTTATTTTTTAAAGCAACATACATGAGAAAATTATTATTATTGGTCTGTGAAGCCTTTTCTTTCCATTATAGGTTGTTTGTGAATGGAAATACATATTCTGGATATAAAAAAAATGGATGAATGAGAGCTTTTTTTATACTGAGAACCCTGTTAGGCTATAAAATGTGATTGTTTTCATTATTAAAGAGGCCTATCTAATTTAAGACAAGAAATTAGATATGAATCCCACTAAAAGGTTGCGCTTTTATGTTTTCATGAAATACCTGCTAAATGTTGATACTATATACAGAGAAAAGTAAAGGAAATGTATCTCTGTGTTCAAAACCACCAGTTTTAATTAATTTAGAAGACTAATACTAATGCCGGTGTTGTTGTCCAAATCTAATCTTTAAGAGTAATCTTTAAGGGAAGTGATAGCCGAGTGCCGTAGTAGGTATCTGTTCAATCAGAGATAAGCTACGAAACTCCTGGGCGCTCTTTGAAAGGGTGACCGATTGGATTTTCCAGCAAAAAAGACTCTGTTCTCTGCTGTAAAATCACTTCCCGGTGGTTTGGAAACCACCTCTAAAACTATAGGTCCAACTCATCAATCACCATCATCCAATTCATTACCCACGCACAGGTCTCAGACCTATGTAGATTTCATCTTCCGAAAAAAAGAGTGCAGCTATTGATCAAATGATCAACCTGGAGATAATGTCTTTTTTTGGGGGAAGTACGTCCATAGTTTTGTACTCATACAATGAAGAAATAAACTTTAGATCATTCACGATTATTTATTGCCTAAACGAGTAGCCTAATCGGCTAGATATTTAATGATTATAACAGTTATATTCACAACTCTCAAACGCCTGTTTTCAGCCTAAGGTAGCGTAGTAATTACAGGCAATGTATCAACAGGAAAATATGTAGATTCTCAGTAATCTCTAGTCACAAAGCTACACTTTCACTTGATGACTTCATCGAGCAGTTTGTAACAAATCCTATAAAACTGAAATTATGTCATACAATTACCAAGCATTTGAAGTCGAAATTATAACCTGTGAGCTGCAGTCAGTGTTTTGACTGCTTCAAGGACGTTTGCGGTTAGTGGCTGAGATGCATCTACAGAACTGGAATCGTGCTGATGATTGCCGATATTTGGAGGAGAATTAACCTGAATCATTGCTACCGGATAGCATCCTCATTTCTTCAATGAATGTTGATCATGAAATTGAACGTTCAATGCTGGCTAGAGTGCGTTTATCTGATACTGGTACTTTGGTTTGAGAATCACGAAAAGGAAAACGGATTATGAAGTAAGAGAGAAGGATCAATGAGTAATGAAAGTATGGAGGGAACGATATGACTTTAATAGTTTCATTACTAGACACAGTCTTGCTGTGAAAATAATAAGCTTATGACCTTTATTGGTGAGGTGCAGTAAAACTTAATAGATATTTCCACTTTTAATAGCACGCAGAACTGTAGTTGTATGCGTATGCTTTATTGGCCATTACATTCAGATATCTTATTACATTTCTAATTCAGAATAATTGAAAGTCTTTTCAATTATCAGTAGCCCTTTGTGCTAGTACATGCAGAGCTATTTAAAATACATAAGGAATGGAATTTTCCTTATTTATTTATAATTCTTTATATTTATGAATTCTGCCTGGTATCAAAGAAGGAAAGAGGATTAGAATGTTCATTAGGAGGAAGAACAAAATGGGGTACTGAATCATAAAGATTGGTCGGTTTTTGAAATTCATCTCCAACAGGTTTGAAAATATATACATCAGTTAATTGTGATCCATCCTCAGTTATTTAGCAGTTGGCCGATAATTGGTAGGTTTGCTTTAGAATACTCTATTTGAACTTTTCAAAACTCTACCTAAACTCTCCTAAATTCTACCTTAACTTGATGTACCAAAACCCCCTAATACAAAGAAATTTAGCACCTCTTTTTTCTTAGCTTCGTTTTGCCCAGAAAATTTTAATAGAATATTTTGATGTTCTAAACATCAAAACATGAGGAATTGGAGAACTTAAAATTCTCTGGGCAAAACAAAGCTAATAAAAAAAGAGGTGCTAAATTTCTTTGTATTAGGGGGTTTTGGTACATCAAGTTTAGGTATAATTAAGAGAGTATAGGTAGAGGTATGCAAAGCTCAAATAGAGTATTCTAAAGTAAACCTACCAATAATCGGCTAACTGCCAAATATCAGCCACTTAAACTTCTAACTTGTAAAATAACCGTCTGCTTCAAGTTTTTAACAGTTGCTTAACAGAAAATTACTCATTGCTTTCTTGTCTTTCTAAAAACATAAATTTGAAAATGGATGAGAAATTGCGGATCGACTGTGATCTCCCCCAAAATGAATTTTTGCTGTTTCATTACAGATTTTTTTAGCAATTACCCATTACTGTGTCATTGGGTGGCCGATATTAGGAAGGCTAAGCATTATAGCCATTTGGAAATAGTAGATTAGAAATTTAATCTCTCTATTTTCAATCTACTCTAGCTATAAGCTTACAAATCCATGTCTCTGATATCGGATAATACAGTATTTTGTTAAGAGCAAAACAGACTACTTCCAGATCGGATTGATCTTGGCCTAGATAATGAGATTAAAACAAAAGCAACTTTAGATAGCTTAGAGCAATTCATTTATATTTCAATATTAGTTTACAAGTACAAAAGAGCCTTATTGTTTTTGCTGACCATGTAGCAGTATTACTTTATTTTAAACAATGAATCACTGGTTTAATTTCCTAATCAACCTTATTATTATAGTTCATTTATACCCTATATCGCCTCTTGGAAAAATTGAATTGAACGAACCAAGCTTCCGTCTCTGAAATTCTCAAGATAAACAGACCATGAAACATATATCAATGATGAACGAAAAAATTAAACTAGAAGCCTATATATATATATATTTTTTTAGAGGATGAAGCCCACATAGGTCTGAGACCTGTGCGTGGGTAATGAATTGGATGATGGTGATTGATGAGTTGGACCTACAGCTTTAGTTGGGTTCCGAACCACCGGGAAGAGATTTTACAGCAGAGCACAGAGTCTTTAACTTTTCAAGTGAATTCAATGACTTGCAGTCAAATTTGTTATTAAGAATAAGTAGTATTTTACTTACTCTGTAGGCCGAACGTTTTCGAGTTGTTAAAACCCATATTCAAGGCTTTAACAACTCGAAAACGTTCGGCCTACAGAGTAAGTAAAATACTACTTATTCTTAATCAAAAATTGGACTGCAAGTCGTTGAATTCACCTGAAAAATTAATATTAACAACGCAGTTCGTCAGGGAACAAGAAATCCAGGAACAGAGTCTTTTTTGCTGGCCAATCCAATCGGTCTTCGGCCACCGTTAAAAAGATGGCCCAGGAGTTTCATATCTTATCTCTGATTCCTGCTACGGCAGTCGGCTATCACTTCCCATATAGCTACTTTTAAACACTCTGGTTGAAGCTTCTTTTGAGATTAATGATGCATCTGCATAAATTTGCCTGGCAAAAGTAGGAATGAAGGCTTGGTGATCTTCCGTGGACTACAGAAATTAATCAGATTGGACTAATATAGAACCGAGGGGAGGTCCGATTCTTAGACGGCTGATACTTTCTTAGAAACTCCGATCTTCACAATGGTTTTCAGGTTGAGACTGCAAAGGCTACAAATACTTTTATCAAGAGGCACTCTACAACCACCAGAATTGTCCAAGCTTTACAGCTCCTAGACAACTCAAAGTCAGTGAGGAGATTGAAGAGGATGAAGCCGATTTGGCGTTTAAATTGTGAAAAAGTACTAAAATATATTTTGTTGAGGAGTATTAATACTTCACAACGATATTAATTGATAATATTAATTGAAACAACGATAAAAAAATATTGTATGGCCTGCCTGGTTTCAGAGTTTTCAGTTCGCACCTGGATAATTTCAGGGCCTCTGACGTGATTTAACGACTGTTTCTATAGGCAGCCGTGACGGACAGGCTTAACATATGTTTCCCGAAGCACGGGAGTTGCCCGGGGAAAAGTCTTTCGGTCAGAAATGGCGGGATGTATTGGACATAATATGCTTCATTGTTCTTGGATAGGCTAATGAAGAAATAGATAACACATTCAAGGAGTAGGAATGCTATTCATTATTTACGAGCTGATGTACAAACAATCTCACTTTTTAACCAGTGAATAATTTATTTTTAATTGGGACCTCCTAATTAAAATAAAAGCATTCCAAGAAATTATCTAAAAAAATCAACAATTGAATGAGCCAAACAGCCCAGTTTTTACAATGAAACAACCGAGCTTAAACATCCTCTCAGGTTATAATATAGGCTAAAAACATCTGAACAAAACAATCAATTAAAGTTTGTGTTCATCGAAGAAATAGTGTGAAAACTACTACACGTGGTCCGGAAGTAACCTTCACCGTATTAAGTAACTCGTGTTAAAAAACTGAAAATTGAATCTGAACCGGAAGGTTGCTGAAGAGTAATAATTGACCAATCCGACGCCTCGTGCTTATCAGTTGAAGCCATTTTGATCTTGATAGTGAAAACGCTCGTTAAAAGCAATGGCATCACTCTTGAGATGAACCGATTGAATATAATACAACATCGCGGCTCGAGAAAACTAATTGATGTAATTAATTGAAACAATAGGTTGAGAAAACTGAAATCTCTCTTGCCAACAGTCTCATTGAACAGATGTGTAAGGACATTCTCTAGCTTTACTCTCGTGAGAAGTTATTAGGTTTACTACAAGTTACCAGCGATTGTCTTCAACTGGTCTTAATCCTCTAAACATAGTACGGTACATAGTAGACTCATAGTCACTAGAACATGATAATTTACAAACTTTTTTATTTAAATAATCATTAAGAGTGGACAAACGCCCTTGGTTGTGTTGTAAATTTTCCGAATTACACAGTGCGGTTTCGTCATTTTAGTGAGTTGCAATTCTATTGTTGTGTGAGGATCGCAAGAAATTTATGGTACGATCGTATAAGTCATTTTCAGGGACTTTGACATCATTAGTTTTTGTTGTAGAATGCTATTTTATTACAGTAATTTAAAGCTGATTACGTCTTTATAAGGTTTGATTAAAAAAATCAAATAATTAAGGTGGAGGTTGTGTCATAATAATTTTAGTTAGATTAAAAGAAATAAAATTAGCAGACATGAGAAAAACAAGTGGGAGATAATCCTTGCGGTACAGAAGATATAGGAAGCATTGTCTCAATTATGACTATTGATCGGCTTCTCTTTACAATCGAATGCGTTCAGATGAACAGGTATAAGTTATTAACCATCAAGCTACAACATACTATAGTTAATGGAGAAGTTTTGTCTTCTGTCATAGTTTTGTAACTTGTCATGAATCTGCAAACTTAGTGGAAGGATGCGAATACACAAAGTTTTAAGGCGGTTCTAGACAATGCGTTTGCCATTTGTTTTTAAACCAGGTGCACACTGTACCCTACGCTCTATCCTTCTTTCCATACAGATTAATGTAAATTTGACTTGAAAACCCTACAAAACGTAACACAAAGTTCATATTCTGGAACCCCTTAAAGAGTTGTGATTAGATCAAACAAATTGACAAATGAAGTTTTTAAATCCAAAAAAGAGAAGCCTGGAACATGGCGAATAAAATATGCAGAGTTTTTCAAGTTTCCTGGGTTTATGTAAGCTAAGCTATAAAAAAGAAAGGATAGTAAGGATAAAACAATAATGATGCAATCGACAAGAGTTACTCAGTATGGTAATGAGTAATAAGATTTGAAGTTGTCACAACTACATTTATTGAAAACAGTAAGACAGCGCTCACTGTTTTCAATAAACGTGATTGTGACAACTTTAAGTCATATTATTCATTATCGATATCTCCCACAACATCAACTTCTCCACTACAAAGAAAGTTACTCAGTAGAGGCTACCAACTACAACGAGATGTATGCCATTCCCAAATCCTGTGTCTTATCGTCTCCTGTTCTACCTATTACCATATACTCTACTTGACACAAATTGAATATAGAAACAAGGAACACAACGTTCATCTCACGATTCCCAACATGAAGGTAGAACGCACATGGACCATTTGCCAAGCGTAGAGTCAACTTTGCCTTCTTCTACAATTTGTTTGGTAAGTCGCTGTGCACCAAGTCACATGACAGGGAATAATTTCACCGTTAGGTTGTTGCTTTTTTTTAAAAACACAGTCAATAGTGATCGTTATTGTTCTGAGATTTTAGAGAGTTTCATGAAACGAATCAATTAACACAAGTGGAAATGTATAATGGTAGGCTCCAACAAGACGGTGCCACAGCACATACATCTAACATCTCAATGGCTTTCCTCGCAATGTGCTTGGTGAACGTATCATTTCCAAGAATTTGTGGCCCGTAAGATCTCCTGATCTGACTTCTCCCGATTTCTTTTTATGGGGTGCGGTGTATCGCAACAGACCACACAAGATTGACGAACTACAGCTCGCTAGATTGAATGACAAAAAGTTACTTTTTACAGCTTACCATGGGCTCTTACTGTCACATATTAGGTATGCTATCTTAGTATGGGGTAATTCATCAAAACAATATATGAGTGTATTAAGTGACTTTTGAGTATATATGAAAATTTATTTTATTTTATTGTGTATCATTTGATTTCTATTGCCCATGTTAAAAACGTTATTATGACATGAAATAGGCCTACAGTCATGAACTATTATATAAACGACTCTCCTCACACACAGACCTGTGTCTAGGTGAGGAGGAGTATATTCATAGTTTGTTTTTTCTCACTTGTATCTTTTTTTTATAGAATAATAAATATATTTTATTTCATCTAGGTACTTATAATGGGCTCCAGCCCAAAAACATGATGCCTCATGCAAGAAAAAAAATCAATCTAAAAAAAATCAAATCAAAAAAGAAAAAAGAAAAATCAAAGAAAAAAATCGAATCTATTTGACTGCAAGTCGTTAAATTTCACATGAAAAGTTAATATTAACAACGCAGTTCGTCATGGAACAAGAAATCCAGAAAAAAATCAACTTTTTATTGATTTAAAATCGTTCTGCATGTCAGTCGAAAAAGTGAAATAATTCAACTATTCTAATCGCAGATCGTCATTGATCATCAAATACTAGCCTAAGCAATAAAAATATATAATATATAAACAAGGAAAACAATAATATGCATTCAATATTAACATGCATACACTTTCGCTAAAGTGTAGTTAAGTATGGAGTGTTCTGAGTAGATGAAAGTAAGAGATGAGACGATGAGATGAGGAAAGGATGAATCTCGCATTATGAGATCCTGCAAAATAGATCCACAGATCTGTTAAAAGTAGCTGTAACTGGAACAAACGAATAATCAGCAACAGAAAAAGAGCATCCAATTCACATCTTGTGTTTAAATAATAACCAGTCCTTGTTGGCATCATTAATTATTCAAAATCAACAATCTAATCTCCGATAAAAGTGGGGCAATTTTTTCTAAGTGGTCTCTCAACAATCATTGCATTGCAGTTCTTAAATGGTGCATTTCAGCAGCCGGACTTTCTTCCTATCGCCGCATAACACTTCATCATTCTTTATCCTGCAGTATACAGTTGTTCGTCACAGAAGAGTGAGCATACACAGACTGTTGTCCAGTAACACAGTAAAGCCCTCTCATTTCCTCTCACAGTGTTACCTATCCACTTCCTATCTTGAATAAACAGGTTATTTAAAGCGGCATCTAGAGCCGCCTACAGCTCCAGTCTATGATGCTGGATATTACATCCACTACCAATACTCGAGTATCTTTTCTTCTTTCTTTTCCCTTCTTCTTCTTCTTCTTTTTCGGTTAACACTTCCTTTCCTTGTGGAACTAGCTGTCCGATTCATTTCATATATATTGAACATTATTATGACTTATACCGGTTTCTGTACTGATACTGGCTAGTAGAGAAGAATCTGCCCATGTGCAGCGGATTATATAATCGATGCAGGTGACCTAGTTTCTAATCTGAAAGCTTCAATTGTTTAATATTTATAAATGCTTTACTAAACTAGATAGTAGAGTGATAGGTAGAATTCTAAATATTGATCGTTTAAATTGTTGAACACTCGATTAACACCAAAGATTATTGAATGGGATGGAATTTGGGATTAAGAATAATTTGGATTAAAAGTGATGAAAGATAGGATGTGCTTGATGGAAAATATAACCTATATTATTCAAATTTATGTAAAACACCAAAATATCTCAATACTTCCAGAATGAGAAGATTCAGATCAAAATAAAACTCAAAGAGAGAGGAGAGGAGTGGATGAGGAATAGGAGGATGAGGAGGAGAATGAGGAAAATGCGAAGGAAGAGACAAGCGGAAAGAGAATGAAACGGGAAGAAAAAATAGCACTGGTAAACAAGAGGCAGATAAGTAGAAATTGACAGAGAGTGAATAGATTACCAATAAAAGGAAAATAATAAATAACGACAAAAGATAGAGGAGACAAATATTAAGGGGAAGGAGGAAAAAGTAGAGGATAAGGCTAGTAGAAATAGTGGTGGAAAAGAAGGAAAAATGAAAAGCCTATGGGAAAGTTATTAGGAATAATTCACTTTTATTATCGTTGTATTGTATATAATATTATATTATCCATTCATTGTATTGTAAATGTTTTTGATAAATAAATTTGATAAATAAATAAAAGTGAATAAAAAGCTATATCAAAGAAATTAGGAATAAGAATATTAATAATTAACAAAAAAAGTGGAAGCTGAAGATTGTAAGTTGAGATCATGGAAGAGAGAGGGAAAGAGTTTAAAGCTTATAGGAAGAAAAGAAGAAAATAAAAAGGAAAGAGTCTGAAAAGAAATTGAAGAAATGGAAAGAATAAGCGGAACGTGAAAAAGCAGAAACGAAATGAAAGGAATGACAATCAGAAGGGGAAGTAGAAGGATAGAAGGCGACGATGATGATGATGATGTTGACGTTGATGATAATAATAATAATGATAATAATAATAATAATTATTATTATTATTATAATTATAATGTAATAATAATAATAAAAACACTAACTGTAAACACAAAAATGTAACTGTATATTAATAATTGTATGACTAAATGTATATGAGCACCTTAGCAGCTTAAGAAACAATATCAGGAAACTACTTTTACAATATTTAGTCGGTACATACTTGATCAATGATCCGTATGTACTCTTAATACCAGCCATTAGGCTGTGAGGTCGGCAATAAGAATAATAATAATAATAATAATAAATCTAATTGAATAAACAAATTAAAAAAACATTTGTTCAGCAATATTTCAGTTTTGAATGTAACACCGAATGTTGGTTTGAGTGGCGTGGGTATCACAAAAAGACATCCTAAAAGAACCATGAATAAATTAATATATTTAAATAGTGCACGCGTGTGTGAGTGCTGGTGCTTGCGCGAGCGAGCGTGCACAAGAGTAATGTTTGAAGAAGAAATGTTTGAAGAATATGTAGAGGGAGTGACTGTGACTGGTGACTCTGTGAGAAAGGAACCAGCCAACGATAGTGAAAGCCTTTCTTCAGTTTGACTCCTTGTCTTCCCACCGGCAGTATCGCGAGCGACTCTCCTCAGCTCAGTTCCTAGTCGACTAGTGGGTTGTCCAGCGCGCGTGTCCTCCTTCGCGACGGCTACACCTTCACCAGGAACTATGACATCATCGGCCGCCGGGTACGTTCTCGTCGAGCTAGAAGTCGGTACCGGTAACGCGAATCAGTGATAGATGAACAGGACAGGAGTGTAACAAGCTAGTGCCCGTGAAAGCCATCGATGTTTTAGCTTTGATAGTTTATGAGACCATAGTGAAAATAGATTCAGAGAAGAAGTGTATAGTGTCCAAAAGGTTTTAAACTGGATCTTGAATGTGAATCTTAGGATATGTATCTTCTGTAGTAGTAAGTCTCCACATGAGTTTTAGTGGAACTGTTGAGAAATTAATTTGCATAAGATGGATGTCAATTTGATATCGGTCGATTTGTACTGATTCTCAACATCTAAATACCCAGATATCTATTATTAAATGTTATATTTTCCATGATGAAATACTTGATGAATAATCTAATATCAAAACTGACACTGTATTTCAATTAAATATATGATTTTGAATCACTTTTACTGGAGATACATTTCATCAGAAGCCTTCGTCAGAGGCTGACGAAGGTTCTCTTTAGAAGTGAAAAGCATCCCTTCAGTATCTCCAGTGTAAGTGAGGAAAATCATATATTTAATTGCAATACAGTGTCAGTTTTGATAATAGCTATTATTAGCTGAACATAAATATTTATTTAAAAAAAATTAGTTACATTTTCTAATAATTATAGTAAAAAATTGATATTAGCAATACATCAGCTATATATTATAGCTAATATCACTGGAAATGATAGAGATATACCGGTAAAGCAATTCAAATAACTTCAAATTGTCTTCAGAATTTCAGAAATATTGTAGAACTCTCATCTTTCTGGTTGTAATAAATGGAAACAAATATTGCCATGCATATGCATACCTACTGGAAAAGTAGAATTTTCAGAAGAATTGAAAACAATAATTATTTTCATGATAAATTCATCGAATCACAGTCAATTTTAAAATTGATTTCAAGTCATCAAATTTACACATAAAAGTTAATATTAACAACGCAGATCGTTATGGAACAAGAAATTCAGCAATAATTTAGAGTGAAAATAAATATTGTGATGCATATAAATGCATCAACTTCCGTTCTATATAGTAATAACTTAATCAATAAAATACCAATGGATTTCATTAACAAAAATATAACCGGCAAATTACACAAAAATATACGGGAATGGATTAACAGAAATATTTATTTTAAATTGACATTATAATACAGATAATTGAGATTCTCTAATATAATCCTTGTGTTTCTGAGGAACATTATTATAAAAAACATCTAGTAATTTTCTTCACAGTAATATAACCGTACCATGTTTTGGATAGGCGAGCACGTTTGGTTGTATCATAATTATGATAGTCTATGGGCATCACTATGAGTTTTATTTCATGAGTATTTTATAGTTTTTCACATATAAGTTTTGTTTTCTGAAATTCCTTACCGATATGATCTATGAATATTTTTTTCATGTATCATTGGTGTACTTTAATATTGTAATGAATTGTGGTAACAGCTGTTTATTTAGTTTCCTTCTTTTGATAAGAAGTGATATGAGAGTGATCAACTGCGACTCACTGCCAACACACAAGTTATCTTATGTTGGCAGTGCCGAAAATTATTTCAATAGATCATAAGAAACTTAGGTATATTTTCTTTTATATATATATATTATTATTAGTTCTGTTTGTTTTATTTTACATGTGTGGCCTATGTATGATTTTTGGCAATAAATAAATCTTAAATCTTAAATATAGGTACCAGAAAAGTAGAATTCAGTACAATTGGATTTAAGAGGAATTGGTAATATTTCTTCCATTCTTTGATTCTATTATAGAAGTAGGAAGGAAACCTTAATAGATAATGGATATTGTTGCTACCGGTACCACATCAACAAAAACATTTTTGTGAGCGTCTGATCGAATTCCACAGAATATTAAATCAGTATTGGACAAATCTGATAAATAATTTCAAATATCAAATTATTGAAGGTTTTGTCTAGCTAATGACATTTTAATGAAGGCTACTCACTTATTCAAGTCAAGAGAAGGGTGTTTCACATTGTTACATTGTGAGAGAATTCATTTCTTTCAGTCAACAAAACTATTATACTGTAACTCTATTTTCAAAATGAATGTAGATTATATGGAATAAATCAATTATGATAATTGCTATTCTCAATCACAAAAATTGGAATATGGATTTTAGGAATATGAACTTGAAATACATAAAATAATATGATATCCAATATGTTCAAAATATATTCCTTGTTCACAAAGCATCGTCATAAATGTATAAACTTCAATGTCAATCACTAGAAGAGACTTTACACGATAATAAGCAACGTATGATTTGCCATGACTATACACGTCTTACACTTCCAACCTTTGATCTTATCGATGTCTTCAATTGTTTGAAGTTTGTAGGAGTTATTCCATGAGTAAGAATGAATTATTGTTGACGAGGTGCTAAAATTATGTACAATCACAAATGCAGTATAGTACTTCCTACTGAATAGTTTTACTGTGTGAGGTGTAAAACATTCGGATAGCATGAAACCAAGATGATAATGTTTGGAAATCGTAAATGCTATTATTATCATGTCGCTTGTGTGGTAAACTCGGTCAAATAAGGCGAAATTATTTCTTGGCAAGTGTTGGGATTTGTTCGGGTGGAATTGGTCAATAGAGATGTAACATGTTACATAATGAACAATTTGTGGTGTGAATGCTGAACGTTTATGACTGAATTAGTGCACTAAATAAGGTATTGTAATGGATATACCACTCAAAAGTTGTCGAAACTGGCATTGTTCAACCGTAAACTTCTGGACAAATAATTTAGAATAATATCGTGACTCTGTGATGACATTTATGGTTCATTCCATTACATAGTAGCAGCTAATCCGAGCTGCTACGTTTTTAGCCATACCGTAATATAGCTTTAAGCAAAGTCTGAATCAACATAATACATTCAATACACGGTATTTTTTATTACGATTATTTATTTATTGAAAATATATTTGAAAATGCAACAGAAAAATATCATTATTGCTCTTATGACACAAATTATATGATAGGAATACCATTAAAACTGACATGAAATAGGAATGTGTAGAGACCAACAAAAAAGTATTAACTTAATAATATTTGTGAACAGAATTATACAATTATTTATGCTATCAGTGAAACTATAGAGAATGATGAAATTACTGCACATATAGAGACAATCCATACACCGTACTAGTATTAGATAGCAAAGACACAACAATCGGTCTGTGGGTGGAGTTTGGTATAATCCATAAAAAATTTGAGTAGAATGTGGTCGATAAAAATTGAGGATAATTAAATCTATATCAACGGATTCAGGCTCTGAAATAATATAAATTTAATTAAAAATAATAATATCGTGTGACCTGGCTGGCTCAGGTCTGGTGTCAGAGTTATCAGGTCGCACCTGAATAAGTTCAGGGCCTCTGACGTGACTTAACGACTGTTTTTAGGCAGCCGGGACCGACAGCTTAACGTGTCCTCCGAGACACGGGAGTGGCCCAAGGTAAAATCTTTCGGTCAGAACTGGGATCGAACCCGGGACTTTTGGGCTAGCAAACCAGCACTTAACCCACTCGGCTACGGCCACTCCTATAAATTTAATTGATACTTCATTATCACATGAGGATCTAGTTAACTCATTCAGTCTTGACAATAATAGTTCAGTCATAATTTCCAACATCCACTTATGGGAAAGTAATCACTAGATTATTTTCTAAAATTAAAAAAATTAAAATAGATTTCTAGGCAAAGACAAGTGATTCAGATAATTCACATACGGTAGCTTACAAATTAATTACAAAATTATGCAGGGCATCTTGAAAGCAGTCTGAAATAAAATACAACGCATTCCTATTAATAGTAAAACACTTATAAAATAAAAGCCTACTTATTTAACAAAATCTTGACGTAATCTTGACGTTGTATTTTATTTCAGACTGCTTTCAAGATGCCCTGCATAATTTTGTAATTAATTTGTAAGCTACCGTATGTGAATTATCTGAATCACTTGTCTCCTCGATTATCACTTGGTGGGTCACAATAGCAGCTTATTCAAACAATAATCTAGTTATATTGGTAGGAAACTCTACAACAAGCTACCCCAGTTTTTTTTTTTTTTTTTTTTTTTGAGGATGAAGCCCACATAGGTCTGAGACCTGTGCGAGGGTAATGAGTTGGATGATGGTGATTTATGAGGAGGACCTACAGTTTTAGGTGGGTTCCGAACCACCGGGAAGTGATTTTCAGCAGAGAACATTGTCCTTTTTGCTGGCCAATCTAATCGGTCACCGTTACAAACAGGACCTACGAGAACGCAGCTTATCTATCTGATTGAACAGATACCTGCTACGGGTCGCGGCTATCACTTCTTGATAATACAGAATTATTTAAAGAACAACAGAAAAAATATTTAGTTGATAAAACTTTTTATTGTTTACAGTAGTTCCTTCTACATCAAAATTAAGCCTTACCTCAAATAATTGATATAGTAATTATGGTATCTAGTGTATAATTGTTGATCTACTTGTCTTATCCCTCTTCAAGACGTAATTTATAAAAAAAAAAATAATAATCATCAAAAATTTCCTTCTACAAAGCTTTAGTCGTGCTTCAATATAATCCAAACTTCGTGTTTATTGATTATTGCACTGCAAATTGTGGAACAAATCTATAATTATTATTTCCGGAAACAACTTTGGACGCCTAGAATAAAATTGAATTCTCAGATTGATAATGCAATTCTTCTGACATATTATGGGTCCTTAAGGTTCGTCTCGGACAAGGTTGATATCAGTGTATGATGTGATAAGGCATGATATTCATGTCTGAAGAGTGAAATCCTACTTTTCTCTGTTTGAAATAATGTAAATGTCATCCGCTCACACCATCAAACCGCGGCGGCGTTGCATGTTCGTGAACTTCATCTTGATGTGAGCACGACTGAGCTCCTCCTAGTTCAAGGATCATCAGCTCTTTAACCTTAACCACTTGGCTTCATTAAAATAATATGCTTACGAAATAACTCATTATGCATTCAAACTTTCTATTGTGGAACTCACTACTACGGCAACAATGAACTTGATTCATATGTATCATTCTTTATAGTTGAAACTGTAGGCTGAATGTCAGAGGAACTTTTTTTTAAATTAAAATAGTTACAAGTTAGTTTGAAGTGACTGACAATTAAGCAAACTGACAAATATGCAGGAACAAAATTTAATAATTTAGAAGTCCTTAAGTGCTATTAATTTATACTGAAGACTTCCTCAATGGCGGATATTGACAACAGTATTGAATATCTGATGGAAATCGATGAAAAATGCCACTTTACAAAATATCAGTCACCACCGGGAATTGAACCACGGACCTCCCAATTGCCAGTCAGGCACCTTAACCAATTGGGAGGTCCGTGGTTCAATTACCAGTGGTGATTGATATTTTTGTACTGTAGCATTCATCAATTTCCATCAACTATTCAATACTGTCGTCAATATCCTCCATTGCGGAAGTCTTCAGTATAAATTAATAGCACTTAACGGACTTCGAAATTAATAAATTCTGTTAAGATACCGTAGTTAGCTTGGATATTACCTTGACAATCAGTGAATCCATATAAGAAGCGTTTGCCAAGCTTGGAGTCGACTCATAGCTTCAAATAAATGGCAGTCATTGATTGAGTATCATTATTGTGACAGCTTCGCCAATGAAAGCGTTTTATTTGAAGCGTGGAGTCGACTCCACGCATGACAAATGGTTCGTGTGCGGACTAACTTTGGAGTCAACATACGGTTATTAGATTAATTAGTATATATTTTTTGGAATAGATTTATACTTATTTCATCTAGAATCAAAATACTACTGATTAAGAAAATGAATGACTTTAATTTGGAAGCCAAAAAATTTCAACAAAACAACACGTTTTTGGTGGTACAGACCACACAGTATAAAGAACACAAATAAAATTAAAATTCATTTGAAATAGAGAATCATGATAATAACGCATAACAACCAGCTAAAGTACACAGGTCCAATAATTAAATTATTGATAGCAAGTTGGCATGCATTATTAAGACTTTCCAAAAACTACAAATAAATAAATATCTTTATTGACATAAAAACGCCAAAATTACAGAAAAAACTTTTGCAGCAGATGTATCGTCAAATTGTTCCAATGATAAACTAAACTAATAAATCAAGAAAAACAAAAATAAATCAAAAGAAATTAATATATTAAAATAAATAAAAAGAAATATTTCCATCACAGGTAAGTCAATGAATCTCTCAAGTATTCATCCAATTTATAGTAAACTCTATTTATTAGTACAAACATGTACTGTAAGACACAGTTATTCTGAGCTACTTCATCACAAAGTTAACGTGAGACTAGTATTACATTAACAAAGTGGAACAGATCTTCCAGAACCCTCAGGCTTGGTATAGTAACTATATAGGTAACACATGAATGGGAAAATTAATTGAAGGAATCACCTAGTGAGGCCTTATAAGAGGAAAGGAAATGGTGAAAATTTAATGATGAGATGAGATGGTTACATGAGGAGGTATTGAATCGAATCGCCTTCAAGAACAGCTTGAATCATTTTTTCTTCATTGAAATCCAAGTGGGATGTCATGTGATGACTTGAAAAAATTTAGCTGACAAATAAAATTTGGTACCTTGAAGTGTATGACAGTCAATGAAATGTTAAGAAAATTAAGACTCAATCATTCAAAATCAATAAAAAAGTATTAAAGTTCATTGTGAAATAGAAAAATAACGTGGATTTAATTGACATGAGGATGTCTGTACCTGTCTCACAAATAACAAAACGTTTATGTTTTTATTTATAGAATAAAAGTAACAAGGCGTAACGTAAACGGATATAGATTACAGAGAATGCCTAAAGTTGAGCTAAGCAATAGAAATATCCTATAAGAAATGTTTAAATTATTTTATATAGAAATATAAAATAAGCAATAGAATATCCTATTATAGAGACAGATATGAGGAAAAGACGCCTTAAATTTCAAGGACACATCATGAGGCTTCCAGACAATAGACTAACAAAAAGAATAATTGTAAACTATGTAGCGCCACTTGAAAATGGAGGAGAATGGATACAAAATGTTAAAAAAGACCTAGTACTGGCCAAAATAACCAACAAAGAAATTTACAATAGAAGAAACTTCAGAATAAAACATTAAGAATAAAACAATAGAAGAAACTTCAGAATAAAACATTATAAATGGGAAGTTATACCAGAGACAAAACCTCCAAGAGTTGGAACAAAATGGAGTGAAGATAGAAAAGCTGAATTCGCACAAAAAATGAAAATCTGGTGGACAAACAAGAACAAGTCCAAAAAACGAACCATCTTTACTCAGAGTCTTCCACTTTGGGAGTTTCACGTCTAATAATAATAATGATAATAAAAAGTTCTCATAACTAAAAATTATCAACTAATCAATTTAAAAATATATAAATAGCCAAAACAATAAGTTGAATGACATTTGTCCAGAACCAGTAGCACCTCAAGTGAATCAGACTTTTAGACCAAGAAACCAAATAAAGAATAAAGGTACCTAATAAGTTTTCAACATTCGAAATTATTTGAATGATTTTGAAGTAAATAATTTTTGAAAATATAACCCGAAAACAATATTTATGCTTTTCCATTAACCATAAGTTCTCATCATTTCAAATAACCAACTCAATAATTTAAAAATAGGCCATATATGGCCAAAAACAATAAGTTGAAAGATATTTGTCAATAGAACCTCGACTGAATCAAACTGATAATTAACCAGGAAACCAAATAAAGGATAAATGAAAGTCAATCAAGCTACACAAGTCTCCAAGTGTGACATGGTAACCTGATTTGCGCCACCTTATTCCGTATTCAAGTGCCGTAAAATCTTGGTACGTGCTAAGCAAATACAAAACTAACAAAATTTGTTCATTCAAAGCGCTTGCCGAGTTTTAACGAGGATCAAACTTCCTTAAATCATTGACGTCAAAGAAATTTATGAAGGAGTTTCAAAACTACCTATCAATCAATAATTAATCATTATCAATAAACATCATTGGATTGACAAATTATCATAATGAATATAGAGCTGGGTTAATGTTTATTATTGGAAATGAAAACAAATTGGAAAATTTTCTGAACGAAAATTTAAATTTTGAACTCTTAAAAGTGTTAAAATCGGTGATGTTTTCCATGACAAAATACTTGATGAACAATTAAGTATAAAAACTTACACTGTATTTCTATTTAATATATGATTTTCACTCACTTTTACTGGAGGTACTGAAGGGAAGCATTTTACTTCCAAAGAAAAGCTTAATCAGCCTGACACCAGGGGTCATATTTTGTTGAGGTGTGCGTTTGAGTTATAATATAATTGAAAATTGCGTTGGGTCATTGAGTAAGTTGGTTCCGTCTTGTTTATGGTGTTTGAATATTTCGTATTGTTTCAGTTTGCTGCTTTTTGAAATATGTGTAGAATTTCCAAGTCAGTTTGGTTATCCAGTGTTGATTAAGTGATTCATTAAATCATTTAATACAAAGAACACATCAAAACACTACATTCCGGCACTAACTCAACATTTGCAGATCACATAATCGACACTGGACATTCACACAAAAACATACACACTGACTTGAAAATTCTACACACATTTAAAAAAGCCACAAACTAGATACAACAAAACATGACCCCTAGCGGTAGGCTGATGAGCTTCTCTTTAGAAGTGAAATGCTTCCCCCTTGTATCTCCAGTAAAAGTGAGTGAAAATCATATATTAAATAGAAATACAGAGGGTTTGATATTTAATTGTTTCAGGAGTGTGTTCATTTCTTCATATTTGTGATATTTCATACGATATTTCAATTTCACATACCGTATCTCATATGTTAATTCAAATAATAATTTATTTACAATCATTTATACTTCCTACTTTTAAAAATATATTCAATAAACCTAAAGTATTTTGAAAGATGTTAGAAGTTTATTAAACTCCTAAATTAATGTTCACAAGATAATTAATTTACTACTTGAAGAAACACAGCCGTGTATGAGGAAGCATTCAAATAATGCGAAATGACTATCACAAAAATAAGAAAATGATCCAGTAGAGAAGTTAATTTACAATAATCATCTTTGTTCAAATATCAAGTGCAAAAGTAATATGGAACTAAATATCATTTTTTTTTCATCTGTCCGAAAATTCATTTCACATTTTACAATTTGGATCTTGTTGCATAACAGTTTACAAATTTTACAGTCTCTATATACAAGTGAAAACTTTCATAACATATCACAATAGCTGCAAATACAAATACTCTTAGAATCAGTTTTCAATTTACTATGAAATAGGAGTCTGGTTGAGCCGTCATGTGATTTATTATAGAGACGATAGAAAATCTAACATTTTTCTCCCCTTTAGAACAAAAAACTACTCTAATTTCCATGACCAAAGTAGTGTTCTTATCTACAATCTATTTCAGACCCATTCAGTATAAAAAATATCAATTAATATAAAAATGAAAGAACCATATAAAAGTAGTGAATTTTTTATAATAAATAACATGGAAATCATTCTATTATTTGAACTACAAACAAATAATATAGTTTTTTCCATGTTGAAGCTTATGAATATCAATTTTTTAATAAAAACTTCAGTTGGAAATGATTTGACAGTTGACAGAAATTTTTAAATTATAATTAATTCAGCTTCAATCACAAGGTGGTATTGCTCCATATTATTTTACTTCCGGCAATAAATATTTCAAGCAAAGCGATGTGCTGAAATTTAGACCTAAATTGACTAGAATAAAATTCAATGACACCTGTTGAAATTCTTGGTACTTGTCAAGGATGCGGAGTGAAATTTCGTCAGCTTTCTAATGAGCGTGAAAAAGACGGTGATCGTTTTGCTTAAATGAAGTGAAATAGTCTTCTAGATCCTAAAATCTCAACGGTTCAATTACTGACCCCGGAATTAAGCAACTCCAACCGATATACGGTGCATTACTCTAGTCAGTTGGCACAACTTATCCAAGGATAGCAACTTTCTTTCCACTATGTGTTGCTGTTACAGAGCTGGCACGTTTTGGTGAAATACTTTTATTAACAGGAATTTAACCAGCTACTTACAAATCCAGATAGTCAGGCCATAAACACATGAAATAATGCTATAAATTCAAATAACATTAGTCAATTGTACGGTATCCAAGCTGTTGAAATTCAAAAATATGTATCTCAAAAATCTGCCTTCATGTTAACCAATTTTTCAAAATCTCCATTTCTGATGAATATTACACGCAATAGAGTTTACTGTTTGATAAGAGATTTGCTTTGATAAGAGATTCCAATTAACAGAAATTTGAGTTTCTATTTGTTACAAATCCGGATAGTCAAGCATGTATAGCAATTAGTAGAGAGATAAGTCTTTCTATCAATTAAATAAATTTACTAATTCGTAGTTAAAACTGAAAGAACTCATAAATTGTTTATAACCAGAAAACTGTCTAAGATTTCCACAACCATTATTATTTTTATGGGCGATATTTTTTTGCAATGAGAAACCAACTTCCTCATACACTTGATAAAAATTGAGATGAGCCCACGGAGGTAATTTATGTTGTGATTATTTTACACTCTGATGAATGATCAACAGGGAAAATTATAAGTGATACAGAAAGTAGATAATTTATTGTCGAAACAGAAGAAGGATCGGTGCTTAGAAAAATGAATATTTAATAAAAAAAAATATTTGTGAAACCTAAAATGACAGCACGTAATCAGAATGGTGAGACTGAGAAAACCATACCAGAAAGATTACTTAGGCCTCAGAGAACGAGAAGAGTTCCTTAGAGATTTAATGATTGTTGCTCACATTAAATAGAAAAGGATGTGAAAATATGTTAGAGAAGATATTACAGTAACTTGTTACCATAGAAACATCTATCTCATTTAATATACAGTCTTGGGGTGAGTCACAGAATAGAAGTTGTAAAGATATACTGTATTTTAGATAGAATTTCTCTCTTTATGTATTCTTTGTTTTTTCGCTCTTAATTTCTCATTATTCAGTACAAAGTATACAATTACAGATGAGCCCACCTACATGAACAAGGAAGCACGGGTAGCCCAACTACTTTTTTTGTAGATTACGTCTTGGAGACTCCAAATAAGGAGTTTAAGACAGATCAACAATTATACAATCTTATACACTAGTTACCATAATTACTATATCAATTATTTAAGGTGAGGCTTAATTTTGATGTGAAAGAAACTCTTGTACACTATAAAAAGCTTTATCAACTAAATTTTTTTTCGTTTTTTTAAATATTTCTACATTTTCAAGACTCTTTAAAAACTGCGGTAGCTTGTTGTAGAGCTTCCTACCAATATAACTAGGGTTTGTTTGAATAAGCTACTATTGTGACTCACCAAGTGATAATCTCCTCGACTTCTTGTATTATAATCGTGTACATCAAAATTTTGGTTAATATCACCTAAGCTTTACAAAGTTAGAGAATAGCTTGTTTCGGCGTAAATTATACAAACATCGTCACTAAAGCGAATCTACAAAATGAGACTAAACATTCACGTGTAAAAGATGATCCAAAGATGGAAGAAATGACTATTTTATGTAACAGATTCTAAGACTAAGAAGGATTTGCTTTTTTGGATGATGGGAAAACGAAGCACATCTCCCACAAGGAGAGTTGCCGCTTTGTATCAGAAAAAACTTCTCATTAGAATTACGTGAGAATCAAACGTGTTTGCCTCTATCTTGCAAAGTGTATAAAAGCGTTTCCAAGTGTGACAAGCAAACAAAATTAGTCGCATTATCTTCTCCGAAATCGTGAACCCACATTTTCAGGTGACATTAGAAGAGAAATAATGGATGAAGCTAAATATTATCTAGCTTTCAGAATTGTAACCGTGCTACTCGGCAGCCTTACCACAAAAAAGAACAAGTGACCAAGTCACGCCTTGCGGCCTGGTATGAAGTTCGTGATCGGCCAACTAGTTCAGTAAATCGAGTTCGTGGTACTTATCGATATTTAACATCGAGCAAATTAAAAGGTGTGACCGCTCTTGAGTACTGCAGGCACGTACGTTCCTCCTTACTTCTTTGTGGCTTCTGTTTTCACAAAGACCGTCTATAACATTTTTGCATTGTTAGGTTTGACCATCACTTCTTGGTTTGAGCCCATAGATGATTTATGGCTCCTGAATTTATAAAATTACCATCAACTTCAGTGACATTGACATTCATGTCACATCATAATATTGAATAGAGCATAGAGCCCATAAATATTTTCATTTTTCTTCAATCTATAAAATTATCTGTGATGTTTTCCATGACGAAATACTTAATGAACAATCTAATATTAAAACTGACACTGTATTTCACTTTTATATATTGTTTTACTTACTTATATTGGAGATACTAGAGAGATGCAATTCACTTCTGAAAAGAAGCGTCGTCAGCCTGCCGCCAGGGGTCATGTTTTGTTGAGGTTAGAATGAGCTCAAGAATTAAAACTGCACTATCTGTTTTTAAATTTTCTGAAAACAGAGGCAAACTCAACTATAATAGATACTTGAATTTATTTATAACACCTTACGTTACCAGGTCTAGTAAGACCTATGGAAAACACTAATAAAAATATAACCAAGAAGACATGTTACAGTAAATAAAAAGTAATTAGAGGGACATCACATCAAAGTAATTAGAGAGAAGAGTAATAGAGCCAAACTATACTTAGCGTTAACTATAACTCTAGAATATATTATAATCTGTATCACTAACTTAATAGTAACTTAACTAGCAACTCAGAATAAGTAGTGCAAGTATTACAGTTGATTATTATAAACTCGTATTGTGGCCTACTATTAATTTATCTGAATCATATGATTTCATAGATTTTTAAAAACAGATAAGCATGAATAAAAGAATTCCTGGATTTCTTGTTCCATGTTGAACTGCGTTGTTAATATTATCTTTTTAAGTGAAGTCAACGACTTGCAGTCAAATTTTCATTAAGAATAAGTAGAATTTACTTACTCTGTAGGCCGAACGTTTTCAAATCTTCTCTACTCAAATCTCAGAGGCCAAATCACTCTCGGCCTCTGAAAATGGATCTCAAAGATTTAAAAACGTTCGGCCTACAGAGTAAGTAAATTCTACTTATTCGTAATGAAAATTTGACTGCAAGTCGTTGAATTCACTTAAAAAGTTAAAATAAAAGTATTCTTCTAACCATAATACAGGATATTGGAGCACTGAATTTTGATTAGGTATTTTTAATATTGTTCTGATTGAACCTTAAATTACAATTTGAACTAAACTGTGTAAATATTCTTCAGTTATTGGTGAACAAAATGTGGAACTTCAGTGAATTGGAAGTTTCAAACATTTCAAAACTGTTTTTGATTGGTACGTGAGTGAGAAGTGACTTTTATCAAGGATGCAACTATTGTTGGAATTCCAGTAATGCCTCCATTCTATAGGACATTACTGCATGTAATTGCAGCTGCCCTCCTATACTATACGGTAAGTACGATAAATTTACGTTACGGTATATTAATTCAATTTCAGTATGTTAAGTAATACCAAAATTCATCCAGGTATTGACTCTGCAATCTCAAATTTGTTTGCCTTGTAATTAATTGCCGAATTTTGTGAATATCCTCAAATAATATTTATTTATTTTATTTATATAGACAAGTTACAATAAATGCAAAGACGCAACAGACCAGAGTCCAAAACTGCTCTCTTCACAAATTTTGCTCAAACTATTTCATCCTAAACTTTTAAGTTAGTCCACACAAAAAAAAAACCAATTCGAAAAAATGACTTGAAGACTATTGATTTTAAAAGTTCACTCGAAAAAACACTAAAACAATATTGAAAAGGATTAAAAATATAAAATTTTGATTGAAACTTTCGAGCCCAAAAAAATACTTATAACTATATTGTACTAGATACTAAAATAGTGTTGAAAATCATGTAGTCAAAAACACTAATCTATTTAAAATAGTAGCATTGCCAGATTAGATGTGCAATCATGATATTAAGTATTTCATTTTAAGGCATATTCTTGTATGGAATAATGTAAGCACCCATTACATGTTATTTTCTTTTTAAATGATTTAAAATCCATTTTTGTGTGTGGTCATAAAATTTCCAATACCTACACTTAATGCTTTATTTATATAATAAATAGATGATAAATTAATACGTAATGTATTTTCGCTGTTAGAAACCAAAAGTTAAAAGTAATAGGGAAGAAATTTATAAATACATGAAAAATTTACATTGCATTAACAAATCTTTTGAAATGGAATAGTATGAATAGTTTCTATGCAAGATGCACATAAAATTAAGAAACCAGTGGAATTGTGATAATTTGAATACCTTGAAATAGGTAACAACATTTGCACCATGAACAACAAAAATTAGAAAATTTAATGTTACAAAAAAAGTAGAGATATGGAAGGAGGTTGACAGCAAAGAATTAATGGGACAACTACTAAATTCTATAATTATGAGTAAAATAATTTCAAGCAAAAAATCAGGCTCATTTCCTTCAAAACTCTCCCAAAATTGAAGTAGGGGTGAAATTGAGTTATTTTCCAACCTACATTGCTTTCTAATGACTTAAAAGACATTGACACAGACTGGAAAAAAAGTAATCTGTATGCTACTCGTCAATGAAAGGTGTAAATTGTGTGAAAGAAGCACGAGTTTCAGTCATTGTTTATAATTGCAACACAGATCTCCAAAGTCTTTCCTTTAATACTGCGGGAAACCTAAAAATTCTCCCAACTAATTTGTCTCGGAGATTGCTTTTCAATTGCGATTCGCAAAATGAGTTTTAATTTGTTTGAGATTGATAATGGTAAATCTACCGAAACTAGTATCTCACTAATTTCAATAAATTAATGTGATTGTGAAAACTTCCTGTCTATAAATTGTCTCTATCCTTCAATAGAAGCTTGTCTCATGTTGACAAGGCAATCGAATTTAAAAAGATGATAGTTTCAAAAAGATACCAGTTATACAGAACCAAATAGGCATAAAAAAAAATAAAAAAAAATAAAAAAAATAGGCATCTGTTTATTTAGGATGAGGAATATCATGACTACTGCCCAGAGTTTTTCAAAATTAAAGAAAAGAGTTGTTCCACTTTTGATTACACAATAATAGTTTTTCTAAATGATGTTATCAAGTTTTACTGGAAGTCATTTATTTATGTCTGATACAGTACAACTTCAACATTTTTTCCGCATGGTTGATTTTCCAAATGAGTCAGCAATCATTTCAAATATTAAAAATGTTTTTGTCAGAATACAAGATTTATAAGTCAATATTTCGAATGTGATCAATCATTTAAGCACTAAGAAATAGATGCAATCAGCTAGAGCGCAGACTCATTTAGGCTTTTCAACAAAAAGTGGTACTAATAATAGACATACAACTATAATAACAAAATGAATAATACGAAAAAACAAATGAGCAACTATAATAAGAGTCCAAACGTAGTTGATCCTCCTCAAATGGGGATTTATATAAATAAGTAAATTATTGTGAAGTGAATTGGTGGAGGATTTGTAGCATTAACTGTGATTTCAAAAAATAATAAGTCATTTATAATAAACGGTAACGAAGCTTTACCATTAATAAATTATATTGACCTTAATGAACACTATAGGATAACTGACACTGTATTGGAGAATTTTCTTGAGAACTTTCACCAAGACAGCTCCACTATTCCAAAAATAAAAAAATTCCAGCAACGGAACTGCCCTATACTTTTGCTTTAAAGTGTTGACTGTTACAGCTCCTTTCTTCAATACCTAATCAAGTTTTTGTTGGAGCTGTTTAGTATTTGTATCAAACGAAAGAGAATATTTTTCTTAATATATATCGATGTAGAACTCAAAACCGGAAAAATGGAGATGTCTTCTTGTACTAAGGTCTTCCTTGAAGCTTTCTTTGAACACATTTCAAATTTTATTTTTTATCTCATTTGGAATTTCTTGAATACATTTCAAATTTCTGGAAGTGATAAGAACCTTTTTTGCGTGGGCATTGTTGTGATAATAAATTAGAGTTTTCTTTCTTTCACATCTCTAGTTAATTTAAAAATTGGCAAACACATTTCAAATTTCCAAGTGATAAGAACCTTTGTTAGAAGGACATCAGATTGTTATAACAATAGTTACCCAATTTAAATCTGACTTATTAGACATGCGGTCATTATTTATTATTAAAAAATTCAATACATGAGCAGTACACTTCAATAATTGAATTTAAGCCGACAGCTGTCTCTCCCAGGTCTAATTAAGTCTATCAAAAAGAATCTCCACTACTAGCCACACAGACAAATTATTAGAAATGACATCTCCAGTTCCTTTATCCTTACGCACTTGTAAAGAAATATGACATGAAAAAGTGGTAACAATAATTGAATTGACAGTGGACATGCTGTGCTCAGGGAACTAGCACTTCCGGCCTACAGGGACACGTACCAGTGAACTATCAATACCGATATATCAGTGGAAAGCCATAAATATTTGCTTTCTCCTTCTGTACAATACAGTACAGTACTTTCTTTCGGCTTTCATTCGGCTGCTACGAAGTGGAATGCACTGGAGAATTAGTGAACAAGTAATTAGAGGACTACTTCCGATGTCCACACCTGTTCAAAATGCCTTGTTAATTCTAAAGACAGTCCATTTGACATTTAAAGTACAGTCTAAAGACAGTACTTGTGTTGACAACATTCATTATGTCCAACTGCATTCCATTGATTTCTTTCAACGCCTAGGTAACGAATAAATGTCAAAGACTTTCCGTGGATGCTTAGCATATTAAAATACTTCGTGATACTTAACGATTAGTCTTCAAAGAATCTTGCTTTGAAAAGTATTATTATTTGTATTTCTTCGAATGGCCATTACGTGTACAGAAGATAATGATACCATCTTGTTAACTGCTTCTGATTCTTTGAAAAGCTGTGTGTTTTCTATGGAATGCATGAAACTGAATATTGTATAGTGTGTGTTTAAAGATGATTTAGTAAGGAAATGCTATCAGAATGTTGAATCTCAGAATAAAATAAACCAGTAAAATAATAAAAATTGGATTATAGTAAAATTTGGATTCATTTCCCCTAAAGATATCATGTCATGTGATGCGAATATAGTTTCATTAAAGTTGGAAATATAATGATTGTTTTCAAGCCGTATTTCAGATTGTTCTTGATAATATCACATCCGTCTGAAACTTGTGCGTGGGTAATGAGGCGAATGTTACACCTTCAGTTTTCAGGTAGGCTCTGAACCATTTGTTGTAAACACAGATACAGTTATATTGAGACTGCCGGTCACCCATCCAAGAATAGTCCCAAGCGCCCGTGATTAACATCACGAGCACCTTGGCACCGCGCTCACCGAGCGACCAATCACTACCTGCATTTGATAAAAATAATTATCTTATAAAAATAATGATGTTATTTCAGATTAGTTATTTCAATGTTAGTCACTTCAGACTGTGCCGAAAAAGAACTACGTAGTTCGAAATGCGCCCGCCGCGACTCAAAAAGGTCAGTTCTGTATAGCAAGATTCTTCATATTAATAGTTATAGGCCGACTGCCGTTCACGAAAATGGATATTAAAAACAACTAATTTAATTTTGAATGTCTGAGCAAATAAATGATTAACAAAATTTTATTGACAAACATTTTTCTTTTTTACAGGTAAGTGCAACCAAGATGCTGCTTTCTATTCCATACGGTCAGTGATATAGGTTGCCTATTCGAAAGTTTTATTGCATGTGAACTACGGTATTAAATTTCAACTTCAATTCATGGATACCAGTAGGCTAAATAAGTATTAAAGTTTGGAAAAAATGTCAAATCTTAAATCCATTTTCTTACTAGTTAAGTTATTCAATATTATTTCATTATAAGAGTAATTCATAATAGTTTAAGTTCAAGACTGGGAAAGGTTATATAATGGCTGAACTCTATTATTCAAGAACTGAGAAAATATATGAATCACCCACATCTCTCACATTAATCTTTTTAGTCTATGTTGATATCGGAAACTTTTCCATAATAGGCCTACTATATACATTACTTTGTATTCACTTTCCTAAAGCCCCCAAGTAGCTCTCTTTTTTATTGATGAATATAATTCATATGTGAAAACTAGGAATGATTATTCATATGTTCCTGGATTTTTTGTTCCATGACGAACTGCGTTGTTAATATTAACTTTTCAATGTTAATATTAGTTAATATTAACTAGGCCTTGAAGATGGGTTTTAACAACTCGAAAACGTTCGGCCTACAGAAGTAAGTGAAATACTACTTATTTTGATAAAATTTGACTGCAAGTCGTTTAATTCACTTGAAAAGTTAATATTTATATGTATTATCTTGCTGTGCAGAACTGACCTTTTCTTGGAATGATTAATTGAATTTAAACCCCTCATGTGCTAGAAATAATGAATGGTGGTAAAAAATTCTAGGAAAGGGAAGATGTGTAACTCAATATTCAAAAGAGACTAATAAAAGGAGAGAAGAGATCGTTAGCCAATCATCAATTATAAAATGTTATCTACATAGATGAGAGGTTTATAATGATGTTGATTGAAAATTAAATACAAAAGAATGAACATATAAAAGGAATATATTTAAGAAACAGAGAGAAATATAAACTACAACACTACAATTATTCATATAGTCTACTATCATAATCTAGAAACATGAATCTACAATGCAACTGCTAGATATACATTTATAATTCAAAGCTACTGCAGGCATAATAGAAACACAGAAAAATGAAGACAGAAAATTTAAAAAAAGGAATATATTTACAGGAGCAAACAAAAGTAGCAGCTACAATAACAATTCAACCACTACTTCTACTATTATTACTGTATCTACAAAAAATCATCTATTATGGAGCTGCTATATATAGATTTACAATTCAAAGCTACTTTGAACACATAAACATTCATATACAATGCAACTACTAGCCTATATTACAAAAAATCATCTATGATAGATATAGATTTACAATTCAAAGCTACTTTGAACACATTCACATTCATCTACAATGCAACTACTATATTTCTAGATATATATTTACAATCAAAAACTACTGTACTTTTAATATAAAGTAACAGTTCTAAATTCACACCTTTAATCACCATCCTCTGCGCCAATGACCAGACATCCTGGACTGGCTGCGTCAGGAAACACGAACCGGTAGAAGCTTTGATGACTGGAGCAGACAGCAGGTGACAAATAAATAGCCGATTCAGCATTTCTTCAGTTGAATTTCAATCGGGAGGCCTGAAAATTATATAATTTTAGAGAATAAAAACATTATTTCTACAACTTTCGCAACCCCCAAGTACCTATCGTTATCTGGGAACTAATTTTAATAAAGTATAAAACGTTCAGAATTTTTTACGGTGGGCTAGGCATAGATACAACTCTGTTAGAAGTAAGAAAAATAATCGAAGCCTACATCACTCCTCGTTTGTGTGGTACACTCTTTGGACCATAACATAATGCTGAGGTCTGAAGAGTCACCTATACAGTCGAAATCGGCTATGGCTACTATACCTAACAAACCGGTGGTGAGCCAATTTCACCGACCCAGTTTCTGACGTTTCTTATACTCCTTAACTGTAGTCAAGACGAAATCTACAAAAAAAAAAAAAAAAAAAAAAAAAAAACATTGAAACGCATCTTGAACTGTTATGTATTCAAGTTACTTAGTGATGATTGCTTATTACTTATTGAATATTGTTTCTGGCAACTAATTATACATTCTCATAATATCATAGTTTTAGTTATTGCCTGTTTTTTCATTACACCAAATCTATACTAACTTTTCATGTGAAATTTAACGACTTGCAGTCAAATATTCATTAAGAATAAGTATAACTTACTTAATCTGTAGGCCGAGCGCTTTCGAATCTTTGAGATCCATCTTCAGAGGCGTGGGTTCCTAGATCATCATGTCAGTTTTTTGGTTAGAAGAGTTGTTTGGTTTTTGTAAAATGTGATCAAAAGGTTTGTGTGATTTAAAATTTAGTTGTTATTATGTTAGGTATGTTTCACATTTTACAAAAACCAAACAACTCTTCTAACAAAAAAACTGACATGATGATCTAGGAGCCCACGCCTCTGAAGATGGATCTCAAAGATTCGAAAGCGCTCGGCCTACAGATTGAGTAAGTTATACTTATTCTTAATGAATATTTGACTGCAAGTCGTTAAATTTCACATGAAAAGTTAATATTAACAACGCAGTTCGTCATGGAACAAGAAATCCAGAAATCTATACTACTTTCTCACTAACGTTGAAAACATCTTGAACCATTCTCAAGGAGCTGGACACAATAGACATTTGAAATATTTAAATGTTCACCCTGAGCAAACAGCCCAATTTGATATTATTCAGCAGGCCAATTACAGTGGCACCACAACAATACAATCGAGAAAACCTAACAGGCCTTCATTTCCATTATTTATTATTGATTTGTGAAGCATTCTCTTTGTAGGAGCGATTACCATTCAATATGAATAATAGTGAGGAAATAATTCGGAGATCCGTTTGTTGTTACTCAGTCACGTTCGAAAATATTAATGCTATCAAAGTACGGCTTTTAGACGGTTCATTGTTGATGTACGGAGCAAAGAAAGGTTGGAAAAGAAGAAAAAATACCGACTGTGAAGTAGTGACCATGCCCAACGAGCAACGACCATGATGCGTGAGTTTAGTAGTTAGTTGTCCGTTACTGTTGGCTTGTTTCTGGGTTGCGTAATGTCCTCAGGCAACAGATAGCATTGCAAGGCCGTGAAGAGACGTGTCTGTTACAATGTATCTTCTAGTAATCCTCTATCTATCAGTGATGTGTTGAAATTGCATGCCTCGTTTGTAACAATGTGTAGGGTGACAGAGAATATGCAGATGGCAGACAGAACAAGGAATGGTGTGGAAAGGAGGTTTTTTGAACTCAAACAAAATATTACACCCACAAAAAGAGGCTAGTTGGAGATTTCTAAAACTTAATAATGGACAGTAATGGAAAATATTCTTTAAGGAATTAAGCACTGTGTAAAACCTTTACATAAATAAAACAATAGGTCCACCATGTTCCCCGTAACATGGCTCAAACGGCGAGGTGGAACTACCCGTAAGGGTCTCCCCACCATTAAAAGCCATACGCTTATTATTATTATTAATAAAACAATATTGCATGTGAAAGCAATGAGTCTCAATTCCCTCGGATTGAATGTTCATGATTATAACACTGGGAACAAAAATACTGTGACCAAATTTGTATGATTTAGGTAATAAAACACTGGGAACAAAAACAATGGGACCAAATTTGCATGAATTAGTTATTAATAAAGCACTGGGACCAAATTTGTATTTTAGGTATTAATAAAAAATACAACAAAGAAAGATTTAAGCAGAGCCCAACTGATATGGGTATTGAATTTGTAGGGTACCTACTACATGACATAAGGAGTGTTACTAATAGGGTTAAATTCAAATTCATACATTTTAAAATGAATTAAAAAGGATTTAATAGAGTTATCATGTTACAATTTTTAAACATTTTACAGAAGATAGGATTATTATATAGGATATTAGATATATTTGTATGATTTTACAATCAAATGTAAAAATTTATTAATTTATTCAAGAAAATACAGTTTTATCGAAGTAAAGAAATAGATAAAATTTAGATCACGCAGAAAAATTGATATTTCAAAATATTCAAAAGTAACTACAAATACGAGGGGATTGCAATGAAGAAAAGAATAATTGTAGGTAGGCTGGTTCACGATGTTTCAATGAAAATTTTTAAATAGCTGCAGTATTTTATCTGTACAAAGGTAGCATAATAATAATTAGTCTTTTAATTGAGGTCTGGAATAAAGGTATGTAGCATTTACAGTGATTTAAATCAATCACAAATATTTGGGAATGATCTGCAGAATATATTGAAATTTGAATAGTTCATTTCATTTTATCTATGCTGGAACAAAAACCAAAAGCCCTACAAGAAACTCTAAAATTATACAATAAAAGTAATGAAACATTTTAATGCAAATAGATTATTCGAAATAAAATAATAATTAAAAATATTCCAAAATAGCTAGATAACATGTTAATAAACATAAATATATGACGCAGAGAAATTTATAATAAAAAATATTCCAAAGTAACCAGAAATATTTTCAAATAATGGCAAAGATAGGTTTTATTTTGTTTCAGCATGCATATTACAAATATTTTGGTCATTATTTTTGTTGTCTGGACTCTGTGGCGAATCTGTCCTCCATGCACTCCCTCTAGACGGTGCGTGATCAACATTCTGTAAAGATGATCTAGGAAGGCTAAACAAGAGCACTTAGTTGTGGTCTCCAGATTTGTACAGAATGACGCACAAAAGTAACAAGGCTATTATTAAAAGAGCGAGCAAAGTGTTTCTTGAGAAGGATAACTGAGAAAATCACAAAGAAATTGAGTGAAAAACGAGTGGCCCCGATAAATGATCGTTGAGGACAGATTACTACAAGAAGGATCTAGTTCATTTCCTCTTTTTTGCTTCATTATTTATCAACTTTTATGGATTTCCTCAATTTTTGTTACAAAATCACTGAAGAACTATCATGATCTCATAATTTATGTCTGTTTTTGTTACTACTCTACCATCCGAAATAATGCTAGGTTTTATCTGGGAAATATTATGTTTCCCCAAGAATAAATAATTTCTCTCCCTGGAAGATTCAGATTCAATTTCTATAAAAAAAAGTACTAAAACTAGTGGTTAAAATTAAATTGCTTGAAAAATCTATATAAAATAAAGTTCTCGAAAATATCCTTGTTTCCTCCTAGTTATTGATTACAACCATTTGTACCCTTCTAATTTTCTTTCCTTATTCATTATTTCCCCATAATTACAATAAATAATTCACATTTATTTGCAGATAAGAATATTAAATATTCTATTGTATTCAAATCAGAATGATTGATCGTTAAAAATATTGTTGAGCCAATCTTTGTAACAAGTGACGAAAGAGTTTATGAGAAAATCCAGAACTATTCCCTCAGAAATGAATAAAGATTATGATATTCACGACTCACTTCTTTCATGGATACCATCTTTAAAATAAATTTTTATGGTATTTGCAGCTATATAAATTTTTATTTTACATAAATCTTTCAAGCAACTTCATTGAACAACTATAGTTTTAGTACTTATTTATTTTTATAGAAATGGAACCTGAATCTTCCAGGGAGGAATAATATTTATTCTTGGGGAAACATAATTTTTTACAGATAAAACCTAACGTTATTTCGGTTGATGTAATTCGTGATGCACTTCCACATCAATATTTTTTATATTTATATATAAAATATAAAAATCTTATCTTACTACAACACAATCTACAAGAGCAATTTCGGTTGCCAAAAAAATAAAGTTATCCTTAAACTTGAGCATCTATCTTAATATTTAATTTGTTAGTTGTGTTAGTGATAGTCAGCTCACTAATTAGTGCTTATTAAATAATCAAATGAAAGATTTGTGATATTTTGACTTATATAATAAGTTAAAAAATATAGAAGTACTGCTGTAAGCTGAGTAAAATACTAGAATGTAGCATTACAAATACTAAAAAAAAACGATAGATGTTACAGCAAAATATAATTGAAAAATGTTGAATATAAAGCAGTTTAATAGTACAAAGATAATCTTGTTTAATTTAATAAATAGACATAGGGAGCAATGTACAGAACATTCTGTGATAGCTGAGTGCCGAATGGTATCTGTTCAATCAGAGATAAGCTATGAAACTTCTGGGCCCTCTTGTAAGTGTACCGATTGGATTGGCCAGGAAAAAATAACTGTTCTCTGCTGTATAATGACTTCCAGGTGGTTCGGAACCCACCTAAAACTGTAGGTCCAACTCATCAATCACAATCATCCAATTCATTACCCACGCACAGGTATCACACCTATGTGAGCTTCATCCTCAAAAAAAAAATCTGCTAAATTTTGGAAACACAATACTGGAGGACCAAGGAAAATAGCAATAGATCACAATCAATTTTGAGTGTATTGAAGTCGGAACAATCTAAATAAATAAAATAATTACAAATTCTTCAATGATATTGTATTTGAATGTAAAAATCATAATATATTATATTGAAAAAATAATTTCAAAAAATAAGATCAATTCTCAAGAATACTCTACTTTTTTCAACTTCAAGATGACTAAAATGTTGACCGCAAATCTCTCATTAACATCACCAGTATCACCATTCTTTCAACACTTTTACTTTCTCTTACTGATGATACCCACAGGAGTCTGAGACTTGGGTGATGGGGTGAATGATGTTATTAATGATGAACCTTGAGTTTTACGTGGGGTTCGAACCACCAGGTAAGTGATCATAAAGGAAATAACGTCACGTTATGGCTACAGGTCATCCATCCAAGCGCAGTCTGAGCGCCCGCGACTCAACATCACAACCGTGCGGTCAATCTCTCCCTTATGATAAACATTCGCTCTCAGTTATAACCATTCAAAATAATTCGAATAATAATAAGACGGCTATGTGGTTTAAGTCAATCTCCACCGCCTTCTTGATGATAAATACACAGCGGTTGCCTGAAGGTCCATTCACCTTCAGGTCACGTTCTGCTTTGTGAATGACCTCGGAGAGGCCGTTCCGGCTTAACAAAATCACTTTTACTTTCTTCATTCAGTTACACCGTTCGCACTACTACGCTACTACAATATCAGCTGTAACCTCAACCGTTGTTATTATTCTACTCCTCTTCCTCCAATCTTAAACCTAGTTTTCGTCTCTTTTTCACCCACGCTTTTCATTCTATATCCTCTCTTTTTCAGCCCATTATTATTTGTTCTCTTCAATCGTTTTCGAGGACTCCGCCCCTTCAAGATTTCAAGATGATATTTTTTATACTCTCTCTCTCATTTATTTTCATTCTCTTCCCCTCCTCGCACTTTTTCGCACTCTTTTGAATCTCTCAACTAAAGGCGCGCAACCGTTCCAGAATCGTGACCTGCAGTTCATAAACAACAACGGAAAACAGATTAAAATCAAACCATTACTTATGGACAGCCATGCCGTTACTTACCTGGTCAGCTGAAGACCTAGATTCGCCTTTTTTCTCTCAATAATCCAATCCTTTTGTCTTCGATAGCCTCGTTACAAATAGATACCTCGATATTCGATACCTTCTGTAAAATTATTGATCAATTCAACATTAGTCAATACTAGAACTTCAATATACAAGAGCGTTAAAACTAAGTATTATCGAAGGTCAAAACCGCGTAAAATTACTAGTTGTATTACGCAAGAGGGCCACTTTCTAAAAACAATTCCACTTTCTTGCAATTGTATCCTTATATCTTGGCGAGTTTACATAAGAATATGAACTCGGTAATGTTCTCACTGACATTGGGTTACGGTATTGATTCTTTGATTAAAACAACATGCAAAGATTGATATGTGATATGTGATTGAAAACATATTTCAATTTCTGAGATTAGATTATATTTCTTGAAATTATATTTATTAATTATAATTTATTTCTTGTATATATTCATGTAAATTTACAAATTTGCATATCAATGGTTGAAAACAAGATTTTCAACATCACATAGATATGTACAGTAGTGAACTCAGAAAATGCTATTTTCATAGTGCAAATAATTATGTACAATGATCTCAATTGTATGATATTAACTACAGTAACGACAATCTAAGTGATGTTTTTACATGAAATGGCGAAGTTTGGACAAAGATTCGTCCATTCTTGACACTTAACCAGTTGAGATGTTGGAATGAAAAGCTGAAAAATTAATAATGAGAAACTGACCGTTTTGAAATGTCTAAAGCGATTTTACTAACATCCAGTAAAAAACTATCACACCACTTTTTGTGTATGATACCGACATGAACATGAGGCTTGTGCGTGGGCAATTAGGTGTACAATTGAGTGACAATACAAAAATACCAGGCCTAGATCTCCAATGTAGAAGCAAACTAGTATTAAAAATAATGCCAATTTACCCAAACTCAATAAGCTCAAATACATCACATTGAATGTCCTGACTCACTCAGACCGAGTGTCTCAGTTTACAATAAGTCATACCTGAAATATTAACGTAATTTTTTAAGAGGGATGTATCAATATAAAAAAGGAAAAGTTCAATTCTGTTCCATCGAATTTCACAATTTGCACTGTTGCCTGAAATATTCAGGACATTTTAAAAATGTTACGCAACAATAGGCTAATAAAAAAGGAAAGGTTCAATTCTGTTTCATCGTTCCAATTCTGAATTTGGCAGTAAATGAAAGGTGAAGCATAAATAATCAAAGCTAACGATTTTCGTGATATCACTATGGCTAATTTGTCACCAATTCAATCACGTATTTGCATTTTACACAGCCTAGATAGAGAAAAGTCAAGTGCGAATTAGTCTAATCCATTTACAGCGTGACTTAAAATCAGTTTAGTCTGTTACGGTATTGTTGATTGTGAAAAAATAATACAACAAATATCTTTCTACAAACGGGATTTAGGATATTGCCCTCATGTCCTTTCATCAAGGATAAATCGGTTAGGATTACTTTCCAAAATATCACACTCTGTTATGATTTAGTATGTTCAAAATAATAAGAGTTCATATAGCTTGTGGTTAAAGTGGAAGGTTGAAGCTTGATACACTGTAATTTCATTAAATAGAACAGTTAAAATAAACCTTTTAAGGTTGAAAGGTCAACTGTGATTATTATTTCTTCTGTGGTTATCATTCTTTCTTGAACTTTTGGTTATTGACGATGTTAATGACGTGAATACTAGTGTCTTTGTTTGCTGACGATGGGAGTCATGTCTTGAAACGCGTCCGATACTATTCACAAATAATGTGAGTTCTGTCGTAAAGGCAAGATCACATATTTTATATTGATATCACGTGTATTATTTATTAGTACATCTCATTCAAATTATGCAGTGAATGAGCAATGATCTATTGTTAATTTTGAGAGAAAATAGAAAAAACTCAAATATAAAGAGTAACAATGAAAGAAAATTAGGGAGAGCTAAGATAAATATATTATAAGTCTAAAGAGGATAGATGTATATATAGATATAGGATATAAGTAACTATTTAGAGAAGAATCAAATAGAACAATACCAGGAAGCCAAGTGGAAAACCAGTATAACCTGGAAATATTTTATATTTTTTAGTATTCACTGTGATTACACTCAAACTGCAAAAGTTCTCTATAAATTGATGCATTACAAAGTATTGGAGTTCTGTTTGCAATTTGTCGAGGTTTCAGCAATAGGTAGTACTTTGTAATAAGAGTTTATCCTACCTTGTAAAATCTGTTTAACACATTCTTTAGGAGTAACATCTTTGTTTTCAACTCATTTGTTCTCAGCAACATCTTTGTCACTGAGCTTAGCAATCAGTATATGTTGTGCCACAGATTTCTTAAAGATATGCAGCGTTTCCTTGAGATATATTTTCAGCTTCTACATGGAAAACAATGCATCCAAGGAGGAAGATTCTCTTTTCGATATTATCGAATGTTTTGAATATGAATTTCTAAACAGAAGTGTCACCAACAGGATGCGTCCTGAAATAGAAAAAAATAGTAATTATGAGACGGAATTGGAATAAGATGTGTAGTGATAATTTGAACTTTCTCTTAAAACTTCACTCTATGAGAGAAGATTTCAACCTTTCCAATTAGAAATAACAATAATTCATGTTCAAGGAATAAATTCATGCCAATTCAAGATAGGCCTACACAAGTTTCATCTGATAAAATGAAAAATATTCGAAAATAACGTTCTATAACCAAACAAAAACGGAAAAGTAAACTGAACTATCGTATAATCAGGCACTGATAGAAGTTTTTATTGAATATTTATCATGATAAGCTCTAAAACTAAGAGCTCACGCCTTTTAATCTGTCGAATCGTCTTTTAATCAGATACTAAAGTTTGTTTGTTGTTATTGTATGTTTGTTGTTATTATTTGTTTGTTGTTTTAGTTTGTTTGTTGGTTTTGTTTGTTTGTTGGTTTTGTTTGTTGTTTTTGTTTGTTAGTTGGTTTTGTTTGTTGTTTTTGTTTGTTGTTAGTGAATATTAAAATATGACTTTGATCATGCAAATGAATGAATCGTCTAATTTATCGGTCAATTGTTATCAAATGTATTGGTCGAATACTATGGACTTCTCTAAATTAGTATGAATCTTTTTTCGAAGGATGAAGCCCATACAGGTCTAGACCTGGGCGTGGGTAATGAATTGGATGATGGTGATTGATGAGTTGGACCTACAGTTTTAGGTGGGTTCCGAACCACCGGGAAGTGATTTTACAGCAGAGAACAGAGTCTTTTTTGCTGGCTAATCCAATCGGCCACCCTTACAAGATAGCCCAGGAGATTCGTAGCTTATCTCTAATTGAACAGATACCTGCTGCGGCAATCGGCTATCACTTCCCTATCTAAACTGTTTTATTAGTCGTAGTACAAGATGGCAGTCACATTGCAACTAAAAAAATAATAAATAGGTTATTACATGCAATAGACAAAAACGGAAATAAAATATTTTTGTGATCTGAATATTGTTAATAATTGTTATTCATTGTTATATAAGTGCATTAGGAATGATATTATAAAGGTACGGTACTACGTTAGAATGAGAACTGTCCAATTGATTTCAAGTCTAACGTAGCTATCTTTTTTCTCTTTCCAACAATAACTTGACAGTGTGTCTAAATGGTGAATGTCTATTCAGTAATTGAGTTTGAGGTTCTTTTGAATGAATAAATAGGCTCATTCTCTATCGACCAAAGGGACATTGCTGAATTAGGAGCACTATTCAATAGCTAATAAGTCTTTCATAACTACTTGGTAAAGAGTAATGTGTAAATGTACCTTATGTTGGCATGTCATATTACATAACTATTACAAACCTAATTGAAAAGAGATAATTTCATTCCTCCACAATACGTGGATAGATTAGAATGAAAATTCAAACGATTTTTCTCCAAAATGTTCTTGATTAATTGGGACAACGAATAGTTCAATTAATCAATCAATATTCATTCTTCTTAAAAATCATACAAATTATAAGCATGAACTCATATTATAAAGAATATTCTCCTCACCTAGACTCAAGTCAGTTGATAACAGATTTCGGAACCCAACTGTAGGTCCAACTCATCAATCACCATCATCCAACTCATTACCCACACACAGGTCTCAGACCTATGTGGGCTTCATCCTCAAAAAAAAGATGAATCCCAATCAGCACTTGATGACTATCAAGTAAGTTATCTTTGTGTCTTTGCTTTATTGTATTTTTGTCATGAATAAATAAATAAATAAATTTGTCATTAAACTTACGGGGAGGAATCTCCTCAACAGTTCTACAATTATTTAACAGTGCAACTGCTATCCTCAGTTATTTAGATAACAAGATTAATGTATAACATATGAAAATAAGAAATACTATATATAGAGTTCGTATTCATATTTTCAAGTTCCAGGATAATTAAGACGATACAATTATTTTATTAAAAATTGGCTACATAAGCTTGAATTGTCTGCATCATTAGTGAACAAGATCTATCTTGTTTAAGGCTGTGCGCAGGGTTTTTGGTCATAATTTTTTTTCGAAGTTTATTGTATTGGATATTATTAAGGTATTGAAATGATGACTATTGCCATGATAAATTATTTTTTTCATCAAATATATTATGGAATATGGGAGTTCAAAGTTGATATTTTTTGGTTTTTGGGGGCAATTGATCTCTCCTACAAGTTATTTTAAAATGTTGATAATTTTTTTAAAAATAAAAGACACATTGAGGAACAAAATTACATATTTTTCATTATGATTAAATAATTAGTTTTCTCAAAATAAATGTTTTAAGGCATGCGATAAATTTCAGTTTTTCAAAAAATTATTTTGAACCAATTGTTAAATTGAAATAAAAAATGTGTCATTCTTTTCCCCAAGGTGTCTTTCAGTTATAAAAAAATTATAAAATGTTTAAAATAACTTGTGAGTTCAATTGCCCCCAAAAACTAAAAAATTTCAACTTTAAACTCCCATATTCCATAAAATATTTGATGAAAAAAATAATTTCTCATGGCAATAGTTAGCATTTCAATACCTTAATAATATCCAATACAATGAACTTCGAAAAAAATTATGACCAAAAACCCTGCGCACAGCCTTAAATATCACACTATACCACAACATCTCACCGGACTCTGACTCGGATGTTACATTAAAATCTTTCAAATATACAATAATTAGAAATTACTGCAATTTAGTTTGAAAAATTGAACAAACTCCGAAATTTCTCATTTCAAGGAAATTATTTGCTTTCATTAGAACGAAATAATATAACAACTCAAACATTTAATAACAAATTTCTAAACTTCTAATGAGAGTACAGGCTTGAAATAATGAGGCTCTCTCTGATGTAATTTGTGCAGCAAATAAAAGTCTAAAAGGTCATAAACTGTTTTTCTAGCAGTTAGGTACAGGTTTAGAAAAGTAAAGCGAAAGTAGAATTTCTTTTCCGCAATTCGCTAGTATCGGAAGTTTCAGGAAAGAAAACTGTAATATGTTCTAAATATATTAATAATGTCTTACGTTTGATTATAATACCGCTTCATAGCAACTACTTTACATTATGTTTTAAGATTCTAAGAAAACGGACAAGATAATATGATTCATAACAGTAATTTACCGCATTGTTTAATACTCCATTACCCGTGACATATATATCTTCCATTACAATGTCTCTAATCTGATTCAATTAAGGAGATGTTGAATATTTGGTAACACCAAGTACATTGTAACAATGAACGGTCCATTAATGTGTGTGTACGGTACTTCACGGTTGAAATTATTCATTGTAATATTTCATGGATATTTCGTTGAATATTTCATTAAAATTCTAATATGGATCAGTTAATAAAGTTTCCATTAAATAAGTCCATATTAAGATCTGCAGTGTATCATAATTGGTGAATTTCTAAAGGATGGGTACAACGAATGAATTTGAACCAAGACTTTTAGTTGAAAATGTCAAGATAATAAAAACTAACATGCCGATCTAAGACGCTTTTGAAGATGAGTATCCATAACTCGAAAACGTTTGGAAAAAAGTGAGTAGAAATATTATTTATTCACAAATAGATTGACTGAATTAAAGTCGTTGAATTTATAATAAAAAGTTAATATTAGCAACGTAGATCGTTATGGAACAAGAAATCCAAGAATAAAAATAGGTAGGGCAGTTCAACCTATAAAAAAGATGACATTAAAAAATGGCGATGAAGAAAGATGAAATGATTTTTTTCAGCTGAAAATTTCAAGAAGCTAATAAAAATAGGTTTTTAAATCTGAAATAAATATTATATTATATATTAACTTTTTAGGTAAATTTAACGACTTGCAGTCACTTTTAATTAAGAATAAAGTTCGAAATCGTTCGGCCTCGAAAGTGAGTAAAATATTACCGTACTTATTCTTAATTAAAAGTAACTGCAAGCCGTTAGATTTACCTAAAAATTTAATATTAACAACATAGAACAAGAAATCAAGGAATTAAATATATGATAATGGAGGCAGGAAAAACTGATTAATGTGATGGAAAATCAAAAATAGCATAAGAGCATTACAGACCATTATGATCTATTGATGAGTTTCCAAATAGAATAGGACAATAATTATTGTATATCCATTGAATTTATATTTCAAAGCAGAGCACCCACTACGTGCTAGAAATAACTTTCATTATCTACTTCATCATCCTGAATTATTTTCCAGTACAGTCGATCGCATAGACTAGAAAAACTTCAATCATCAGTACCGAAATGTTGGAGTTGTTGAGTTTCATAACTTTTTTTATCTATTCCTCCATTAAATTTTAAACAATTTTGACAATTATCTTGCTTTTCTAATCTCTTTTCCACTTTTATGAACCTTTAATACTATTCAATCCTTTAATTAACAAAATTTTTAATCATAACTCCGATTTCGAATCATACAACTGAAATTTCGCAAAAACATGCTCCCAAACTCAAAATATAACTTATAATACAAAAAGTATCAACCGCCCATTTCTTGAAAATTATATGTTCCACTTCATTGCTGCATATAAATCTTTTATATTTTGTTGATATAGACCCCTATAAGGCTACATAAATTCATGAAACAAAAATATCTTATTCTTAATAGATGCTTGTTATCTTGTAAGACTTTTCCCTGCCTTTTTATAACATATACTCTCATTCTATTTTTTGGAAATTATCTTCTTATATTAATCTCTCCTTGATTTTTTCTTGTCTTCACATGTGTTTCTTTCCATTTTCTTTTCTCATACACATCATATAACCTTCATTCTTTCAATTTATAAAATTTTTAATCAGATCTCTACATGTAATTATATTCGAGCACCATAACATTTCAAGGCAAGGTCTTATCGTGAATTATGATCGATATTTTAATAGGGCGTGCATGAAGACGGTCCCACCTCAAATTAGTCAAAAAACAAGCTACAAGCAAGGAGCTGATACTGGAGTTAATTAAAAACAGGTATGCATATGCCAAATAAATTTACGCGTTGAGTTATTATATGTCTGTCCAAGTAGGCCAATTGATGTTTTGAGCTATGTGGGCCAACCTTGCTCTGAAACCAAACTGGATCTACTGGGCATGTTTTCTTCTATCATAAAGCCTTGCTCATTATGCAATAGCTAACATCTTTCAGGAATCTGATGTCAGCGAGTGTTCAAAACGTATTCACCAAAACAGCCTCCCACGAGACTCCATAATCAGCTAATATTCTTGCCCAAGCATTCAGACTCTAGTCAAAATAATAATAGTTCGTGGGTTTTATAATCTCAGTGCTTGTCTCATTATGTCAAATCCTAAGGTGGATAATCAGTTAAAGTTTACATTGAAAACAGTTTGTGCAACCTCACGTGTGATGCCCATTAGTGTTGAAGATGCAACTAAAATATTCTAGTGCTTTTTTCCAATGACACTGTCCTTAAATTTTGTTCTTATTTCTCGAATAAGATGGATTTCATAATCCATCACTAGTTCATATTGGTGATTGTGTTACGTCTAATCCCTCAGCTTCGTCCTCTATTGCTTCTGCGTTGAAAGCCTTGATGTTTACTCATCATGGATTATTATTGTACGGATAGGCTGTTTCAGCTGCTATTTAAAAAAACCCCTTAGATATCATTATAATAATACTATCGAGTGACCTGGCTGGCTCAGGTCTGGGGTCAGAGTTATCAGGTACTAAAGTACTGTACTAAAATATGTTTTGTTGAGTAATATTAATATTTGACATAATTGTAACAATGATGAAAAAATATTGTGTGGCCAGCCTGGTTGGTTTCAGAGTTTTCAGTTCGCACCTGGATAATTCAAGGGCCTCTGACGTGCCTTAACGACTGTTTTTAGGCAGCGGGGACCGACAGGCTTAACGTGCCCTCCGAAACACGGGAGTGGCCTTAGATATAAGACCTCTGTACAAGGAATACAAGGAATGATGATTGTATGGATGACTTGAATGGATATGCTAGAATTGACAATATAATGCACTGAATTTATAATGGATAACAACTTTATGTGTTATATATTTTAAACTTTCCAATATTAAATTCGATACATATTTGGTGGAAATGGCAAAATAGCTTGGAATCAAAATCGTCTTACTGCTTCACAAGATAGAGAAACAGAAGATCAAATTTGGTTTATTTAATTTACAAGCAGGAGAAAATTTTGAATAAAATTCCCATTCAACAATGAGTTTTTACTTTTTAATAACAGTTGAAATGTAACTGAAAATTTTCTAACCATACATTTTACTCATATGAGGACCTAATAGGATATCATTGAGTAAAATGTTTTAGGGATGTTTTCAAGGTCTGGAATTTTAGATGTTAACATCGTTTTGCAGACCATAAATTACATTTCTTCTTCTTTCCTCTACTATATCTACCTTCTATTTTGTTTCCAGCTATTCTATTATTTTTTTGTTTAGGGGTTTTTATACTGTTATTTAATGCCGTTTTGTTATTGTATCTATTTTGACTTTGTCAGCATTTCAACTTTTGTTTTGTGATTTCCTTGTTTGATTTGAGACAATCTACTGCATTGAATGAGGTTTGTTTTGGCATTAGCTGTAAGCCACTATTATTTGTCATTTTCATGCATGTATTTGAAATAAAAAAAATGCATGAATAACTAAACCTCCCTTGGAACATTTTAAGAAAAAATGGAGTGCAAAGAAAAATTATTGTATAGTTGATAATTGAATAATTAAATATAAATAAATAATTATACACTGTCTAAGAAAATTAATTACCACAACAATCCAATCAAAAAATGAGCACCTCTGTGTTTTTGAAATACAAACGAATTGAGTAAGATATTGACATTTTCCAAGACTAAGCGTAGGCCCACGACTCTCATCAGCCAATTTCTTGCGTTTAATTCGCTTTTATCAAAAGAGATCAACCACTTGCTAGTAGAATACCTAACCACTTATTGGTGGAATAATCACTTACTAGTAGAATAACCACTTACTAAAAGACAAGTCATCTGTGGTTAGACAGTTGATCTCAAACGATTAAACCTGATTGAATGACAAGTTTCAGTTCAATTTCCATGAAAGATTACTTATATTTTTAATACACGTCAAGCAAGGATAATGAAAAACGTACTTTTTGTGGAATGAAACATGATTCAAGAACTTATTCCTGTAGTCGATCAAATTGCTTGAAACCAGTTCCCGGGTCTTCAACCTGTGGAAAATTGAGATTAAAATTATATAACTTTTGAAAGGTGAAATCATTACAGATTTTGCCGTATCTTAGTCTGTAATGTATTTGCACATTTAACATGTGAACTTCTAGTTGCATCATATATGAACTATAAGCATAATCTAGAGGGAATTGATAATGATATGCTCACTCATAACAATATAAGATGCCTTCACATACTTTGAATAGCTTATCAGTTAAAATTACATTTTTATTCGATATGGTAAAGGTTCTTTTTTCTTAATGAAGTTGTCATTATAATAAATATCAAATATCTTTTTCTTTTCCCACTTTTCATTGTCATTTTCTTTCTCCTATTGCCATCCTCTCACTTTTCCCTGCCAACTCCTTGTTTCTTTACTAATTTTATTACAATATTTAGTTTATTAATATTTATAGTTGATAAAGCTTTTTATAGTGTACAAGAGTTCCTTTCAAATCAAAACTAAGCCTCACCTCATCTAATTGATATAGTAATTAGCCTACGGTAACTATAGTGTATAATATTGTATAATTGTTAATCCGACTTGCCTTACACTCCTTAACTGGAGTCTCCAAGATGTAATCTACAAAAAATATTGCTCCTTCTTTTCAATAATAATTTTTCTCTTGTTATGTTACTTTCTTTCCACCTCTGCTTTTTATATTAAAAAACCACAATGAATTGAGCTTCAGCCTCTCCATCAACCTAGTAGCTTGGGCCGGCATTTACAAACTTACCCTGAGGTCAAACACAAGAAAAACTCGTGACAAAAGGGAGTGTTTGGGGAAGTGATTATTTATGAGCCGTGCTAGGTGTCTGTTTAGTCGGATAAGACACGAGTGCTTGGTTTGCACTTGTAGTGGTGACCACTTTGACTTGGCCAGCAAAAAGGACTTTGTTCTCCGCTGTAAAATAACTTTCTGGTTGTTCGGAACCCGCCTAAAAGGTCCAACTCATAAATGGCCACCATCCAAAAACTTTAGCACAGGATTTAGACCAATGTGACTTCATCCTACGAAAAAAGAAAAGTCTTACAAGAAGGGCTTTAAAGTCTGCCTTTAGACAATAAGAAAACTGGAAATGACATGAAAAATTCTTAATTAGGCTGAATGAAGACTGTGGATTCTCTTCTACCATGCACTCAAGCTCGTCAATCTGTAGGTTCCTAATAGGAACCTTGATATATTTCAGTGTTCTAGACACCTTTTATAATCTTAAAATTCGTATGTTCGTATCATTAGATCTATCCTAAGCTATAAAAGAATAGGCGAAAAATAAAGCTCTCAGAATTTCAGGACCTTTTAGTTGTGCAACAATATAAAAACAAAAGCCTTGATAAGAATCTTCTATTGTGCGTGCAAAATTCAAGACACAAGAAAGTAAACTGGCAAAATTGAATCAATAAAAATGGTGCACGTTTTCCAGAGGACCCTGCACAGATTAGGTTAGGTTAGCTAATATTATACTTTCGCTGTCACTCCTTATAAGGAAGGGCACGAATTCACAAACTGTCCATTGTCCATGGGGACGGAACAAAGAAGACGCTAAGAGCAAGAGCAGAAATTTCTCATTCTTCATCATTCTCTCTTTCTCTAACTCTTATTTACAAACTCTAGTTACTCATAACTCAGGTCCAGGAGGCGTGGGGTTCTCCTACCTTTCATAGCTGATGGCCCAGCTATTATTTGGGGGAACAAAGTGACACTTCTGGACAAACCAACAGAGTTGTACAACAATATTTTTCACAGCTTTAAGCCACTGCTTGCTTTGTCTGCTGAAAAATGTTAAGGTTATGTAACAGAGGGCTGAGTGACTTACCGTATCCATGAAAATATGTCAAACACATATATAAATGACGTCAACACACAGGAATTACAGCGTAAGAAAACGGTTTTTATCACAATTTTACAATAATTTTTCAAGAGGCCAAAGTTCATTTGGTTCAGTGATATCTAGTCTAAGCTAGTTACTTTCTTTTTTCTAGTTCTTTTTATCATTCAATTTCATCTGTGATGTTTTCCATGACGAAATACTTAATGAACAATCTGAAATATTAAAACTGACACTGTATTTCACTTTTATATATTGTTTTAATCACTTATATTGGAGATGCTTGAGAGATGCATTTCACCTCTGAAAAGGAAGGATGCATATCACTTCTGAGGCTGACGAAGCTTCTTTTCAGAAGTGAAATGCATCCCTCAAGCATCTTCAATATAAGTGAGTAAAACAATATAAAAGTAAAATACAGTGTCAGTTTTAATGTTAGATTATTCAATTTCATTTACTTATCTCATATTTTCATCTAGGCTACTTTATCTTTTTCCTTTAACAAACTTCCTTCTCTTTTTTCTTCAAGTTTATCCTCCAACTATATTCGACAAACTGGCAGATCTTCCACAGCCATCAGATACAGAGAACACATAAGAGCCCTCACCCAATCACATACAAAATCAAATTACGCCAAACATCTACTCACAAAAAATCATTTGTTCACCAACATAGATCAGAAACTCCAAATCCTTTACATTGCCCCAAAGTCAAAAACTCAATACTTTAGAATAATTTGAAATTTACAAACATTCCATTCCACATCCTCAACTCATACTCAATGACCAACTTAATTTCAAATCACATACCCTCTTCAGCATCATCACAAACCCCCTTTGAAAACACCTCCATCACATCTACGTCCCCCACTACATCCACTTCTCTCACTACCACCCTACCACCACCATAGACCTTACATTCTAGAGAACCAGTCTGCAACCAAGCGCCGAAGTAGAACTACATAGTTCGAAACGCGTCCGCCGCGACTCCAAAATGTCAGTTCTGCACAGCAAGTTTCTACACATGAATATTTAACCTACTTATTTGAATCAGTAGACCTATTAATGAGATTTTTGGGTTTGAATGCGACACCCAACACTGTGAAAACGGTGTATGTTTTTATTGGTGATAATAAACGACAAGAAAAAGAAGATGAAAAAGAAGAAAGCGACTGCCCCTCATCACCACAAAATGCACTTTTTCCTAGATTTTATACTCTATAGTCTTATCCTATCATCCTTTTATTTTGTCATCTTTTCCTTTTTCTTTTCCAGTACTCACCTTTCTCTCTAAGGGTCTCCCCACCATGAAAAGCCATACGAATTTACTTTACTTACCTTTCTCTCTATCTCTTTTCTGCATCAATTTTTCAGTATATATACCTCCTTTCCATCCATTCTTTTCCAGTATCAGCTAGTTCATTTTCACTATTTCAACCTACTAGTTCACTATCCACTTTTTGCTCCTGTTACGGTATTTCGCAGTTCAGTTCGTGAATAATAATGCAGATTATCATATTGGTTTACCATTAACTAATCAGAAAGGGGTAAACGCCCTAGCAATAAAAAACTTTTTTCATAGCGGCTGATGCCCATATAAATATGGAGACTTGTGTGTGGGTAATGAGGTGAATGGGTGAATGCTGGGAAACATCCATGGCTGAATTAGATTCGAACCCAAAACTGCAGGAAATGAAGCCAGCCAGAGCCTTCTTATCTTATCGCAGACAAGCGCTCCAACCAATTGCGCTACCAGAGCCGCCTAATGGAATGCATTTCCATTTAAAATATTTTATTTCCATTTAAAACTAAATCTAAACAAATACATATACATATAAGACTACATGACTAAAACTACCAAAGATTACATTTTTTATAAACATATTATTTCAATACATAATTTAATCCTCAATCTATCCAATTTTAACTTACACAAAATTTTTTCCACCACCTTGTTTTCTTCTTCTTCCCTTTTCTTCCCTTTTCTTCTTCTTTCACTTCCCTTTTTTCCGTTTTCTTTAACTTGATAAAACTTGCAACTTATAGAAAGAATCTATAAAACTACTTATTTTTTTCTTATTAAAAATTATATTATCCATTCATTGTATTGTAAATGTTTTTGATAAATACATTTGATTTTTTTTTTAACTTCACTACTAATAGCTGTTACAGCTGTATGACGAGTAAAGTAGCCTATGCTGAAAATATCTGGTAATAAAACGGTTCAGCAGTAAGAGAAAACAAATAATTTGAACACGAACACAAGATTTTCAAACATAAACACGCTACATTCAGTAACAAAACAATTTTTCAGGTTCTCAGGAGCTACAGCATATTATCGAAAACGAAAAATTAGAAATTAAAAAACAGCCATTTGGATTAGGCAGTTGAAATTAATCAGAACTTTCATTTTATTTATTTTTTTTTGTAGATTACGTCTTGGAGACTCCAGTTAAGGAGTATAAGACAAGTCAGATTAACATTAGATACCATAATTAATTACTATATCAATTAGTTGAGGTGAGGCTTAATTTTGATGTGAAAGGAACTCTTGTACACTATAAAAAACTTTATCAACTAAATATTTCTTCAATTGTTTTTTAAATATCTTTATATTTTCAAGACTCTTTAAAAACTGCGGTAGCTTATTGTAGAATTTCCTACCAATATAACTAGGTTTTTGTTTGAATAAGCTACTATTGTGACTCACCAAGTGATAATCTCCTCGGCTTCTTGTATTATAATCATGTACGTCAAGATTTTGGTTAATATCATTCGTTTTTACATATAAAGTTGCTTCATACACATATAAGCAGGGTACAGTTAGGAGACCAAGTCTCTTGAACAACGGCCTACATGAATCCAATCTATTTACTCTTTCTATACACCTAACTGCATGCTTTCTTTTGGATCTTAAACACCCTATCAAGATTTTGTTTTGATGAATTACCCCATACTAAGATAGCATACCTAATATGTGACAGTAAGAGCCCATGGTAAGCTGTAAAAAGTAACTTTTTGCCATTCAATCTAGCGAGCTGTCGCAGGACAAATACCCCAGATTATATTGTAACTAGTAGAGGTTAAGCACCTGACTGCCATCCCAACGGTTTGGGGTTCGATTCCTGGCATTTTTTTACCATCATTCACCACATGTGGGCATCATCAACGAAGAAATCTACTTATTTTTTTCTTTTTTAAAATATGATCACGAAATCTTCTTATTTTTTTCTTCTTTAAAATATGATCACACCATGAAAAATAACACAGTAATAAGGAGTTGAAAGACACCGGCAAGTTCATATCTTTATTAGCAAATATCACGACGATATTCCGATATTATTTCCATTCAAATAGTAGAAGGAAATGGAAGAATGGCGTGACAGAGCATCGTACGGTATCAGATCTGAAATCACGACTCAATTGTTACAAAAGTTCAATTCTGTACCTTTGAAATCGATCCCAATCAGCACACCTATTGAGATATTGAGTAATAGTTTCTTCCTACCATACTACTACAGAACAAGTTATTCTAATAATGAGAATAATTGTGTCGAGAATAATGAAGTCAGAGGACCACCATTGAAAACTTGTTGCAAATCTAATAGATCTGGTCAAAAGATTTGTTTCATAATGCCTATGCATGATTTTAGTACCGGCACCTGGATAACTAACTTGATTCCGATTCAGTTCATTTGCATCACAATTTGTATTTCCTCATTTTATTACTGTAGCCTATTAAGTGGTCTATCACGTGACTTTCATTATATCTAGTTCCAACGCATCATTAATTCACACCTATTATTGATGCGAAACGATCCTAGTTGAATTTGACCTTGGCTAGCCCACTTTTAAAAGATGGTGGATGATGAAGAAGAACAGGTGCACATTTTCAAGTTAATTTGAATTGAGTGCCAAGTTATCCAATGGAAAAATATTAAATTCCTGGATTTCTTGTTCCATGACGAACTGAGTTGTTAATATTAACTTTTTAAGTGAATTCAACGACTTGCAGTCAAATTTTTATCAAGAATAAGTAGTATTTCACGTTCTCTGTAGGCCGAACGTTTTCCAGTTGTTGAAAGCCATCTTTAATAAGGATGGTGAAGGATGCCTTGAAGATGGGTTTCAACAACTCGAAAACGTTCGGCCTACAGTGTAAGCAAAATACTACTAAGTAGTATTAAGTCTTATTAGTCTTAATAGAATAAGTCTTATTCTTAATAAAAATTTGACTGCAAGTCGTTGAATTCACTTAAAAAGAAAAGTATTAATTTATAGCGAATATCTGGTGAATGTGAACCAATAGTAACATGCTCAAAAGTTTTTCGTTGTTGTTGATTTCAAATTAACAGGATAAACTTAATTTGAATCTTTCAAAAACTCGTGGAAAAATTTGATTTTCAATAATTTTTTTGTTCTTAAAGCTGCACTTTTTCCAAAATGAGTAAAAAAGTTTTTTTTTTAATTTAACATAATTATCGATTTATTCATTAATACATTAAGTAAGACTAATAAATAAATATAAATTTATACAATATAATGAAAAGATTCAACATTTAGCCCAACACTGATTTATTTACAGAATTTCGACTATAGAATAAATATCTAGAAGGTTAAGTGTGTCTCACTGAAAAATTATGCTTGAAAAAATGTAACTTCATTATTTTTTAGTTGAAGAATATTTCAATCTAATATCAAAACTGAGGTTCTATTTCAATTTAATATATTGTCTTTACTCACTTATATTGGAGATACTGGAGGGATGCATTTCACTTCTGAAAAGAAGCTTCGCCAGCCTACGTCATGCATCACATCACAAAAGTGAGAAAAGACAATATATTGTCAGTTTTCATATTAGATTGTTCATTAAGTATTTCGTCATGGAAAACATCACAGAAGAATATTAATTTGAAAGTTCACTTTATCAAAGCACTAAAACATTCCAGTATTTCTTGTTCCATAACGATCTACGTTGTTAATGTTAACTTTTTAAATGCCAATGGCGTTTGAAAATGGGTCTTCATGACTCGAAAACGTTTGTCCAAAAGTGAGTAGAATTATTATTCTTTCTCAATTAAAATTGACTGCATGTCGTTGAAATTACCATAAAAATTAATCACTGAAACAGTTCAAGTGGATAATATTGGATTTTGTATTAATTTTCATCAATAATAACTACGGTACCATGTGTAATCAGATTTGAAATGTGGTGTTTTTTTATAAATACAAGATAAAATTAAATGAATCTTGCTTAGAAATAAATGCATAGTATGCCTAAATAATGGAAAATTACAATAAATGAATTACCTAAATCAGTATTCTATATAAATTAATTGGTTTTTTGTTATAGGCTAAATTATTAATCGAAAAAAATTCATAGAGTACAATCTATTTTTTCAATGCATACAAATTTCTTGAATCAAGGCATTTACAAAATTAAAAAAGAAGACACTGTGACTAGAATGAAGGGAGAATATATAGCAACAGCAGCTACAGAGTCTCGTCTTTTGACAAGAAGATTCTATGGACTTTCACTTCAAGAAATAATTTGTTTTGTCTCCAGTACAGAAGATTTCAATTCCAGAGCGAAGGTAAACAAACCTTTCACAGTATGCCAGACTGCAATTATTCCTATTCCAGCCAGCAGTTGGTGATTGATTCATATATAGGACCAGCAATTACCGTACCACAAAAAACCTATTAATATCAATATAGGTTACATCCCAAAAGCTACAGAGCTTTTTCCAAAGTGAAAGTAAATTACCAACAATACTGCAGAAAAACTATTGAAAATATAATATTGATAATTGAGCCACAGAATTGGTCTATTTGCTCAGATATTAAACATTTTGGGGAGAAATATGAACGCAAATTCATTGCTAAGGCTTAGAAGTATTCTTAAAAGAGAAAATGTTATAAATTCATTGCAATCTTTTATTATTACTAATTCTATTGTTGATAAACAGCCCCTTTGAGCTTATCGCTTGTGTGTAGGTAATAAATCGTTAAAATAAAATAACTGTAGTTATTGTAGTTAATAATAGTAGTTAAAGATAAAATGTTTATTAAAACAATAATTATAGTTGAAGATAAAATGAAACTCCCGTTGAAAAAACTTGAAAATTTTCTCTTTCGATCATAAGTTTTTTCTATCCAATAATGCTCATTTTAGTTCTATACATCTTTATTTTGTAAGATTATTCAAGATTATTTGTCATAAATTAACGTTTGAATTAATTTTTTTGGCTAATGATCGATGTCCTCATGACTCTGATAATTGTGTTCATTCATTCATTTTTATTTGCATCAAACAGCACTACATATTCAAGCAACGCTTGGTAGCATTTGACATGTCATAATTTTAGAAATAAACATATTATACAGTAGTTCTATAAATTTAAACATTTTCAGAACATACGTGGCTATTTTTGTGTGTTGAGGTGAATGATTACACAGAAAATACCAGGTAAACAACGGGAATCGAACCCGCAACCACAGGATTAGTAGTCAGTAGGAGTCTTATCAGAGATAAGCGCCCCAACCGATTATAATTTAATAGAATAATGCAATTTAATATAATAATGTAATTTAATATAATTCAATATAATTTGCGGCTGTCAATATTTTGTGGTTATATTATTATTATTATTACTGGTATCAAGGAAGTAGTAGTTTTAAGTCCTCTTATCTGCTTTTTCATGTAATGTTTGTAAAATAAACTAATTAAACAATTATGATAGCTTCAAAGAATGAACGAGAAATGATAATGTTCAATAGAAACACATTTCTCAGATAACAACCTGAATTTTCATTGTGAACATTAAAAGTAAACAAAATTTGTTTAAATTTGAATATGCTACTTTTTACAAAGAAAAGTTGTGCATGCTCATGCTCACTAAATCATTATTTGCTTTATTTCAAGTAAGGAATTCCCATAAGTCTCAACCATTCATTTCCAAATAGATCACGAACAAAAATATCCCAAACGTATGAAGACCATCCTAGTTCCTAGTCATCTTCTATTGATATTGTATGAATGAAGTGTTGACTCATAAATAGAAGCAAAAGAGGGTGTTGTCCGTAGCTATATATGAGTTCAACAGCATGTTATTAACATAAAAACACTGCTGACATTTAAATTCTTCACGACAAGCAGTTGGTCTGAAACTGAATTACGTAATGCACAGCAACTGGTTGGGTCTTCAATTTGTAGCACTCCTTGAGGATGTAGCATGCTATAGATGTGGATCAATTCAGACTCATTTCACGAGCAATTAATTCGGACATTATCATAGAACGATTAAATGCTAAATCGTTAGAAGTTACTTCATACAGTTCCACTCTGGTTGTTTGCTGGTATGCAGTTGTCATTATTTGTCTTTTTTATTTACAACTTTTTTTTTAATTTTTATTGCTAGGGTGCACTGGGGTCTGTTTGCTGGGCCAAAGTCGATTCAGACAAAAACAAAAAACTCTGACATTTAAATACATAACAATTGTTTTTTTTTTGAAATATTAAACAAAAAGACATCATTGAAATAATACGCCTGTTGAAATATAAAAACAAAAAATACATCATTTCAACAGGGCACAGTTATACAGACATTGACACAAATTTAGACACACTACACTTCCCTCACAGCCAGAAATTCAATCTTTTAGAACAATATGAGATTTACAAACACACAAAGCAGCAACCTGACAACATTTTAAATTATCAACTTAACTTCTTATCACATACCCTCTTTGACAAAAATACCAATTTCAAACCTCCCGCCTACTCATCCTCCCACCCCTTCATGTATAAACCCCAAACTCATGCCTTGAATCAGTGTTCTATGGGTTGTCTGACGATGCTCTTGACAACAGAGTGAAATGGCCGTCACGCCATAACGTGAGTTATAATTTCCACTTAAAAAGTGTTTTTAAGTTTTTATTAAAAATACGGTACTCATTAGTCAAATCTACCATAACTATACATTGATCAGTGAAATTCATGGCATCTTTGTTGGATCCTATGATGCTCCTGTATGCGGACATAATTTCACAATGAAATTATTTGCATACAGTATTATTTCTGCAGATATTTTTTTTTGTAATATTTTATTTCTTGTACATGATAGTTAAGTTGAACTAAGTATTTTTTCTTTGTAACTTCTTGGTTTCTCTCCTAATAATTGATTGTTTTATAATAATTATTATTTTTTATCATGTATAATTTTTTTTCCTGTGTATTTTTTTGCTTGTTTGTATTTGCGGAAATAAAGATTATTATTAAGAAAAAAATTTGGGGATTAAGAAATCTGAATGTTTTGTCTTTTTGAAATTTTTTGGCCATTGAATCACTTCATCATTTGACTGCTTCATTTATATTTTGTTTCACATAAATGAAGCTGTACGTCAAAAAAGCAATTTTTCACTCAAATAGGATATTCTGATACACAAAAGATAATATTAAAAAAGAATGCGAAAATACCGTTTCATTGTTGTATGGAATCCTAAACCATGATTTTTTACCATATTTTCCCATTTTTTGACATAATTAAAATAGGTTTTTTCATCATTATGGATATTATATTATAATTTTATTAAGGGTTTTTCCATACAAGCTTGGCTCAAGTTTTGAACTGGGAATAAAATCACCCCCCAAATCAGCCATATTACACAATATCATAGAGGACATTTTTCAAAACCTCTTGGAAGATTTTCTCGTAATGGAGTTTACTTAATTTGTTTTTCGATCCTGATATAATTGTCATAGAAGATTATTTTTTGATCAACTATTATTTATATTTCAAATATAAATAAATACATTTAATTATACACAATTAAGGTAAGGTTTCCTTAATAAAACATGAGTTCAAGTAACTCTCCTTAAACTCTAGGATAATTAATCGATATAATTGTAAATTTTATTATGGATGAATATTATACTGTATTAAAATAGTATTACTGGATGGAATTTGCTGTTCCTTCGAACAATATTATTAATAAATTACAAATAGGCCTACATATTATTTATACTAATAGGAAGGCTATTGAACAATAAATGTATTATCTCAATAACTATGTTTCAACGTTCAGTGTTAAGTATAGACAGGTTCATTGAAATTCTAATAGCCCATGGCGCCAAGCCGGGAACGGAAGATTCAGTATTGAAAAACTAGTACAGTATAGAATAGAAAGATACCTTATTCTCCACGTGTTTTAAGTAGTTCAACCCACGCTCCACTCGAATGGGACTGTGGAGACAAACGTTGCTTTCAGTTCCTTGTCATGAAAAATGACAAAAAGAAAAGATAACTATTAAGAAATCTTTCGTGTTCTGATGGTGAGAGTATCCTCTATAGAGATCGCACGTTTTTTTTTTTGTAGATTACGTCTTGGAGACTCCAGTTAAGGAATATAAGACAAGTCAGATTAACAATTATACAATATTATACACTGGTTTTCAATAATTACTATATCAATTAGTTGAGCTGAGGCTTAATTTTCATGTGAAAGGAACTCTTGTACACTATAAAAAGCTTCAACTAAATATTTTTTTTATTGTTTTTAAAATATTTCTATATTTTGAAGACTCTTTAAAACTGCGGTAGCTTGTTGTAGTTTCCTACCAATACAACTAGGTTTTTGTTTGAATAAGCTACTATTGTGACGCACTAAGTGATAATCTCCTCGGCTTCTTGTATTATAATCGTGTATGTCAAAATTTGGTTAATATCTCTCTTTTTTACATACAAAGAAGCTTCATTCACATATGAGCAGGGTACAGTTAGGAGACCAAGTCTCTTGAACAACGGCCTACATGAATATAATCTATTTACTCTTTCCATACACCTGATAGCTTTCTTTTGGATCTTTTTTTATTGTTGATGATACTCAAATAAGTCCGAGACTTGTGTGTGGGTAATGAGATAAATGATTACAAATAGATGCCAGACGGAGGAGCGGAATTCGAACCCACAAGAGCTAGCTGAAGTTGCGACGCCCCAACCAACTGCGCTAAAAGCGGCCTAAACACCCTATCAAGGTTTTGTTTTATGAGTTACTCCATACTAAGATAGCATACCTAATATGTGACAGAAAGAGCCCATGGTAAGCTGTAAGAATTAACTTTCTGTCTTTTAATCTTTCAAGCTGTCGCAGGACAAATGAAATTTTACAACATATTTTCTCAATGTATGGAGCCCTATAGATTTTCTACTGCCAAATCCAATTTTTGCCGGCTCTAAATCTCATAAGTGCAGATAAATTGTGAAAACAGTGTGTTCATCTTTGATGCTTTGGAGATAAAATCTATAGCCCCACAACAAATCTTCAATTTCAATTAAAGTTGGAGATTGCTAGCACATAATACAACCAGTTTTTTTTTTCAATTCAACCCAAGTTACATAATTTCGAGAAGTTGTGTTGTGAGTGTAGAAGACACAGAGTGGAATGCAAAAGATAAACGATTGAATCTTCCTGTCGGCGTCTAAATATGGAAGAGGGAAGTTGAGAAAAAGGCGACGACTTTTTGACCTTACTTCGTTAAAACTTTGCAATCAACAGCCACCTATGGTTCTGGAAGCTAATTCTCGTTCTTGTTTTTCATAAACGTAACATATACATCCTTCTTGAACCTCGTGAACCATTTTAAGTCTTAGCTCGAGTTATTTACGACAACAGGAACAATGAGCCCCTCCCATCTATAGCGGATTTGAGACTTCTGTTGTCTTTTCTAAACCATAACCGAAGACAGGATGTGATAGCGCAACAGACACGATTCCATCCGAGTCTGAAAAATTCAGTCTATTCTGCATGCAGCTTCAATCTTCTTACGCAACTTGTCCTTCCTATCTGTGTTTTAATACTTTGCACAGCGAAAACAGTAGGCTAATTCTAGTGGATTGCGCTGCTTTGATGCAATGTATCAATTTGATTTAATAGAGCTTTGTTGTGAGAAAAGTTTGAAATAGAAGTTCTCAAGATTGATGAGAGAAGATTTTTACAGTACTTGTTTGAACAATAGTGTTCTACCGTTAAGGTAAAATAAAAACTAATATTTAAATATATAGTGCATATATTATATAGAGTGATATGGAGCTCTGGGGTGAACTTTTGACCAAACCTCAATAATTCACCCCAGAACTACTATTTGAATGTTTATTTCATAAAAAAATGAAGTGTTCAAGTTATATAACAGAATGTATCTCAATATATAATTAATAATTTAGGTCAGACTGAGGTATTTAAAAATAAGGAATACTATAAAACTATTTGAGAGTAAATTAAAGGAATATTGTAAGAGATAAATTCTGAGGAAGTGTTGGGCTGATACATTTTATGTTCCTGTGGGGGAGATTGAGGGACGTATTGGTTTTCCACCTTTGGTACGGAGGAGGAGACACAATGACCTGGTGCTCTTATTCAGGATGTTTAATGGCGTATTGGACTGCTCTGGGCTTCTTGCGGACATTGAGGTCTGTACTCCTGGAGAGGAAATTGTTCAAAAACAATTTTCTGTAGACGCCTTCACACTACTGCCTATTCCTATAATTATAGTGGACTGGCTAGAGTGCTTCTTTCTGGTAGTGGGTATAGATTCTGCTGCAGCAGGTATAGATTTTTTGGGAGTGTCTGAAATGGCTTTTAGGAGAGCTGTAGTGCGGTTGGGTTTGTGACTGTCCTACTACCTTTTCTGGGTATTGTTTTGTCTTGACTATGTTTCTCTTCCTTGTCTGGGACCTCCTGTTCACTCGTATTTCTTATTTGGATATTTTGTGACTCTGTTGTTTTCTCTTTGCCTGCTACTTTCTTGTTTGTTTTTTTTATTCATTGATCTACTCCTGTTAACTGTGTTTGTTCTTATTTATTTATAACTGCTTCTCCTTGTTTTTAATACAGTTGTTTTAGTCTATAATTATTTTGTTATTTTGCATGATATATTTTTTTTGTGAATTTTGTATAATTGTTGTGTACTGCTGGAGTATAAATAAATAAATTATCTGAAAACAGCATGAACTATGATGGCATTTTGTGAGTTTTAAAAAGTGGAATGGTTCTCACAATATTTTCTTCTTTCCCAGCATAAAAAGATGGGTGTTGTTTCTCTTTGACTGAGGTCAGACTAAGGTATTAAAAAAAGGAATATTATGAAAATATTTGAGAGTAAAATAAAGGGATATTGTATTAAAAGAGATAAATTCTAAGAAATTGTTGGGCTGATACATTTTCAGATGAGTTAAAAAGATAAGTTTGATGGAGGTATAATTTTGATGGCTTCAAAATGATCGTCGTTATTAGCGTCTTGGGGAAAGACTCACCTGAATCCATCTTGGCTATTGTTTATTGTATACATTTTCAAGATTTATTGCCAACAGCCGCAAATCATATTTCAAGTCTGTATCCAATTTAAATGTTAATTTACGACTTGCTATTTATTTAGCGGCCAAAACGAAGTGCATAAAAGATGAAAATACTACACTATCAACGTCCATTTTACAAATTGAAATAAATCTGTTTAAAATATACGATAGAATAATGAATAAGTAGGGACTATCAGTGTATGATTAAGAGAGGGGTGCTGGACAACGAGCTCAGATTTATGACCTGGTGTAAACGATGAGGTTTCAATCAATATAGATTACTAGACGTTATAGATTTTTATATGGAGCGCGGTAGACAAAAGAAGATTTATATCGTGTGGTGGAGCCAAGCATCCCACTAAGAGGGCGTTTGCTTTGCACATCGAAGTCAAAATAGAAGTATAGTGAACGTAACGCCCAGTCTGCTGATTCTCAATGTCAGCAACCCACAATGTGTGTACCGGCTTATTAGTGGGGAAATGATTGAATAATAGTTTGACAGTGACAAGCGTTTTTGCGCTCATTTTCTAGGGAGCATATTGCGGATTTCAATCCATAATTCCAATATATTTCGAAGGTCGAAGATTGTCTCATAGCAAAGCATTGTGCTTTATAGCGCCAGCGTTAATGGCTACAAACGCGTAGGTGATATTAGTTTCTTACGCCAACGTAATACGCTATTAATTGCAAGGAAGTTTTTTGTGCCACGGTAGTAACAACTGTATTCAAATGTTTGGTCTGATGATGGATAGTTAGAATAATATTACTTGAATTGTCTCCATTTAAAAATTATTGTCTGGTATAAAATGATATAAATCAATCTAATAGCCAGCAAAAAAGACTCTGTTCTCTGCTGTAAAATCACTTCCCGGTGGTTTGGAACCCACCTAAAAATGTAGGTCCAACTCATCAATCACCATCATCCAATTCATTCCCGCACAAGGTCTCGGACCTATGAGGGCTTCATCCTCCGAGAAAAAAAGAGAAGAAAAAATGTGTTGACTATTGAATGCTGCACTGTGCAAAAGCACCTTAGCTTATAGAGTTACCTTGTGGGCTTCATCCACCAAAAAAAACTTACACTGTATTTTAATTTAATATATTATTTTCACTCACTTATATTGGAGAGATTATACTGGAGGGATGCATTTCACTTCTAAAAAGAAGCTTCAGTCTCTTTCATCAGATTGATGCAAATCAATCTAAGAAACTATTCAAGCAATGTCTATTCAACATCAGTAGATACAAATCTCCCACGGAGACTAATCATATTCTAATAAATACTAGTAGTTCTGTGAACAGTAGACCTCACGTCCAAGAATAAGGGTGCTTGTAAAGTAATTTACTCTACAATGAAAATTAATTTCGCAATTTATTTGTTTATTCAATGTTTACAGGGATTTATTCAAATGTTGTATGCTCTTATTCATGCTGTACGTTTTTTGTATCGGTAGTAGACCGGCCGCCATATTGAATTTGAGAAAAATATATATACATCGCTGGGCCTAGGAATAAGGATCATCCATTTATGAAAAATCATAGCAATTGGTCTAGGTAGCCTATTTATGCAAAGTGCAAAGTCTTTTGCTGTTCAAAGACAGCATAAATAACGCCGCTAAGGGGCCTGCCATATGATTAAAAACTGTTGACTTCTATCAGCTGTTCCCTAAGCTGTTTGGCCGGCAAGTTCAGTAGGTTAGGTCTATAAAATGGATTAATTAATAATAATTATTAGCTCCCCTATTAAAATTTGAAAAAAAAGTATTTATACATCGCTGGGCCTAGGAATAAGGAACATCCATTTGAAAAATCATAGCAATTGGTCTAGGCGTTCGTCTGTAATCGTGAGACAGAGGAAATGCCGATCGTCTTAAAGGGTAGACCTCACTATCGTTCGGTCAATTATAATTTGATTAATTTATTTCTAATATTCTGAAAATTCTTTGTTTTCTAAACTCTTTATTTTAAAACTTTTTCAACATTTGTTCAGTGCCAAATATTAATCAGTGTTGTGGAAGTCCTTCAAATTCAAATTAAGAAATCCGTTTTTTCCAAGTTCTTTATTGAGTGTGAATTTCCAATATGGCGGCTCTGGTAACGCAGTTGGTTGGAGCCCTTGTCTGTGATAAGATAAGGCTCTGGCTGGTTATATAACAATAGTTTAAAAAATATATATATAGTCTAAATATAACCAAAAAACATCAGGTATAAAGCTAGCTCACCCCCTGGGTGAACCTTGACTTATTTAATGCAAAATGAACTGGCAAATACGGCGTTCAGACAAATCAACGGCTTTCCTCATCTGACTTTGTTGCCATATGACAAATTCGTTGGAATATCAAATACTGTAGGCCCTATACTGGGATATTTTTGAACAGAAATCTAAAATAATTATCCCGTAAACAATTTTTTAAGCATGGATTCGTTAAAGATAACATGAAATTTCTGCGGCAGGTGAAAAACTGGCTTCATTTTCATGACATTCAGACTATCATCAAGTTATACCTACTTCTAGAAATATAAAATATAATCACACAGTAAATCTAATCTACCATAGATGAGTATAGTTGTATGATACTAAATATATATCTAGTGCATAGATAGATGTAGGTAGTCTTGTTAAGAGAATCATTCATTCAGTTTTCATTTTATGCAAAATAATTTATACTACATAGGTAATACATTTTTCCCCTTATTTTTTCAATTAAAACCAGCTGAATTTATTTTATCTATTCTCAAAATTCTGCACCCCAAATATTCTATGCGAAACGGAATTCACTCGATTAATAAAAAAACATTGTTTATCTAGGAGTTTCCACTTTGGTTTTCATTTTATTACGGGTTATCGCCTGCTCTACTCTTTCTAGAGACATCCATTAATCAAGTTAAAGCGACCATCAATAACCATGTTCATTTTAGTTGTTCTGGAAAACAGATAAAATAATACTTTCTGTGCCTGTTGGTGTTGTTTGAAACAGCGAAGAACAAATCTAATCTGATAACCTTGAATTTTCTCGACCAAACTGCTTGTTCCGATGACTTTATAAGGTCAGAGCAGCAGTGCCCACTCTCACCGAGTAGCCTATGTTCCAGCTGATCGTCACTGGGGGTGTGACTCAACTAAAGTCTCGAGTTTTTCAACAACCATATCAACACCCACACTCATTATTTCTTATATTTTTCCTTATTTTTCTTCTTGCTTCTTCTCCTTCGTCGTGCTTCTACTTCTTTCTCCTTCTCACTTCTGCTTCTTTCTCCTACTGCTTCTTATTCTTTCTTCCTCCTGATTCTTCTTAGTCTTCTTTTTTCTTATTATTTTTTCTCCATCTTCTTCAATTTCTTATTCTCCAGCGCAAGATTTTCGACGACACAGGCGTGAAGACTTGAAGACGATATAACAGACTAGCAAGTGGCTCGATTCAGCTTGATTGAGTTTGATTGAGATTGATAATGGTATAACAACCGAAACTAGTTTCTCAAAGTTTTAATAAATGTGGTTGTGACAATTTCGTCTTATTATTCATTATGGATACCTTCCACAATATCACCTTCGCCACTACAAAGGAAGGCTCGATTCAATTGAATCTGAATTTCTAGAACGTAACAACTATTTTCAAATTTAATTTAATACTTGGATTTCTTGTTCCATATTGTTAATATTAACTTTTTATTGTAAATTTAACGACTTGCAGTCACTTTTAATTGTAAATAAATAATGATTCTGCTCACTTTTGGCCAAACGTTTTCGGATCATAATAGAGACTGGCCAGTCTCCATGACTTGAAAACGCTTGGCCAAAAGCGAGAAGAATAATTATTTATTCACAATTAAAATTGACTGCAAGTCGTTAAATTAACAATAAAAAGTCAATTTAATAGTTTAATATGGTCTTATTTCTCTTCCTCTTTTGCTTCTTTTTCTCCTAATTTTCGCTTCATTTTCGCTTTTTCATCGTCTTCTTTTTCTTTTTCTTCTTCTTCTTCTTCTTCTTCTTCTTCTTCTCCTCCTCCTCCTCTTCTTCTCCTCCTTCTCCTCTTCTTCCTCCTCTTCTTCCTACTCTTCTTCCTCTTCTTCTTCCTCCTCTTCTTTCACCTTCTTCTTCTTCTTCATCCTCTTCTTCTTCTTCTTCTTCTTCTTCTTCTTCTTCTTCTTCTTCACAAAGCAATAGAGTTTCGTCGACAGAGGACAGCATCTAAACTTTTATTCCAATAATTATAATAATCGAGTCGATGAAAAGAATAGAATGAACAACCACTGTAAACTATTTGCAAATCTAATCCAACTGATCAAAAATCGATTCCTCTTCTTCCTCCACTTTTCTCCATCTTCTTCTTCTTCTTCTCTTTTTTATCCTGTCTTCTCTCTCCTGACTCCTTTCCTCTCATGCATCTCATTTTCTTCAAATCTATCATCCCGATCCAACTAATGCATTTTATTGTCCCATGACTTGTATACATGTGCTGCAGTATCTTTATTATCATCAATAACATTGACAGATAGACAGTGTTAAGATTCTGTACAAGATTGATGGTTTAGATGATTCAGATACTTTGGATCTGGTTCTAACAAGCATTTTGAGTTCAGTGGTCTGGTCACATATAGCGATGATATAAAATATATAAGATAGCTGTTGCCTACCATTATGTTACATTGTTTTTTTTTTATTTCTTTTGCTCAAATATTTTTTATACTTGTTCATTATTATAACGTGTTTTTTTTAAACTAAATTCTAATCAAAAGCATGGTCAGTTAGTCTTGACACGAGTTGCCTCTCATTAAGTTCTGTCTTGTTCACAGTCTGTTTCAAGCCTTTTTTATTGTAAATGTTTATCAGTCTTCTATAGGCTATATTGCGTGGATAACTTCTCAAGATTTTTTTATTGACATGCGTAGCCTTTCATTATGCATTGACTTGTTCACAATCTGTTGGATTTTTTATTTATCTTATTTTAAATGTTGGTGTGACTTACGTTGGTAAGTTTATTTGCTGTATAGAGTAATACAACTTTGGTAGATTTCGTAAATTTAAATGTTTCTTTACATCCAGTTGTACACTACATGTATCCTATATGATTGAATAAATGAAAAAGTATAATTCAGTAAAAAAATTAAATTCTATTCAGACGAAACGGCAAATTTCATGCTGCCTACTAACTAGGGGAAGTGATAGCCGTGAGCCGTAGCAGGTATCTGTTCAATGAGATAGAGAAAAGCAACGCTCTCCTGGGCCCTCTCAGTAAGGGTGACCTATTGGATTGACCAGCAAAAAAGACTGTATTTTCTGCTGTAAAATCACTTCCTGGTGGTTAGGAACCTACCTGAAATTGTAGGTCCATCATGTTTTCAATAACATGGCTCAAGCGGCGAGGTGAACTACCCGTAAGGGTCGCTCCCCACCAATAACAGCCATACACATTTACTTTTAATTAGGTAGTTGCAACTATAACAACTTAGGTAAATAAATTAAGATCAGTAGGATATAATATTATTTAATATCTTCTTTTTCCAAATCAGTATGAATATTTAGAAAAAGGTTAGTAACAAATTACAAGATTACTCCAGGCATTGTCCCTCATTATGTGTGATAAGAATACAAGCTACTTTTTCAAACTTAAACCTAAATTCGATTACCTAGTCTTGATGTCATTATTTTGTTACTATCCCTCAGTATGTGCGATTCTCTTGTACACAAGTTACTTTTTTTTAATTTCAACTTTTTTTGGAGGATAAAGCATACATATGTCTGAGACCTGTAATGAGTTGGATGATGGTGATTGATGAGCTGGACCTATGGTTTTAGGTGGGTTCAAAACCACCGGGAAGTGATTTTACAGCAGAAAAAAGTGTCTTTTTTGCTGGCCAATCTAATCGGTCACCCTTACAAAGAGTGCCCGGGAGAGCGCAACTTATCTCTATCTGATTGAACAGATACCTGCTGCGGCTCACGGCTATCACTTGATTTGATTTGCTAGTCTTGATGTGTTCTCAGTATTTGCTATTGTTTCATTATCACATCAGCAGCAAGTTTCCCTTCAAGATTTCAAGCATTCTTAGATTTTCCTATCGTATTCATTTTGTATTTAATGTATTCTTGTATTTTGTCGGTAAACAATTTTGTATAAATTACAACCCCCCCTCACCAATCGAGCCTGCCAACTATAGTATTATTAATAAAATTGAAGCAATATCAATACTAACAGTAAAGTAAGATTAAAACAAAAGGGTGAAGCATTAACACAAAGTGGAAGACATTTTAGACAAAGACTATCGATTAAACGTCAACGCATTAAAGGAATGACGTAGTATACTCCAGTTGTGTGATTGAGTTATGCGAAATTAATTAGTACATACCTTCTATGTTGCCTTTTTAATGGAGCCAGATCCAAGAGACAGCTTTTCAGAGAAACAAAAGAACGACGATTAAAGGCAAACTTCCAAGTTGATGTTTTTTAATTCAATCCAGAATGCTTCACTGATGTTAATAACTGATAATCTTCAAACTTCACAAGTGTCCTGAAACAAACAGTCGATCTTGAGCTTGAACTTGCCGGCCCGATCAAATTGGGCGTATGTGTGGGAATAAATTGCAAAGTCATTAAGTGCTAGCCCACATTGTAAGATACATTTCACAGTTGTTCTAATCTTTTTGCTGTTATTATAAATGAATAATAAACTGCGTTGTTAATTTTTAAGCAACAGATGGTTGTCAGGATGCGATTGATAATTTGCATGAGACATATTTGGAAAGAGGAGTGTGAACCGCTCCTCTTAAAAGAGTGCAATGAACTGAGATATAAATCAGGTTTTGAATTACAAGATTTAAATCAGAATTAAATTTATGGGAACTGCACTATTACATGATCTAGTTCAACCACTAGCGCACTGGGAAATAAATTTGAACAACAATAAAAACAATAAACGTTAAACTCTAAATTTTGTCCAATTTTTTCAAAAAATCCAATTTTTCAACAAACTTTTTCATTATTCTACTTTACTATCAATATTTAATCACAAAATTATTAAATACGGTGAGAAAAGCTCAGTCGTTAAGTCAAGACAGAGGATCTGAACTCATTGGGAGCACAGTATTCTTACAATATTGTAATTACAAAAAGCTATAGAGGAATTTTTAAAATTTAAATTTCAATTGTATTTCAAGAATTAATTGATAAAGGCTAGCAGAAATCTTATTACTCCGTGATATTTAATTAATGATGTGGAACATAAGCGTATCCAGAGATTATTCAAGGGGGGGGGGGGGGTCCACTTGACCAGAGTTGTCCTCTCACCTACATTCATACATTCAACACTCCTTGACTACCCCCCCCCCCCAAACAAATAAAACTTTTATTTACTTTGTAACTATAATAACTACAGTAAGTATCACAGCAGTCGTAGTTCACAAATTTTAACCCAATTCAATTTATTAATTGAGTATTATACTGTACTACTTATTACACAATACATATACTAGTTTGTTTTTTAAGATGTTAAAAAGTTGCTAAACACATTTTACAATTTCCAAACTCCATGTTTTTAAAAAGATAACATATTTTTCGACAACCAACCCGTGTGAGATGAAAGGTGGAGGGAATAGGAGAAGACAACAATACATTAAAAAGGTGCATTCTATGAGTATGAAATGAAGAAACCAAGTACCCTGACTTTGATTTAAATAAGAAGAACAGAAAGCAACAAATGAGACACAGTGCACTTTTGAATTATGTGTGGACCACCCAATGTTGGAAAAACCAATACCGTTTTTAATTTATTATTTGCTGAAAATGGTGTTAAATTTTCACATTTATATGTACTTACGAAATCTCACCAGCAAGACTAGTATGAACTTCTCAAAGAAATTATGACTCAAATCCCTGAGATTGGATTCAATTTGTTTCAACATAATGAAGAAATCCCACGCCTGATTGATTTCTGAACTATCACAACTACTGTTTGAGGATGAAGTCAATGTTTCTCTAATTATTAATGTTTTAGCTGTTTTTGCGCAAAAGTAATGGATTAAACGCGAATATTTTCTTTTTTCAGCCAAAACAAACTTAAAATGAGAAATCAAAATCCAATTGAAAAATTAAAAACTAAATTAAATGGCAATAATTATTTTATTCACTATTAAAACTTGTATAAATGCACGATTGTATGGCATTGAACCAGGACCGAGAACGAAATTATTAATTTTACTTCATCACCGACCGTGATCCACGCAGCAGAAACTGAGCTGTTCACTTCTGGACAGTGGACAGTTAAAAAGCTCAAACGGAAGTCTATAAAATCATTTTGTTATTTTATCATGGAAAAAGAATTCACAATGTCAACATTTGCGAGCTATGCTACCATAATACGTTTTTTTCTAGACTAATGACTTCTCCCAGTTTTGTTATGAAATTCTTAATCACTCTTTCTCGATAATGTACCATACATTAAAGTTCGCTCCTCTATCGTATAAAGATAGACTAAACATGCTACAATAATGGCTACAATAACAGCCGCCATGCTCAGTTCTCAACACTCCAATATTGTAACATTAATTCCGTCTAGATTAAATTTTGTTCACTAGAATTATTATCGCTGGTATAGAATTATTCTCAAGAACCTTTCCAACAGCAAAAAAGCATTCTATCTAGTGCTTATAGTCATCTCAAATGGGGGGGGGGGGTCCGGACCCGGGGACCCCCCCCTTGAATACGCCCCTGAGTGGAACTCAATAATAAATAATAACAAGTGGAATCGACAGTATTATAACGCTATTATTATTATTATTATTATTATTACCTTGTTTTTTGCCTGTAATACCTTCCTGCATTTTATCATATTTTCGTGAACGCTATAATGAATAGCCCTATTTATGTTAAAATTTGTTTATTTATATTCTATTCTGTTATTGAACAGTTCTAGGATGACATTAATAACAGTTTCTGCTACTAAATATATTTTAAGCTAATAATTATGTGTAACAATTAATCAAATACTTAACTGAACAGTGAAAATTTTCAATAGATCAACTTGATAATGAATTAATGACAATAATTATAAAATACCTAGATTCAACATTAACACTTGAACATTAGACTATATTATGAATGATGGAAACAGTAAGATAACAACAGAAGTATTACGAAGACATTGATATACTTAGATATTTGACTTAGATATTGACAACTTAGATATTGAAAAAAGTCGAGTCCCAATCGAAACCCTCGGATGAAACCTCTATAATAGCGAACTAATATTTCCATGGGAAATCTTTCACAATAATTGATATGCCTAGCATAGTTTGATATAGGCAGCCATTTCCAATAGAATTTAACAAGGGAAATTTTGGTTCAATTCTAGGACCTTTTTAATTAATTTCATCCTATAGAATATATTTTCAATACCTACATTATAGTCTGTGGGATGAAGATGGTAAAATGTGTCTTCCCTCCTAGGTGATTGAAAATTCCAGACCAGAGCAGGCTATTAGCTTGTTGGTAATTAATTTTAGAAAAATTACTATATTGCAATATTACTACAGTGTTATATTACCTCGTTTAATGATCCAATTATTATAAAAGCTGCTACTATATTTTACTACCTTTCTTTCTTTGTTGTTGTAAAGTCTATTGGAAGTACCACTTTCTGAAAAAATCTTTGCACAGCTGGTTAAAAAGTCACAAAACTTTCATAATACAAATCAAACGATAATTTATCACTTTCTCGTGTTAATAGAAAATTGCTATTGTTGGTTTCTGAGCCTGAAAGCATGGAAATTTAATGGAGTACTGCAAGGCGAACTTTTTATTTACTTTGAAAGTGTTTGCATGTTGCATTCTCCCTTAGATTTATGATTATTGGTTTTAGCGGGGTTATGGGAGATGCTGAAAGAGTAACAAGATAGAATTATCAAAACTAACAATAAATTTGTCTACTTGCGTGCTGCTTTGCTGACACTGATGGCAAAATAGAATTATCTACAGGTATGTCTAGTTTTCCACATAGAATGCCATTCTTACTTGAATCGTTGTTTATTGCCAATGTTTAGTGCTCCACATCAATGTGCTCCACCTTGACTTTTCACACAACTTTTGTCAATGGAATCTCTTGTTCTCTGGTTTCACCCTTTCCACCTCCCACACTTCTGATTAATAGATTATTCCATAGTTCTATACACAATTTATTAAACAGGAAACTTCCGCACATAGACTAACACTAAGGCCAGTTGCACAAAAGAAAATTAAATTAACCACCGTAAGATGATGTCATCTTACGTAGCTCAATAAGGAAGCCATATTGCACTGGCTCCGTCAAATGACGTCATCTTACGGTGGTTAATTTAATTTTCTTTTGTGCAACTGACGATGTCATCTTACGTAGCTCAATAAGGAAGCCATATTGCACTGGCTCCGTCAAATGACGTCATCTTACGGTGGTCAGATTTAATTTTCTTTTGTGCAACTGGCCTTAAGTAAAATTAGATTAGAGAGTGGAAAGTAAGGTAAACACACCAATTATCAGTCACCTACCAAATATTGGCCCCTAACACTTCTAACCTATAAAATGAGCGTCAACTAAGCTATACGGTATACTAGTAGATGATTTATTGTTTCTTGTTTTTAAATTAACTTACGAAGTTTGAAAATCGATAAGAAAATTGTATAAAATTACTTATTATGACAGTTATTGCTGGAAAGTTTTAAAAAAAATCAAATTTTGCTGACCATTTTTTTGGTGAAATTTACAACGACCTAAAAACCATGAAGATATTCTAATCTACACTCTTATTACCTAACTTATACTTTTTACTACCTTCTTTTGATTAATTGATTGATTGGCTATCTTAATTTTTTCTGGATGAGCGGAGTTAGAACACAACGGCCCTCTATCCCGCAACTTGACCCCCACAAAATTCCAACTTAGAATTTAAGCAACTCTAATAATTGAGATGAGAAAAATTAAGAAATAATAGAAGGCCTACATAGTAGAAAAATTATGCTTTGAGAATATTAAACCTTATAAAATAATTCTGGGGTTAGATGCACACAAATAAGGTACCGTAAATTATTCAATGGTAATCTATGAAAGTTCCGATGTATTATTCAATGAATGATCCACCAGTGGACGGATTGTTCATCAATATTCATTATTAATGCTTCAATGTATTTTCTAGCTGATGACTAGGCCTAAAATTTATAATACAGTAAGTTTTTGGATACACAAGACAAGTAGGCTACATCAATATTTGTCACTAACTGTGATGTTTTCCATGACGAAATCCTTGATGAACAATCTAATATCAAAACTGTCACTGTATTTCTATTTAAATTATGCTTTTTACTCACTTGTACTGGAGATATTGGAGGGATGCATTTCACTTCTAAAGAGAAGCTTCATCAGCCTGAAATGCATCCCTCTAGTATCTCCAGTATAAGTGAGTGAAAATCATATATTAAATAGAAATACAGTGTCAGTTTTGGTATTAGATTATTTATCAGTTATCACTATTAATGCTTCAACCTTTTTTGTACTAATGACAAGAACTTTCAATGCAGTAACTTTTTGGATGCATAAGTCAAAAACTTGCTAATAGTGTACTGTAAAATACAAAAACTAGAATTTTATCTTTCTTTGTAATGGCGAAGGTGATATTGTGGAAGGTATGAATAATGAATAATCAGACGCAATTATCACAGCACATTTATTAAAATTATTGAGAAACTAGTTTCGGTTGTTATACCATTATCAATCTCTTGTTTGTTTGAGATTGATAATGGTATAACAACCGAAACTAGTTTCTCAATAATTTTAATGAATGTGGTTGTGACAATTTTGTCTGATTATTATTCATTATAGATTATTATTAAAGCATTTCATGTCTCTCTAACTCCTGATAAATGATTGTTGTCAGGTTGTCAAATGTATATGAGTTCATGTATTTATTGATTGTATTGGAAAAAGTTCGAATTTATGTCGAATTAGGCTTGAAATTAATGGGCAAATCTAAATAATAATAAATATAATAATGATTGTACTGGAAAAAGTTTGAATTTGTTCGAACTTTGCTCTCGAAATTGACTGGCAAATCTTGTTTCATTTTACAGATGACAGTGCTAAGTGTGAGCAGTGCCAAAATTGGAGGATGGGATACGTCACCCAACACTCAGTACCACATACAGACAGACGAGGGCCCAGAACGTTACTTCAAATATCAGACAATTAGCGGCCAATACAGGTAAAGAATACAATCATAAATAATTACCGTACATATTATTAGTAGTATTGATAAACCTATGGTGAAAATTTTATTCACAATGAAAGCATCCTTATTGATACTAGCTCTTGGTAATTTCCTTCACAGAAAATACTTTTTCCTACAGTGACCCGAAAAAGTGTTTTTTTTTGCACTAACTGTAGCAGCAAAATAGTCCTAAACCAGTGCAGAGAGAAAATTCTAGTGCGCGAAATTACTTTTCCGCACTCCAGATTTGCAACTTAACAATACAAAATAGTGAGCATGTAATACGCAGGTTCCCTATTCTGCGTTCAAAAATAGGTTGGCTACTTTGCTTCAGCTACGAAATACAGTCAGCTGTAGTTGTTGAAATCGATTTGATTCGAAGATAGATTATGTGATGAATTGTCAGGTTATGTAAGTCCTATTTGTTCTGTTTAAATTACTTTATACATTACTGTAGGAAAAATGTAATGTGTAATTCGAGCGCAAAGTATTGTTTCTGCACTCAAGAAACTTTTTTCACTCGCCTTTGGCTTGTGAAAAAAACTGAATCTCTCGGTGCAAAAAACCCCACTTTGCACTCTAGTTACACAAATAGCTATTTCTTCTCTCTTTATTGATTTTTTTATATTACTTTTTCAGTATTTTCTAACTTAAACATTTATCAGTAATATTTATACAACACGATGTAATTTATATCTTCTCCAAAAATGATTATAATAATAAATATTATTATTATTATTGCGGATGTTGACATGAGTCTAGAGACTTGTGCGTGGGTAATGAAGTGAATGGGTGAATGATGAGAAACATCCATAGCTGAATGAGATTCGAACCCAAGGCTGCAGGAAACGAAGCAAGCTAGAGCATTATCTTATCACAGACAAGCGCTCCAACCAACTAGGCTACCAGAGCCGCATTAATCGGATTAGTTGGGTGATTTATTCTCAATAATGTGTATTTGTTGATGTTAAAATTATGTTTGTTTTAACTTTCTTTGTATAGTGGCGAAGGTGATTTTGTGGAAGGTATCCATAATGAATAATAAGACGAAATTGTCACAACCACATTTATTAAAAGTATTGATAAACTAGTTTCGGTTGTTATATCTCAAACAAACCGTGTATAGAATATACCCAGTTTGTTTGAGATTGATAATGGTATAACAACTGAAACTAGTTTCTCAATATTTTTAATAAATGTGACTGTGACAATTTCGTCTTATTATTCATTATTTTTGTTGACATTATATTTCTTTAGTTGATTTAGGTAGTTAATTTTTTATACATTTCTTTATTTAGTTTCAGCTTGTTTTCAAACAGCTCAGTTTCCATTTTCAAGTTGATTACCACAATTGATAATATTTTCAATCATTTTCACTCCCTGATTTCATTAATATTTTTCATGTTGCTCCACATTCTACAACCATTAGGAAGGAGAAGCGATTACAAGATGGAACAGTGGTGGGCACGTATGGCTGGGTGGACCCCAACGGCTTTCTTCGTCTCAGAGACTACATTGCCGATGACAAGGGCTACAGGATAGTGCGCACCAAGATGGTGCATGTCGGTGTCGATGCACCAATCGGCAGTGCTGTCAATGCCGCTAAAAATGTACGTAAGCAATCAAACTCACTCGAATTATTGTTCTCAGAACACTTGACTATTGATGGTAGTTTTTATCAATCTTCAACATATATGGTAGAGATGAACTTAATTTCAACAGAGTGTACAGAAATACAATTAACGCACTGTATATAAGTGAACCGGTAACTGTGACAGCGAATGTGATACTGAACTCAGTGTGAACTGGTAGAAATTAATCAATCGGTCTACAGTTGATATGAGTCATGACTTTTTTACTTACGCAAACCAAAACAAACGTTTGCGTTTGCGTGAGCAAAACGGGAGACAAACCAAAACAAACGTTTTTCGTTTGCGTAAGTGAAAAAGTCATGACTCATATCAACTGTAGACCGATCGATTAATTTCTACCAGTTCACAATGAGTTCAGTATCACATTCGCTGTCACAGTTACCGGTTCACTTATATACTGCGCGTTAATTGTATTTCTGTAGTTAATTGTGAATCGGTCTTGTTCGAAGATACACTCTCGCATGCGCATCGTTGTTTACATCGTCTCCCCTTTCCGCGAACAGAGTATAGAAGTTTTCTTAAACATAAATATTGAAAATAAACTTTACTAGTGAACTCAACATTACTTATTAGTGTGATGGCAATTTCGCAATGTTGGAATACTTCCTCAGAAACGTAGGCCTTCAGCCATGTTGGAGGAAACATTATATCAATGCGAAATGGCCATCTCACAAATAAGTAAGTGTTAAATTCACCAGTGAAGTTTATTTTCAATATTTATGATTGAATACCAAGTGAAAAAATATGGATTTCAATATTAAAACGTTATTTATAACTTATTTCTTCACCGTGCTATATCCCGTTACGAAATTTCCAAAATAACTGTTATTTTTCAATTAAATTGTTATTTGCTAGGTAATAGGTTAATGCTATCGAAATATAATGCTCGTACGTAGGTAAATGCTATCGAAAAGAGCTCGGGCATAGAAAATTAATAATAATATAGCATCAATGTTTCGTGATGAATCAATGCTTTTTGACAATGTCAACAAGAAGCAGACCACTAGTGATCACTCAATATTTATTTATCGTGACAAAATTATCATGGGATATTGGATGTTCCACTGTGTAAGCGCCCTAAATAAGACACTGGCTGTTGTTTTCAGTGTTTGGCTTTTTTCTAGAGATTTAGGGCCGTATTTACACTAGACATTATATCACATTATGTAATTAATGATTTGTGGAGTGACGAGAAGCCTGCTCTGCATTTTTGACTTTGCATTGGAATAATAAATTTATACTAATTATTTGTAAAATTATTTAAACTGTCATTATTTATCTTACTCTTCCTTCTCTTTTCTTCTTCTATTTACCTATTTTCCATTCTTTCCTACCCAATTGAATTTCTGACTATTTTCTTCAATTTAGTGAAAAACATATAGATCCTGATGTTGAGGTGTGAAGAGTCACCCACACTCGGAATCGGCTGGAAGGACTATGCATAATGCTTACATTATTTCATGATAGGGAATCTGCTAAAACTTTGTAAGGTGACCATTGAATCATTAAAATCTTGTGATTGAGAAGGCTAAGTTGAGTAGAATTGTTTTTTCAATCGAGTTTTAGAAGAAACTACGTTTTTTTGTTTATTATTTACGTTATCATATTCTTATTGTACCAATTCTAAGCGTGTTCAGGTCAAATCTATAGAGTAAGAGGGGTTTATAGAATGATCAATATCGATCGAGAATAAAGAACATAAAAAAGCTGTGCTAAAACTCCCAATAAATTAAAGTGTTCTTATAAAGTTCCAGAGGAAAATTCTGTTATCAAAATACTTTCTATGCCAATAAAGGGAACCATCGTAGTAATGGTGCAATATAATGCAGTAATAATTATACAGTATTGAGTTATCTGTAACTTACAATTTTAACCACATCCGTCCGTGTACTGCTACTACTCTCAAATTGAAGAAATAGCCTCCGGTATTCAAGGAAACACATCAAAGTGAGAAGTCTTCCTTCTTCTGCTTTCGTGACAGTTCTGCAAAGCTGTAAAAGCAATAATAAAATTAAAATTATACACAGAAAATCAATCATTCTGAAGTGAAACTATTTATTGCTAGTTTGTATCTAATGTAACAATTGAAATTATTTGCTAATTTTGTGCCTTAGTGTAATAATTAAATAATTATTTGCTGGTTTTGTACCTTAATGTAAGAATTGAAACCATTGATTGCTAATTTTGTATCGATTCAATGTATTTAATAGTTGCCGGCTGCCTCCTCCATTATTTATGAAATAATTTGTAATTTCAATAATAAGCATTCACAATTTCTCTGATCGACGGTTTGCAATGATTGTTATTGGATAAATGGAACAACTTATAATGCAATTTTTTTTGGACCTAAAATCTATAATAGGTTGCCAGCCGAGGCACTGAACAGTAAAAATGTTTCTCTATTTCCAAGGTTATTGAAAAAATGGCTTCTGTCATTGGATAATGTAGAATTCTAGTTAAATGTTCAAGGGTAAAATATTGGTCGAGTATTGTTAGTTTTTATTTTTTCAATTTTCTCTTGTTTGTTTTTCCAACATTATTTATCAAAAATAATAATACGTTAGAATTTTATGTTTTTTCAAAGTCTATAATGAGTTAAAAGGGACATTAATATTTTTTTAAAGATTAATATGCAGTGTATTTGCTTTTAGCGCTATCTTCAATCATTCAGGAATCAATTATAAAGGAACCTCTAAACAGGCTAAACCTCTATAGAGGCCCTATATTTTTCTTAAAAATGTTTTAATTTATCTATTTGTTTTTTTTTCAATTTCTTTGTATAATACATTCTAATGTTCTATTTTTTGTGTTGTAAGATACAACATAGTATATCTTTGTGTTACATCTGAAATGTTTTCAAGAAAATAAATTTATTTTTTTCTTTAATTCATTAATTCTAGTCAGTTTGTACATTCGTAATTTCCATTTTTAATAATTTTTTTATATTTCTAGATTGAAAAAAGTATATATTGGTAATTATTATTAATTTCAGGTGCCAAGCCAGGGTGGCGTGGGTGTAGAAAACGCAAAAATCCCCTCCCGCCCCACGGCGTCAGCTGTGCCAGTCACTCCCGCTGTTCCCTCCACGACGCCTCGACCAATCGCGCTCAGAGAGTACCTCCAGTCTGTTACACCATCACCAGTGCCTTCCCCGCCCCCCGCGCCTATATCTCTCAGCAACTACCTCAAGGTAACAAAAATACTCTCTCATTTCATGCATTGACAAATGTATTTGTAGTTGTAATTGAATAAATAAATTATTTGATTAAAGTAAAGAGTTAATTGAGAATATAAAAAATTAATATCACATAAGTTAATAATAAAGAAGTTTAACTATGGCTAAACAGTCTGAACTGAAATTGAATCAGTAGCTTGTTATACAAATTGGTGCGCTGTTAGTGTTTTGAACAAGGGTGTGTCAAAATGCATGTATCATTAGATGTCTATGACATTTAAAACACTTATCTTGTAAGTTTAAAGATAATACTAGCTTTCTTAGTAATGGCGAAGGTGATATTGTGGAAGGTATCCATAATGAATAATAAGACGAAATTGTCACAACCACATTTATTAAAAGTTCGAGAAACTAGTTTCGGTTGTTACACCATTATCAATCTCAATCAAACTCTTGATTGAGATTGATAATGGTGTAACAACCGAAACTAGTTTCTCGAACTTTTAATAAATGTGGTTGTGACAATTTCGTCTTATTATTCATTATAATACTAGCTCTTATCTAAAGATGGTGGACTTTATTCATATTGATTTTTAAATATTCGGGTAACGATACAACCCTTGAGAAAGAGTCGAATGTGTTGCCATACATTCTTCTATTCAATGCACGACTAATTTTACCAATAAATTCAACTAATATCAATGAAAAAATTAGAATCGTAACAATCACAAGTAAAAATTATGTTATAAAATTACGGTGTAATTTTAAATTGATAACTGTACTGTTTTGTACAGTCCATTTTTCATCATTAACAATGAAGAATCATATCCTAAAAATAATTTTTCCCAATTAATAATCCTTTTGCCCTTCTTAATGTTTCAGGAACAACAGGTTGAAGTGAGTCCCAACGCCTATACTCCTACTACGCCAGGACCGGACTACATCAGGCCGCAAACCTTCCGACCCCACTACAGTATCAACCCGAACTCCATAGATAGCGACGACAGACGGTATCCTTACGACGGTATCGCCTTCACCCATAACGGCTTCAGGTACTACCTGCCCAGGCATTACCACGAAGAAGAAGGCTTGGGTGAGAAAAGAACGGGCAGTTTCGGTTACATTGATCCTTTCGGCATCAGAAGAGTCGTTTACTACAACACATCGCCAAATACTGGATTCGTGCACAGGAAAAACAACAGATACGTTGGATTCAATGCCACTCCATACGATCCTAGGTTCTAAAATCGCCATCTACAGTAATTAAGTTTAAATCTGAGGTTCATCGCGATTGAACCAATTAAACGATCGAAACCCCGCTCAGCTATCAGTAAAGAGTTTGCGATACCGATATCGCTAACCCCAACACTATGTACCTCAAGGGCGGATCCAGCAGGGGGGCGCGGGGGGCGCGCGCCCCCCCCCTTGAGGTAGTGTGAAAATATATTTTTCGCCACACTAGGACGTAATGAGCTGTTTTTCGTGCGTCATATGGAGGCCGAAAGTGTTTGGTTTCCGTCGAGGTCTGTAAACGTTTACCGCCCTAGGGCGGAAAAGAAAATGACCTTGAATGACAGCTGATCGTGTCTGGATACAGCAGTCATGATTGTAAAAATGAATCCTTCCAACTTTTATGTAAAACAAAAATATTTAAACCATCAATAAATGTTTATTTTTTATAATTTAATATGTACGTAGTATTTAAAATGTCAAAAATGATCACTTTTTATAACTTAATATGTATTATTTTGTAGTTTTGATATCAAACAATAGAACCTTTTTATCCAACCTACAGAGCTCTGGGTGGGAATTTTGTCAACTATTCTATTACAAATGTTGGTAACCTCTCACCAAAAGGTTGGTTGGTTAGGTTTTTTGTTTTTAGGAATTTTGACTACTACTGCAACTGTTGGTAAAGGTTACTGTTGGTATAGAAAGGTTAGTTGGTTAGGTTTTTGGTTGTTTTATGCAGGTTTCGAATCAGGAACAGGAATAACAACAAAAAACCTAACCATCTAACCTTTTGGCACAGATTAAAGAACAACAAGGTTTGTCAAGTTTGTCTGTGCTTTTGGTGAACAGTTGTAGTAGTTGACAAAATGCCCACCCAGAGCGCTGTAGGTTGGATAAAAAGGTGATAGCCGTTCCTTGTATTCTTGCAAGTACCATAGCCTTAAAATTTCGCTTTCAAAATTTCCATCTTAACATTGTTGTTTTTTTTTCGTAGTGTGGCGAAAAATAGCGTTCGCAACACGGGCAAAAATGTTTTGCCGGCTCTCAAACGCTTCAAGTTCTCGACTTCGTCTCGAACTTGAAAACCGCGATCTCGAGCCGGCAAACACACATTTTCGGCCCTAGGTGCGAAATATACTATTATGGTTAATGCTAGTGAAAAATGATACATCTTTAAAAACTTTATACATCTATTAAGTAATCCAACTGATTCGAAATCGTTATTTTTCTTTAACATCCTTTTATAATAATCTAATTTGTATTGGTTTTAGTGATGTCCAAAATTAATAAGACTACTGTAAAATAATATTGTCATTAGCCATATTTATTTAAAAAAGTAGACATGATAATTTCGGCTGTTTCTCCATTTGGTGTCCCCTCACCAGTGCTGGATTTATAAAAATTCTCCGGACTAGGGGCATATAATGCTGGGGGGGGGGGGGGGGGGGGCGCAAAATTTATCCGCAATTTTTCATGATTTATTAGAAGAAAATTTAAGTTTTGAATATTAACATCACTTTAATTATTTGAATGATTCACTATGCATAGTTTTAGGTTGTATGATACATAGTGTCTATGTATAACTAACTGTAAATGTAATAAATGAGTACTAATGGTTTAATTTTTTTTTTCAATGTTGAACACATTTTAAAACTCGATTAATTTTCATGTATTTATTGTTCATGTGACATCACAGTGGCGTAGCTATAAGGGAATCAGGTGGATAGATCCTCCAGAGACAAAATAAATTTTCAAATTATAAGAAGCCTTTAGAGACAACATTTGTCAAAAGAAGATGTATGAAATCGATAAAAATGTGGTATTAGATAAATGTGGTAAAAAGAAAGCGACTTCAATAAAATGATACTTAAAAAATTACATATTTAAAAAATTAATAATAGCCATTAGAGCAACCACAAACTCTCCTTTTAAAAGAAAATTTAAAGTATAGTATATACAGTACCAGAATCAGAAACGGTGAGGGATCAAATAGAGCAGAGTATAAATACCTGCATTTAATTGTTTTACTAAAACAATGAGGGCCCGGATCACACTTTGATAATAACGTAAGAGCTTCATGAAATTTACTTTGACACATAACGTGGGTTGAATTTTCAAAATAGATGAATTCAAATCTAAAATCGCTTAAAATGTGGTTTCAGGGGAATTGTTTCATTTTTCAAAAGGTTGCAGGGGGCTATCCCAAAACCCGTTTCAAGGGAAATTTTTAAGTACGGTGCCCTATTTGTACGGTAATCCATCTCAGGAAAGATAAATAATTTATCTTTAATTATCTAATTATTTTATATAATTATTATCAAACATAGGGGAATGGGAATAGTTTCAAGTAAGCCGGCTCTAATTTTCTTACTGAAACAATGAAGGTCCGGATCACCCATTGTTCCATTGACAATGATACGAGAGCTAGATGAAATTTACTTTAACGTGGCCTCCTGGTGTTTTGTGTTTATTATTTTAAAATATACTCAAGCTTTATGCTTGACTATTATTAATTTAGAATACATAAATAATATACCTAAAAGATAGCAATGTTAATAACGATTATAAACTTGCTTTAAACATACTTACATTTTTGTGAGTAATAGCGCACGCGTTTCAAGACCCGAGTACCATCTTCAGCAAACAGAGAATACATGGTATTCCGTTTCGCTCTGTATACTTTGGGTAGTGTACTCTGTATAGCAGTTTCTATTTTCTATTCACTGAGAATAGGACTCACGTCCTTAAACGCGTCTGATACTACTTACAAAAGTTAAGTGCTGGTGTAAAATGAAATTTCGTTATCGTCATTGACATCAATAGTACCAACAGTTGATGTAAGGATGAAAACCACTGAGGAAATTAAAAAAATATATCTTATATTCATTCTTACTGGCTCTACCCCCTTGAATAGAACAATTATTATTGTTTCTTACTTTCAATAAGATTTCAGGTCTGAACACGTGTCAGATAATGATACCGTAATTTTCAATTAATTTTGCTGTAATACAATCATTTTTGTACAAAACTACTGCAATTTTTTCAGTTCAAGTGCTTCAAAAAAGTAATCTCTAGGCAATCTCTAATTTTTTTTTCCGAGGGAGATCCCCTGGACACCTTCCCGTGGGGGGTTCTCCAAAACCCCCTTACAAAGATATTTCTAGCATTTAAAATTTTAAAAAAATTTCCGGGCGAGTACCCCAGACCCCCTTTTTGTGCAGGGTATTCCATACCCCCTCTTACAAAAATCCTAGGGTGCGCCCCCCCCTTACAAAAATCCTGGATCCGCCCCTGATGTACCTGCCTGCTCTAAAATCAAGATGCCTATAGAGTAGGCATGCATAGAGTGTTCATGTTCGCATTATCGTTATAATAAACTTACTTTTGCGTAAAGTCTCTAGTAGGCTAGCTGATATAATAGTATCCTATCAAGATTATGGGAAGAATCCCAGAATCATGCGCTTCCGAGAAAATCAATTTTCTATATTGAAAATTGTATTGTGGCTGTAAAATTAGTGGGCTGTGAAATCTATTGGTAAATGATGTGCAATTGAAATGGGAACGATCTAGATTCATCTTGAATTATTTTTATATGAGTGGTAATTAAAACATTGTTAATATAGCAACAGTTGACATATTACCATAATACTGTTCTCTTCAAAGTACTGCATGTTTCACAGTATTATAAAATACGGTGAGAATAATAGAGTATTTCAAATTTTAATAAAGAACTAGCACAGATATGGAAAAACATATTTTTCTATAGACAGATGCAGAGAAAAATCTATTGGAAAAAATTGAATTCTTTTAAAATTAACTATTAAAAAATATAATTATCTGTTGATTTATTAAAAAATACAGAGTTAGCACTTAATCGTGAATTATTAAACAATCTACATTTTCAAAACTAGAATAAATTAGGGTTATCACGGTCAAAGCAAGCAAGAGGGAATAAGTATTTATCATGGCTTCTCTGGTTCAAAAATATTTTTGGTTTCAAGATACAGTCATTTATATCGTTTGTTATCCATTCGAGTAGCTGAGAGTATTTATTGAATAAAAAATAGTTCAATAACCTAATTCAATAAGATATTATTTCTTTTTTAGAAATGGATTTCACAGTTTTACAAACAAGCCACTGCAAAATTGTAAATAGTCATAGTAATTTAACTGTTTTAATTTATTAATTACCATTAACCTTCCTGAATATTTCATGTAGAGTAAGGAATTAGCTGTAGAATATTTTATCAGTATTGAATCAATACTCAAATAGTTGAGCTGTTATTTATAATCGTAATGTTAGTGAGAGAAGTGCGAATTTTAATTGTAGTTAAGGAAATAATGATAAATTATTGTTGTTGAATCTTGGGAATTATTTGAAACAATTTGCAAATTAGTGGGTTATTGTTGAAACATCCATGAGTCTTGAGATTTGTGCGTAGGTAATGAGGTGAATGATTACAAGTTGAAACATCCAATTTTTAATGAGATTCAAACTTGAGACGTCGAGGAACAGCAGCCGGCCAGAGTCTTATCTAATCAAAGACAAACGTCTCAACTGACTGAGCCACCGAGTCCGACAATTACATTAAAATTGAGTTACATTCAGATTATTTAAAAAACGTACAGTCAAACAATCATTCAGAATTTCTTATTGAAGGAAAAAGATTATTGTTTACTGGAAGGGGGAAATTCCATTCCAAAATTATAACAAGAAGCTGGTATATTTACAAGAATATTCAATGTGTAGAAAAGATTAAATTGTTTTCATCATCACATTGGAGTGCGGTATCTGTTCATCAGTTTGATGAGTTATAACAGTATGAATACGTAGTACATTCTACAGGAATTTGTTCCCATAAAATGTATAGATGACGCATAACTGTATTTAGATTAGTAATCATTAATTTTTAGTATTCTCTAATATTCGAATAACTATTGATAATATTATTATTAGCCTATTTGGTAGACGCTCATGAGCTTAATTTAAAAGTGATGGAAGTGCCATTTTGATCTTGTGAATCATTTTTCATTTGATAAAGCTTTTGAACAATAAGTCATTATTATTGTAAATGATTCGATATATTTGTGAAGATGCATAATGCTCTCATCTTTAAATGATTATTTATGAATTTGTATTAGATAAAAGGTAGAAGATATTTTTCTGTAAAATGAATCCTTATACAAATAAGCGTTGAAATCAAATATATTATAATAAACCAAAAGAAATCTAGTACACTGATTTTGAAGTAAAAAATTATCAAAAAAGTTGTACAAGGTAAATAATTTCAGTTAATACATCTTAGAAGACAGTCATATCAAATTGCGATATTTTATTAGTAATCCGATAATGGCTTCAACATGCAAAACGTTTGAAAAACATGCAAAACTGACAATTTTTCTACTGTATATTGTAAAATTTAAGTTTTATACAAAATAACTTTTTGTGCTTTGTAATTTTTAAAAAAAGTGAAAAGAATAATATTATTGTGAAATATGTTATTCAATTTTTATATTGTGAGGTATTATTTACCAAAAATTAGCAAAAGCATACTAATGAAAACTGGTTTCAAAGTCAACTCAAAGGTTGAACGGTTACATTATTAAATTAGAAGACTAGCTGCTCAAATTATAGTAATTTGTAGTTGTGATGATCAATAAACTGTTCTCAAATTTATTAGTTTACTTTCAACCTGAAATCCTGTGTTTTCTTTGGCTTTTACAGATTGACGTTAAATTAATAAGTAAAGAATATTCGATATTTATCATTCTAAAGAACGCTCACTTACGAAGGTTGTACCCGATTAGAAGTACACAATCCTTTTAATTTTTTAATAATTGGCACTTTAAAGCCATGCTCGACTACAGTAGAATATAATATCTGCTCTGATTCAAAGAATTTCAGTAATAATTACAAGAAAGAAAATATTGGAAATAAATCACCTCTGTATTGTTCAGAAATAAGCAGGTGCGAAAATCGTTTTCATGTGACACAACTAAAAATGGATGAAATACCGTAATTGATAATCTTCCCAAAAGTGTGAGAAAAAAATAATAATTTGTTGCTATATTGCAAAGAAATGAACAAATGCCAAAATCGATTAGTTGGATGATACTCACATTAGTATTGAGACTTGTGCGAAGGTGATGAGGTGAATGATTCCACAAAAAATCTATGGCTGAACGAGATACGAAATCATGACCACAGGAGTAGCAGCGAGCCAGAGTTCTATTAGAAATAAGCATGCAGTGAAACTAATTATGTAAGAAATAATAGATAATGAATTGCAGCTTTATTCCGAAGAATTGGATAGCTGCTAAAGACTAATACTGGTGTAAATTGTTATAAGAGAAAATTGACTCAACTCTAATTACCATGGAATTTCGGAGGCGTCCATCCGACAACATTGTTCACTGAATTCGAAATTGATTTTCCCAATGTCCATGTGTATTTCTTCTTGTCCAAAAAATTCGAAATTCACCAAATTCCTTGAATGATAAATTACCATTTTCCGATTATCTAGAACATGAGAAAACAATAATCTAATTACGCTCTCATAAAGTTTCAGATAGGCTACAGCATTGTTATTTTAAAAAAAAACTAATAGGAAAAATAGATAAAACTGTTCTAGACAAGTAGTTGTGGCGAAAGTATTGTATTGTTACCAAGTCAAAACAATTCAACATTAGAATGAACTTAAAAAGCTGTTTAACCCTTTTAATATCTCCAATTACTCAAACTACCAGTTGCAATTAAAGAGTAAAATATTATTCCATGGAATACTCCATCGGTCGGACCATGGGAAATTTCCAATGGTTTTACACCTGCCATATCTTTATTATTCATTTGGAAATGAGATGACAATTACATTGTTATTGGTGAGCTTGGTCTGTTATCGAAAAAACCTAACAATTTGTAACCTTCAATACAGGCTAAAATGATGCATTTAATAAGTTATTGACATTTTTACATTCTTTAGGTTGGTTTGTTTCTTACAATTATTTCTATAATTATAGAATAAAATATTATTGCGTTGGTAAGAGTTCTGTAAATGCCTCATTTCAAATTTTGACACATTAAAAAATCAATATAACTTTCGGAGTCTTGCTATTTTGTGTGTCTATAAAAGCTACATCTACTGTGTCAGTGGGATATTGTTAGTTATTTTACTCGAGTTCTACAGGCTACAACAAGAAAAATCACAGTTCTCAACAGTAATATAAGTTATGTTTAAACTAATATGTTCTGAAACTTAATATTTTTAAATACTTTTTAATCAAACAAAAAATTATTCATTAAATAGGTGAAAATAAAAAACTGGATTGAAAAATTTTGATAAAAAAAAAACTATTTTCAGCTATAAAAGCCAATTATTAGTCAACGAATAGTATCAAATAATATTATTATTATTATTATTAATAATAATAATAATAATTAGCAGCATAGGGAAAGTGAGAATACAACTGAATAGGGAAAAATATTGAAGCATGAATTTGATGATTAGATGACAATATTATTCTTGAAAAAATCTATGGGCTATCTACACTATCTTATTTTACTTTACTTGCCTTTTATTATTTAATTTTATCTTGGAATATTTTATTTTATTTGACTTAAAAAAATCTTGGAAGCATTCAAACTAATATGATTTAAAAAAGGAATTAGAACATTTTCAAAAGAAGAAAAAATAAATGAACAGCATTTCAAAATAAGCATATCAGAAATATTATAGTAGATTTTTTAAATTCTGGGCATAATTTAGAGGCATTCAACGAATAGTACGAAATAAAAGAATTTTTTTTATTAAGAATAAGTAGAATTTACTTACTCAGAGGCCGCTGAAAATGGATCTCCAAGATTCAAAAACGTTCGGCCTAAAAAGTAAGTAAATTCTACATATTCTTAATAAAAATTTGACTGCAAGTCGTTGAATTCACTTAAAAAGTTAATATTAACAACGCAGTTCGTCATGGAACAAGAAATCCAGAAAAAAGAAATGTATTATTCGATTTTTAACCCAGACTCTTCGTTCCAGAAATAAATAAGAGTGCTTACACAGTGGAACATCAATACTCGATGATAATCAAAATCGGAAAATCAAACACATACTGTGGAATGGTGTATGACACACTGGAACAGCGTGCATATCACCATTCAACATCGTGTGTTTGATTTTCAGATGGTGATTATCATCGAGTCACTGTGCAAGCACTCTAAGAGACAAATATCCTAGGTACTACAAACAGAAGAAGCTCTGTAAATCATCCAGGAAATAACTATGTACCAGCCGTTCAATATTTTGAAAATACTGATGAGTTTCATGTGCATTCATCCACCAGAGTTCTGCTCCACATCGGAATGGAAACTGACCATGTACAATGGCCTTACAGGATTGGCAGTCGCCGTAGAATTCCTCTCCTACATTTTCTATTTTCCGTCCACATTTTTCATGTACAAAGCTGGATCAGAACTCACTCCATTCCAGGCATTCATTGCTCTCTATGGGATATCTATGATGACGCAGGTACAGTAGGCTATTCATTTATTTCGTATAGTTCTGTATAATCTTTGGTTTGTTCCTCATATTTACATAAAATTTCAATTTTCTTTTTTATTTATTGATGCAGTCAAAATACAACTCATTATAAGGAAACAACAGGCTTTTAATTAAGATGACCAGACGTCCCGTTATCAACGGGACAGTCCCGTTTTTGAGAGTCATGTCCCGTTGTCACCACCATCCATGTCGGGACACCCATTTGTCCCGTTTTGGCAATATTAGTTCTATGTACTTCATGAATAGGTTTTTTTTTTCATTTCTTGATAATTATTATTGCTCTGAATGATCTAAAAGCCAAACTTAAGTTCTAATTACAATTGAACCTTAGCTCCAAAATCCCTCGTTATTATGAGCGGACTTGTATTATTCTTCGGTCGTCTTCAGATGGTGAACATCGATAGCATTAAAAACATCGGTCTCGTTTATAAGATGTGTGAGAATGACTAAAAAATATCTTTGTATAGAGAAGAAAAATAAAGTTTTTCCTATTTTCATATCGATTTTCAAACAACACCACCCCTCCCCCCTCCTACGACCCGGTCTATACGTCCAGTTGTCCCGTTTTGGGATTTAAAAATCTGGTCACCTTACTTATTTTAGCCCAAAACTGTCTCTATTAATAAATTTTCACGAATAATCTATGCTTACAAATATTTGTAAAGTTCTGATTAAAATTAATATAGCTTGAATTCTTCTGGAAAACACAATTACCAAGTTCAAGTTAAACAATGAAGCAATTTGATTGATTCTATTTAATACTTTCCAAGATATTTCTGATTTTTTTAATTTAACCACTGAAATTTAGACTACATTATCAGAAAAAATTTGATTCAATTTCAATGTTAAACAGCTGAAGTTAAACATTCATTGCCGTATCCTTACAACTTTTTTCTAGTCCTAGCTCTTCCTTCTCTCCTGCTCTTTCCCTCTTCCACTCACTTGTTTTGCTCCAAAAGTTATCTCATCTTTTTTTTTTGGAGGATGAAGCCCACATAGGTCTGAGACCTGTGCGTGGGTAATGAGTTGGATGATGGTGATTGATGAGTTGGACCTACAGTTTTAGGTGTGTTCCAAACCACCGGGAAGTGATTTTACAGCTGAGAACAGTGTCGTTTTGCTGGCCAATCAAATCGGTCACAGTTACAAACAGGACCTACGAGAACGCAGCTTATCTCTATCTGATTGAACAGATACCTGCTACACGGCTCGCGGCTATCTTCCTTCCTCTTTTGATTTTAATCTTTCTATAGAAATTTAAATATTAAATTTCCCAAAAAATGCATTTATTCAAGCGACTGAATATCTACGGTAATGAAACCTGAAAGTTCATTCTATTGTTTTAATAACAAAAATACTGAATCAGTGGCGTACCGAGGTTTCAAGCGCCCTGGAGCGGAAGTGTCTTACGATGCCCCCCCCCCCCCCCAAAAAAAAAATCAGTCTTATACTCAACCACCCGATCGGGTTGATATTAATATAGTGGTCATTTAATGAAACAACGGCATTTTACCCGCCTCTTACTACGCCGTATTTTTCAGAAATGCGAATCTCCGATGAATAATTTTTCGCCAAGCCAGATTCTGCTTTTATCAATTTCCAAACAGCTTGTTTTGGATTTTTTCACTTTTCTATAAATTCATTTGCAGTTATTCTTTTAGCATTTTGCAAGTCATTCCTATAAAAAATGTCTTGTATTTATCTTATAAATATCTAATAGGATTCAAAAGTGAAGTATTTCAGTCCTGTTCTTAGTAATATATAAACCATTGAACCTTTTTCAATTTATTTTTCTAAAATAAATTCAAAGTCTTCATTCAATTACTTGTAATTGTTATACCTTTTTCCACCCAATTAACATTGTTTTGGCTTTGCTACTTTTGACTCGGCTGTTTTGCATTCTGTCTGGTTGTAACGCATTTGCGGCTGAACGCGTGAACCGATTTCTTTAAAATTTGACATTTTAGTAATGCGCAGCGATGTTTTTTAAAATTACGGTTTTTTAAAATTGTGTTGTATTTTACCCTTTTGGCCTTCATTATAGTAATACATATTTTTATAAGTAAAAGGCAATTTTCTCTCAACAACGGTGCGCCCCTCAGAGCCTTGCGCCCTGGAGCGACTGCTCCACTCGCTCCATTATCGGTACGCCACTGTACTGAATCCTTGGTTTGCAGTTATAACCAATTAGCACTCAAATTACTTACAGATTTTCATGATGATTACAACTAGAACAGAGCTGATTGACATTATTCAAAGTATTAACGAGAAATATATGGCTGACGGATCTCTTGCTGAAGTTGAAAATGAACAGAGCAGAAAAAGATCACTGTGGCTCATTTCTGCAATCACTGTACTCCAGGTATAATTTAAAAAATCTGCAGCTATTTCAAATACACTTTAAAATATAATTAAGAGACAAATACTATTTCCAAGAAATTAATATAATTTATTTGTATTCCATCATGATATTTCAACATGTAACACAGAACACTTTTTTGTTATTGCAGATAGTACCTAGTTAGAGACTACCATTAGCTATTTCTTTTGTTTTGGTTAGATGATACCCTCATGTATCTGATACTTGTGCGTGGGTGATGAGGTGAATGATGACAGAGAACATCCAAGCCTGAACAAGATTCAAACTAAGAAGCAGCCAGCCAGATTCTTATCAACGACAAGCGCTCCAAATGTTAGCGCCACTATAGCTGCCTAATTTATTTAGTCTGTCTTAATTTAATGAGTAAAAACTATTCCATTCTTATGCAAAGATTCTATTCGATTTTCCCTGGGCTATTTCTGTATAAAATTATATTATTGGATTACAGATTCAAGAGTCATTAGTATATTCGAAAATTTCACTATCTTCTACATTATTCACACATATAAGAATACTTTGTCACTGAACTAGCTCTTGCGGGTTGTTCTGAGTTCTGCTGTGCCTCCGGACCAGCAGATTATGAACATGAACGACAAGCAGCTGGAAAGTATCTTGTATTGATCCTATACCCAGCCATCTTTCTGAATTTGATGCCTATCTTAGTTCTTCCTGTTTCTTCTTAACATTAGCTTTTCATTAGAGCTTGACACCTAGTGTCATACCGAAAAATTTGCCAGTATTTGCACTTAGTATGATTTTTTTTTTTTTCTCTTCAATTTTCATAAACTGGATTATATTGGATTTTCTTGTAAGCGAAATTCAGACTTCGAGTTTTCATTGTGCTTAATGAGCCAAAATCTGATTTATCTATGTTTCCCTCAATGGTTCCTGCATCTGGCATTTGGTTCCGCATTCGGCATGATGCGAATTCGTGAACCATTCAAAATTAGTGTGAAGAAATGAGATTCTGTATACAATAAGACTTATTTAACTTTTCAAGTGAATTAAACGACTTGCAGTCAAATTGACTGCAAGTCGTTTAATTCACTTGAAAAGTTAATATTAACAACGCAGTTCGTCATGGAACAAGAAATCCAGGAAGACTTATTTTCTGAAGCTATGTATGTAAATTTGCCAAGTCTACCAATTTTTTTCCGGAAGCAGATGCCATAGCCAATAAGAGCTTTAAAGAGTTAAGTGCTTTGTTCTGTGACTGAGAGAATTGCAGAATCATCTGCAAAATACACCAATAATGAAGTAAGAGAAGATGTACGTTACTGGTATGCTATCAAGTTTTAGTAGGAAGATGCTAATGCTTGAAAAAACTGTGCAAGAATCTTCCCAAAACTTCCTCTTTTTGTGCAGGTTCCAACATTTCTTGGTGGCATCATAAATAGCGAATACCTTGGCAACAATGAAGACAGCATAAAGGCCAACATATATTTCGGTAGGAAAAACCCAGAACGACTCATTGCTTATCTACCTTGGCTGCCATATGACTACACAATTTCCCCATACTTTGAAGTGACTAAAACTCTGATGTACATTGCTTTGACTATGGGCTGCATATCCATGTTGGTGAGATACTCGTTACTGCCAATGCTGACCTTCTACATAAACGGTCAATTCGACATGATAGCAAAAAGATTCGAGAGTTTGAAACCAACTGATAAGCAGCCGGAAAGCGGTGGAAGGAAAATAAGTGAGGAGACATTACTGTATGATGTCATCAGATCGCACCAACAAGTCTTGAGGTGAGACTTTATCAGGCATGTAGCCTGATATTGAAATATTTTTATAGGGATATTGATTAAGTAAAATATTTATGCCCAATGAAATGGGTTTTCAAGGTTCAAGCCATCAAATGCAGCCTGATAATAAATGACAAATTCATGGAGCCTCATCTGTTTTTATTAATATTGGTATTATATGGTAGTCGATATATTATTCCTCGTTATTACATTACTATTACTTATTATTATTATTATAAACAAAACTATTAACGGCATCCAATTACTTAATAACATACTTCAATAGCCTACTCTATCATAATTTCGTATTTTCATAAAGAAATTAGAAGCAAAAAATATGCATATGTAATGATGTAAACAGGTAGATCAGGGGTCTCCTAACTTTCCATCCTCAGGGTTAAAATTATTGAATTCACCTAAAATGTTAATAAAATTATCACTCCAGTAAGTTCAAAGGGCCAGAAAAAACTTTTTTAGTTTTTTACAATTATTAGCGGCGTAGCTTGATATGTTCAGTCTTTTGGTGGGGGGGGGGGGGGGGTAGTTATATCATAGACGAACCATCAACTTACTTCTTACTATCCCTGATCAATGGTTATATATAGCGTAATCGGGTACTTTAATACTTTAGGTACAATAATAATAATGATTTATTTGCCAGAGCATTTATAAAACAAAAGAAGTTAAATACAAATACATTAAATCAATAAATGTTTCCACATAACAATATGAAATTATAATTCATCCTGGCAAAGCCGGCAAGGGAATACCTAAGCGCCTACTGTGAGTTCAAATAAATGGCAAATTAAAGATACAGTGGGAAGAGCCCTCTAACGATTCATCAAGCTAATAAATAATATGGGCGTATGTATATAATAAAGTGGAGTTCGAAGTACTCCTTTGGAAAACTTTAAAAAATTATACATCTAATAACACATTTTAAGCGATTCTAGAGATTAATTCATCCATTTCAACAATGCAACTCATTTTTTGAGTTAAATTTCATCTCTCTTGCATCTTTGTATCTGGACTCTCATTGCTTTACTAAAAACATTTGGATCATGCCAACTTGAAACTATTATCACTGTGCTATTTTTGATTCGTCTTTCCAACTTATAGAAGTATTTGTACTTGAACTTGAAGAGCGGGTTTGGGCACTCACATGGAAATTTTTGATGAAATAATCACTCTAAAACCGCACTTTTAGCAAATCCAGACATTTTTCTTGACTTTTTGTCAAAAACTGTCTCTTAAGGCTTGTTAAATTGAAAAATTGAAGTTGTCTTGGAGGGGGGGGATCTGTCCCCCGATACCCCCATAGTCACGCCACTGATTTATTAACAACAATTTTTTGAACAATCGCTGATTAGCGTTAGCAATCTTGCTGAATTTGATAGTTGAATGATGCATTGATGTAGCTGTGACACTTTATGGCATGTAGTACTGAGCAATAATCTCTATATATAAAAATGAATGTCTGTCTGTATGTATGTATGTATATGTATGTATGTATGTATGTTCCCTATAGACTTCAAACTACTTGACAGATCGGCATGAAACTTTGGGAATATGTTGTGTAAATATTGGGGATGGTTTCTGACCATAAATTTTAATAGGGGAGCTGATAATTATTATTAATTAATCCATTTCATAGACCTAACCTACTGAACTTGCCGGCCAAACAGCTTAAAGGAACAGCTGATAGAAGTCAACAGTTTTTAATCATATGGCAGGCCCCTTAGCAGCGTTATTTACGCTGTCTTTGAACAGCAAAAGACTTTGCACTTTGCATGTAGGCTACCGTTCAGTAGGAGCCTTGCAATATGTAGGAAACATACGACTGGGTATGATGAAATGTAATTATGCCAGGTTGATGACATCTGTTAACCAATGCAGCTAGAAATTTGAAATGCAGCCTCAGCGGGAGGTCGCAAATAATAAAATCAAAAACCTAGCTTCTACCCTTATAGTCGTAGGAGGTTTAAATTTGAAATGTTTCTTCATTCAGAGGTGGTGATTAAGAAAACAGCGAAGCCGCTATGATCAGCTGGAAGAGCCTTTAGGACTAACTTCTTTCCTAATTTGAAATGTAACCTCAGCGGGAGGTGGCGAATAATAAAATCAAGGAGAATTTTTATGAGAACGCAGCAACGCGTGTCGGGCCAGCTAGTATAGATATATTAACTGGTTTCTAGTTGAAGGAGCCTTAGGCCATTGGAGCCATTGGCCGGATTGACATACCAGCGGGCTGGATTTGGCCGCTGTAGTCTATGTAGTTTAGAGTGCTGATCTCTGAAAAGACTGGTACTCCTGCGGTCACGGGTTCAATTTAAGTTTAGACTATTTTGTGTATTCAACAATACAATAAAACTTCATTACCAACACACAATTAAGTCTCAAGATATTTTTAGCTTTGAAAAAATTATAAAATTAAATTGATATTAATCATGATGTTCAGTTTTTTTAAGATTTAAGTTACCGTACTGAACTAAAAACATAATATTAGTAGGTTTAAAAGCTTATGAAAACCCACATTTTTTGTATTTTATGAAAGACTCTGATTATTAAAAAAATTATTATTTTTTGTTTCAGCTTATCAAAACGACTTATTCTTTATTTCCGGCCTATAATAGTTACAAAAACAATATTCTACTTTGGGATTTTGGCTGATCTTCTTTATGCTGTCACAGAGGTCAGTTTAATATACAATCAGAATTCTACCATCTATATTGATCTCTCGTCTATAATATAGTCCGCTCAGAAATCGCAGCTTGCACTTCAGAACCAAATAATTAATACAAATATTAACTCTGTGGAGGAAACACACACAAACAATATGTAACATTTTAGGAGTTAATGAAAAATTTGGCGCCGACTTTAAAAGATTACTTGTATTACATTTGAAATTCTCTCAGTTAAGTGAATAGTCTACTTTATTTTAAAATTTTCAGTAGGCTACGTAAGCATTTAATTTTTGAGTACCATTTTGTTGAAGTTGTTCCTTCTTTGTTTTAATTTTTTATTAATCTAGTATCTTGATTTACCTATGTAATTTGAAGAAAAATTGAGAGTAGCTCAAGTTAGATTGAAAGTAGTTAGTATGAAATTCAACATTTAGCAGTTCAAATAATGACCATTGAACTGATAATAAAAATAGGATTGCCTGATAAATATCAATATTTTCATTATAAATTTATCTATATAGAGGCAGCCAGTGGCGGCGATGAGCATTCTGGGGCCTCCCCGAAAAATTATTTAGGCTTTAGAGGCTCTATAACGGTCTGAGCTAAGGGTCTCCAGGCGTCCCTTGAACACCATCGAGATGTAGCACAGCTTTCGACTTATACTTGAAATGTAAATGAAATCAAAATATGTTTATTGTGTTCAACGAAAAAATAATAGGAAGCTCAGCTAAGAAAATCCATCTAGGAAAGTCAACTAGTGCAGGAACCTTTACTATTATCAAAGCTTATTTTGTTCTTTCAATACTTCATTTTTAATCCCAGCAGCGACCTCCTCAGAACGTTCAAAAACGTAAGTTCAAACTTTCAAAATAGCAGCACAATCACACAAAATCGTCATTAAAAAAATCCTGCCAAATTTTTCCAAGGAGTGTAAGAAAATATTTAAAAAATTAGCAGGCCTCTAGCCGTGTCTGATTGATGAAGCATTTCTGCAAACATAGAAAGTGTTCACAACTTATTAAATTATCTGTGTATTTATTCATGTCTTAAAAAATCGTAATAACAGGCATTCTACCCACTAGTGTATTTGTTTTGAAAAACTTCTAATAAAGCACTTGGACGTTTATTGCAAAATAATTATATTCGGCTTAGGCCTGTTGACTATACTTTTTTAGTACGCAGTTCCTGCTGTGGTATTTTGATTTATCTTCGAAACCACAGTTACAACAAAATTTATTTAATAAAACATGGTTGATAGGTTGAAATCTTATGTAGTGTCACAAAATCTTTCCTCGGGCGCCAATAAACACCGCGGATTGATAATGACTGATAAATTAGTCATAGGATTGCACCGATACGGTACACACTAGGTTTGATAGGTTTGGTTTTTTTTGTAGATTACGTCTTGGAGACTCCAGTTAAGGAGTATGAGACAAGTCAGATCAACAACAATTATACACTAGATATCATAATTACTATATCAATCAGTTGAGGTAAGGCTTAATTTTGATGTGAAAGGAACTCTTGTACACTATAAAAAGCTTTATCAACTAAATATTTTTTCAATTGTTTTTTAAATATTTCTATATTTTCAAGACTTTAAAAACTGCGGTAGCTTGTTGTAGAATTTCCTACCAATATAACTAGGTTTTTGTTTGAATAAGCTACTATTGTGACTCACCAAGTGATAATCTCCTCGGCTTCTTGTATTATAATCATGTATGTCAAGATTTTGGTTAATATCATTCGTTTTTACATATAAAGTAGCTTCATACACATATAAGCAGGGTACAGTTAGGAGACCAAGTCTCTTGAACAACGGCCTACATGAATCTAATCTATTTACTCGATCTATTTAATCTATTTAGATGAGAAGTCACATCTTAGCTTTCAGAGTTAGTTCCTTATTGTGTTGCAATATGCATTCTATCTATATTAAATAATTCAAACTGAACTTATTATTTTAAATTCCACAGCAAACTGCTGGAACTGCCCAACAAATAAACTGCTGTTTCTGTCTAATGAGTTGTGGATATGAACTGCTTCTAGACTGTTGGTGTGGAGAATACATTGCAAGAAAGGTGAAAAGTCTTGTATTTAATTATGGAACTGTATGTAGGCTAAGAACAGAAACCCTACAGGAATTCATAAAGACCATGGTTAACTTCATCACGTCTTTCATCATAAATTGTTATTGGAAACAAAAAATTGATGGAATTCAACTCAGCAAGTACAATAAGCTTCTACGGAGATTGAGTTATATCTTGTAGACTTCAACATGGAATAAAAACAAGTCAGTGATTTGTCTTTGCAATTCAAGTGCCTCTATCAATCGACTTTATTAATATTCAAGAATAGGAAGAAGCAGAGCTGCAGAAAAGTTGTGTAATTTTTTCGCAACAAATTTCAAAACATTAAAGCTCTATATAGTAGCCTACCTCATAGATTTTTAAAATGTTATACTGAAGCTTGTGTAGATGAATCATCAGTCAATCAAAAAACTATTCACATCATGAACCATAAAAAAGATTATTCGATAGTTTTTTCTCTCATTTTAACGAAATGGGAATAAGGAAAATTTTTCATTGTTTTCCTATTGATATAGTTTTGATATGAATTTGCAGCTGTGCCAATATTTGTAAAACTTTTATGTTAAATGTCTTTTCGTACTGTTTGGTGAATAAATATTACTTTTATTTCGTTTCATTTATCACATAATGAGAAAACCCCACAATATATCTGAAGACCGACGAGTAAAGTTTATCAAATACATAACAGCCTATTAATTTATGAAAATAATATCAATTTGATATTTTCCAGAGTCAGCTAGTGAGTTTTGCAGCCTATAAATCGCAATGGCACAATATGTCACTCAATGTTAGAAGAAGTTTGGCAATTGTCATAGCCAGAGCTCAAAAGCCAGAACAGTTGAATGGGCGGACTGGGTTCATTCCCATGTCACTGGAAACCTACATACAGGTGAGCAGATACCAGCTAAAGAAAATTAACTAACATTGAAACTAAAATTACAGTAGGCTACTTCAAACATAAATAAATAGTAAGAAACTTTTGTAGTGGATGTGAACACTTACTAAGTTTGTGTGATGGCCATTTCGCATTGAAGTAATGCTTCTTCAGTAGGACCCCATCCGTGTCTAAAGAAGCATTACATCAATGCGAAATGAACTTCTCACAAACAAAGTAGGTGTTAGCATTCACTGCAAAAGTATTTCAGTATTTATTCATATTTAAATATACCAGTGAAAAAATAAATATGGAACTACAACATCAAAGGCTACTTCAGTTTATTATAAAGTAATATTTATCAAAAACAGAATTTATTAATTTCGAATTCCTTTAATTGCTATTACTTTATACTGAAGACTTCCGCAATGGCGGATATTGACAACAGCATTAAAAAGCTGATGGGAATCGATGAATGCTACTGTTTTAATGCTGTTGTCAATATCCACCATTGCGGAAGTCTTCAGTATAAAGTAATAGCAATTAAAGGAATTCGAAATTAATAAATTCTGTTTATGTATATTTGTCAGTTTATTCAATTGTCAGTCACTTCAAACTAACTTGTAATATTTATCTATTTATTACAAAACACAATAAAGTAAAGATGCAACAGGTAAAGCCCACTACTGCTTTCTCTACAAATGTTCAATTAAAAAATCCAAATTTTAGGTTACGTTCAAGTTCAACTAGATGTTTCACTTTGAAGTACAATTCCTGATTCTTTACAAAACATGAATATTAATTTAGATGTTCACTAGAAGGTGAAATAAATCATTTATTTATTAGTTTAGATATTGATAACAAGTAGTGATGTGTTGTAAAATTAATGATTTATGTGAGGGCAAAGTGCTAAATTCAACTCCATCAAATCAATTACATTTATTCCCAATTTTTATTATTTCTTATCAAAATTTAAGGATGAATTACAGAAAATCAATAGGAAAGATTAGATAAGACGTCAGCATGACTGATGTTCAATGGTTTCAAAAGACTGATGCTGTATTTATTTTTCTCAATTTAAATGATCATTATTATTAATTAAAAATCATTTTAAATTACCAAAATTTAATTTTTCAGATATTCAAGGCGTCTTATTCCTACTACACAGTTCTCCAGAACCTGAATAAATCCGATCAACCACTGCAACTTTGAGACCTATGCATTATAACTGAAACTATATGAATACAGAGCAAAACTATTCTTAAAAAATGTATCTCAATTCATCAATAAATGATGTGAGTTATAATGAATTAGAATAATAAACAATCTCAGCATTTGCATCTTCGTTTTGAATTCCTAACACCTTACTCGTATTTTGTATGATGCCCACATGAGTCTGAAGATTTGTGCGTGGGCAATGAGGTGAATGATGAGAAACATGGCTGAATGAGATTCGAACCCGCGGCTGCAGGAAACGAAGCCAGTGAGAGCCTTATCTTATCTCAGACAAGCTTTCCAACCAACGGCGCTACCAGAGCCGCCCAATAGACACTATTATTACAGAGTATATTATTGTATTATTATTTATTTATTTTACTTTTACGATCTTTTTGGACACTCAAGTCATCATTTCCTGGTCCTCCTTGATGAGTTCTCTTTCCGCATTGTCTAATACCTTTTCATTCTTTCTGATCTTCTTCATCGTTCTTCATCTGTAAATACCCTTTGTATAGTCTGCCGGTTGTCTATTTTTTTTTTATCTTGTTTTATTTCTTTTACTTTGCTTATATTTTCGGCTTTGTTTTTCAAATCATCCTATTCCCAGTTCATTTAAATCCTCTTCAACTTCCTTAATCCTGTGTAACAAGGATCTTGTTACTTCATGTCCAAAAGTTACTCAATTATTCGCTTTGATAATCTGTTTTCTTTCTAAATTTCTTATTTAGACATGTTCTGACTATTCTCCTCTCAATTAGGATTTTGTCAAATCTGTTTTTCTGTGTAATATTGAAAAGTGTTTCGCTTCCGTATGTCACCACTGTATTGTAATGTTTTAATTGATATACATTTTTTGATGCAGTCCATGTTGTTTTAATTTATAGACATTTTTTATTGTATCTATCCCATGTTATTTTAATTGATAGATATTTTTATTATATGTAGCCCATGTTGTTTCATCAGTTCTTGACTGTCATTCAGGTTTTTCTTCAAGGTACTTTACATTTTTTCGGAGGATGAAGCCCACATAGGTTTGAGACCTGTGCGTGGGTAATGAATTGGATGATGATGATTGATGAGTTGGACCTATAGTTTTAGGTGGGTTCCGAACCACCGGTAAGTGATTTTACAGCAGAGAACAGTCTTTTTTCTGGCCAATCCAACCGGTCACCGTTACAAAGATGGCCCAGGAGTTTCGTAGCTTATCTCTGATTGAACAGATACCTGCTACGGCACTCAGCTATCACTTCCCCTATGTTTGTTTTACTATCTTTATTACCGTATTATATCAATATATTTTTTAATGATACAATCCAATCTAGCCAGACCTGAACCCACGATCAGTAGTAGGGGTACTTGCTCAGAGAGCATCCAATAGGTACTCGATGATAGTCAATAGTCACCATCCCAAAATCAATTCAAAATCAATCTGCTCTAATTTGGCATGCACCTTTCTATTAAATGTGTTTGATTTTGCGACGTGATCATCGAATATTTGTTGCTTCACTGTGTAATTACCCTAGACAGTCACAATACTAGTAGGTATACACAAATTATTGAAATTAAAATGGCTACATGCTCATTAAGTGAGAAATTTATTTTTCAATTATTATTTTGACTCCTCGGTCCTTAAAGCCGCGTCTCCACCGTGTTCGCTGGAATCAGCTGATGTCGCCGAACATTTTTTGGAGTTGGTTTGGTGTGGACGCCTTCTCGAACATTATGATAATGGCGAGAACCTGTTGTTGGTCGTCACTGTTCGCTCACAGACCGAACATTACAATTAAACTCACGAACATGTTCGGTGATCCATATGTTTAATGTTTGTCCGTTTTTTGTATTCGCCAACAATGTTCGGCAGACATGTTCGGTTGGTGGAGACGCGGCTTAACAGTCAACAAAATAAGGAGCTACGTTCTCATGGATTTATAAATGGTATGTTTAATCAAAGACAATATAATGTATATTATAATGTCTTTGGCTTAACAGGGTATTGAACAGATATGAATAAAATGATCTAGTTCCCAATAACGTCGACAATCAACAGATTAATTTAAAAATAATTAGTTGGCAATTGTAATAATTATTATTCTCTTATCAACAGCTTGAGTTCTAATTAAAATTATCCTCAGAATTTTTACTGTCTTATCTTCTGAAGAAAGGGCAAACATAATAATTAAACACAAATAATGAACATAATAATTGATACAAAGAGGGGAATTTATTTATTTAGGATAGAGGCAAGAAAAAAGATAAGAAGAGAGGGAATGAAGGAGAAATATAAGATAAGGGGGGATGACGAAGATAGATAAAACAGAGAGGGAAATAAGAACTTTACTCTTTGTACCGTTCTCTATTGCAGCTTAGTACTACAGTTCCTTTAGGAGAGAGAGTTACAATAATTTTTCCTGCGTAAATTATTAGAACAAATCTTATTAACTATTCAACTGTGAATTAAAAGTTTGATGACATAATTTTTGGACGTTAGTTTTTTTAATTTGGTCATCAATTATGGTGTCTACAAGTGTATTATTTAGTTCCTGTGTTGCATTGCTAGCCGGAGTAATTTTAGTTAATGGTGAAGAAGTTAAATTTTCAAAATGCCAGACATGTAAGTAGATTTACATACATTTATATATTGATGGAAATTAGTAGCCCAGCCAGAAGTAAAATTCCACCTTCGTTTTTTATGGATTGTTTATTATTCAATTCAATGAAATAACTTAAAAACAGGTATTTTATGCATCATAGAAAAGAGCTGAATGAACTTCTAGTGGAAGACCACAGAGTCGCCAAAAAGTTTGGAAATATAGGACAGAAAGTTAACTTGTGAAAATATGCTGTTTTCCATTTTAAACAATAATATAATTCAAAGAAGTAGCGTGGTAACTAACAGTTAAACGTTTAAATAAATAAAACGAAACTTTTATAAATTTTTTAATTTTCTTATAAACGTAGCCTACGTTTGGTGAATAAATCTTAACTTCAAGACAATTTAAAATTGATATTGTAAAAATTTTAAATTTTAGATTCATTCTAACATTGTAACTGACTGTGTATTTCTTTTGGATTTTGTTCAGAGTGAGTAAACAATTAAATGCTGACATCAATTCAATGATAATGAAACCAATGGATTGGTTTGAAAAAAAATCATTTACCAGTAAAACAATAAGGCTCCCATGGACTCAAGCAATTGTTCGGCTTGAACAATTGTCCCCCCCCCCCCCCAGCACAGTTTTCGGTGGCAGGGCTCTTAATTTTAGATTCTTCAACTATTTTGTCATGGAAAACATCACATAGAATAAACAATTGATTATAGTTTTCTATACGTTTCAGTCCAAAGAGACAAGGACGGAGTTGCAAGACAATATGTACAGTCCTGTAATGTACACAAAGTAATCGTTGATCCTTGTTCAGAGGCAGCCAGCAATGAGCCCTGCAAATTGAAACAGGGGACCTCCGCATCTATTAAATTCGATTTCACGCCACGTAAGTTTTTTCGTTAAAAATAAAACCCAACGATTTAGAACTCACTCCAAACTCTCACAAAGTCGGTAGCAGCGTACCGCAGGCGTAAATTTTTTTTGAGTATGAAGCACATAGGTCCAAGACCTGTGCGTGGGTAATGAATTGGATGATGATGATTGATGAGTTGGACCTACAGTTTAATGTGGGTTCCGAACCACCGGGAAGTGATTTTACAGCAGAGAACAGTGTCTTTTTTGCTGGCCAATCTAATCAGTCACCGTTACAAACAGGACCTACGAGAACGCAGCTTATCTCTATCTAATTGAACATATACCTGCAACGGCTCGCGGCTAATTGATTAGTAAGCTGCTACCATGACTGAGAAACTGTGAAAACCAGGTAGATTTCAAGACAATTTAGAAGTCGATAAATGGTGTTTACTAGTGTCCAGGTATTCATGGAAACAATACATGTGTTATATTACATGCTGTTTAAGTGACGTTCTTATAGCCTTTTTAAAAATATTTTTGATGATTCCTATACTCTTTAGTGTCACCAGAAAGGAAAAAGAAAAAGAAACAAATCTGCAATACATGTTGGGCGATAGCCATCCAAGCCGCGTGGACCTGCAGCATTTCTGGGGCAAAGCTGGTGTCAAGTGCTTTATTTGAAACTTGATGTTTCATTTGGGCATTTGGAGCGCATGTGCTGACCTGTGAAGTGGAAGAACTTGAAAAAAGTTGCTCTACATCGTCTATCACCCTTTTACTAAAAAAAGACAGTCTAAAGAGTTAACCATGTCTTGTATCTTTTGAATAAAACATGACACCGAGAATCAAAAACTTTTTCCAACATTGCCTAGCCTACTTATTCAACATCATGTTTACTTGGAGACTCCAGTTAAGGAGCATAAAACAAGTCAGATCAACAATAAATTATACAATCTTATACACTAGTTACCATGACAACTATATCAATTAGCTGAGTTGAGGCTTTATTTTGATGTGAAGTGAACTCTTGAACATAAAAATCTTTATCGACTAAAAATATTTTTCAATTGTTTTTTAAATATTTCTATATTTTCAAGACTTTAAAAACTGCGGTAGCTTGTTGTAGACTTTCCTACCAATATAACTAGGTTAAATGCTGGCTCAATCTATTGAAAATTACACTGAAAAGTTCACATTAGGTACGGTAAAAGGCTTATAGGTATTAGACATATTATAACTAATCTGTGACTGAATGCTTTATAAGTTTTCAACTGGAATAATAATTTTAACTAATGTTTGTTTCACAGAATTCACCGCAACAAATGTTAGCTCGATGGCATACTGGGATCAACCATTGATGCACCTTCCATTTGAAGATATGGATAAGAATGGATGCAATTACATGAAATGTCCAATGGAGAAAGATGTTTCGAACACTATGAGCTATGGCCTCAACATTAAATCCTCTTACCCAACGGTAAATATTGATATTTGCTTTGTTATTCAGAAACAGTTTTAGCTTTGTCTATAGAATAATTTAAACCCTCATACTCGCCGGCAAATATTAATATTTGTAATGTTAAAGATCCATCTTGTTTCCACTAATATATAATTAAAACTTAAAAAACACTTTTAAGTGGAAATTATGACTCACTTTATGGCATGACAGCCGTTTCACTCCGTTGTCAAGAGCATCGACAGACGACCCACAGTACACTAATTTAAGGCTTGAGGGTTATCGGGTTGATAACTCTCAAGCACATGCCTAAAAACAGTTTACAGTGGGTCGTCTGACGATGCTCTTGACAACAGAGTGGAACGGCCGTACGCCATAACGTGAGTCATAATTTCGACTTAATTGTTTTTTTTAAGTTTTTATGATTGATAATTGCTTTCTTATTCACAACCAATGTTTTAGCTTTGTCTTTATTATAATTTAAACCCTCATACCCACTGGTAAATATTGATATTTGCTTTTTTACTCACAAATAGTTTTAGCTTTTTCTATAAATATAATACTTTATAGTGAATTCTTTTTATTCTACAAACAAAATCAAATACTCTAGTAACATTAATAATTATTTTTCGTGGCCCAAAAGATTGTTATAAAAGTAATGTGGTTCACATACTGTAGCGTAATTATAAATGAAACCTATCTTTCTTTTGAATAATGATTTTGTTTTGAAATACTATTTGCAAGCTCTTACTTTTAATTTAGTGTTTTTTTTCTTGCATTTAGAAGGGAAGAATACTGTATTATGAATTGAGTAGTTTACCGCTTCTCTTTATTATGACCAATACAGAATACAATTACAATCAAATTTTATTATACAGAATACGCTATTTACCGTTAAAAAACGCTTGTGTACTTTTCAAGACTTTTTGCGTAATTGGATGAATTGAAAGAGATGATTGTATATTTAATACTTTGGCAAGTGCTCTTCTGCGTTGGATTGACATCAATCATCACAGTATGGCCTTATAATCGATTATTTGTCACAATCTCACCCAAAAATGCTTGGTGGAATTGAGTCAGTTTGGTTCCCTTTCAAAAGAAAAAATAGAGCCGATTACAGAGTGTCTAGCAAATTGCATGAACCGAATTCAAGACTTTCCAGATTTTTCAAGACTAATAATAATCGTTATTTCCGCAAATACAAACAAGCAAAAAATACACAGGAAAAAAAATTATACTTGATAAAAAATAATAATTATTATAAAACAATCAATTATTAGGAGAGAAACCAAGAAGTTACACGTTACAAGTTAACCAAGACTAAAGTTGCTACACGTGTTTTTGAACGTTGCAATTCGGTATAGGCGATTTTTTTGAGGATGAAGCCCACCTAGGTCTGAGACCTGTGCGTGGGTAATGCATTGGATGATGATGATGATTGATGAGTTGGACCTACAGGTTCCTACACATCAAAATTAAGCCTCACCTCAACTAATTTAAATAGTAATTATGGTATCTAGTGTATATGACTAGTGTTAATCTGACTTGTCTTATACTCCTTAACTGGAGTCTCCAAGACGTAATCTACAAAAAAAAAGGTGGGTTCCGAATCACCGTTTTATTATTCTACGTCTGATTATTCGCTGAACTTACAATGTTTAAAATTGATTATTTATTTTTATATATACTGTATATTTATAACGGGAAGTACTCGGTTAGTTTTTTTTGCGATACAAGAATTTGGCCGATGACTGACGGGAAAATTAACAACTTTATAATCTATCTTTCCCGACTTGTATGGCAATTTCCTGTCTTATCCAGACATTATTCTATTTCTATGCTAATTCCCGACTGTCAGACGGGATTAATACGCTATTACAGTAGAAGCTACACTACTATACGGTGTAATCTAGTGGTTCATATTGAGCCAACAAACATTTGGCAATATGCCTATAAATCATGGCTATATTCATGCATGTCCGTGGACAATGCACGGAAAAATTTCAGATGCTACTAAAACAATACTTCAATTTCCAGTTTCGATTTGACTTTCTTATGAAATGTTTCCATTGCATGAAATTTTATTTTCTGTTTCAGGACGTCTACACGGTAAAATGGAAACTGCAGAATGCTGAAGACCCAACTAAGGAATGTTGCTTCAGATTCAGGATAAAGATCGTTCCATGAGATTTTTTAAAGACGAAAGCAATTATAGAAACAAACTATTTTTGAAATTATCCAATGCTAAGGGTATTATTTTAATAAATTTAAAAAAAAATGTCTTGCTTTTTACTAATAACATAACATTTATGGAAGTTCTATCTTATCGAATTATATGCATTTCAATGGAATTTTAACGTTTTATCATTTCATTTTTTCATTAAAAATCAATAAATTAATGTCTGTTTCATCATTATCTCGAATATTACCTAATAACAATAGTCTCACGAATTCTATTGAACATGACGTAAACAATAAACCCAGATAACATGTTGATTAAAATACAAAATAATTCACACTTTGAGAATGAAATCATTCTCCTAATGTATAAATTGATAGCTTCTTAATTTCAGCTTAGAAGTGTATCAGTGCATTGACTATTAACAGGAAATTTGAGGGCCATGACGCATTCAAAGTTCAAGATAAATGTGCGAGCAGAACTAAATATTGATAAACGATAATAAATAATACTGACATCAAACATTGGATAGAACTCGATTTAATCTATTAAAACCGGTTCATTCTATGTAGAAGTAGAAATAAATAGATTCAATATGAATTGTAAGCCTTATTTAAGCATAAAGAAAGATGGGACTGACGCCTTAAAATGAATTTGCTTTTCCAATCTGAAATAGGGCCCACTTCACCAGTATAAAATCTGAATGAATCTAGCCTCCTTTTATTAAGTTTGGTGCTCAATTTCATAAACTGAGCACAATAGTCTGTATTAAAATAGTTTTGGAATACAGAATGAATTAACGGCATATTTCCAATCAGATAGAGGACTCAATACTCAAATTATGGAAATTAACAGAGTAGGTACAGGAATGAGCCCATTCTGTAAAAACAATCTATCTACTCATAATATTTTAATTTCACTCAAGGTAACAATCATTTTACATAATTTACATCTAGTATTGAACGAACAGTTCAAATAAAGTTTGAAGATTCTTGAAAAAGTGTGGTATGTGGTCAGTACAATAATGTTTTCGTAGTCGCACTCCGATTGAAAGACTTGAGAAACTAATTTGATTTTAAATATTTATGAAATTACCTTGAGGATTCTTGATCAAGGGAGACTTCAAAAGCCTTTCGCGTGAATGCTTCTTAAGTGACCCTTAAGTCGAGAAAGCCTCAAGATGAGTTATCAATCACGGACCCAAATTTGGAAATAGAATTGAACGGGATTGACTTACGGATGATTAAATTATGCAATAATACGAATACCAAAGAATTTGATTAATAGAAAAACCGAAAAAACCTCTTGAAAAATTGAAAGCGACAAATGGAGGTTCATTTACGGAAACAGCATTCCTATATTATTGACATTAAAAATCGTCACTATTATCAACTCTGACTACCCATCAATACTGATTGAAATTAATTTGATACCTCTTTTTTTCGGAGGATGAAGCCCACATAGGTCTGAGACCTGTACGTGGGTAATGAATTGGATGATGATGATGATGATTGATGAGTTGGACCTACAGTTTTAGGTGTGCTCCGAACCATCCATCAATATTAATTTTCTAATTATAATAGTTCATTTCCTCCTGATGAAGTCCACATAAGTCTGAAACTGATGCGTGGGTAATGTGATGAGGCAATGATGTTATAAATAGTGAACCATTCAGGTGTTGTTATAAATGGTTAACAGTTTTATGTGAGGGCTGAACCACCAGGTAAGTGATAAATTATTAATTCTCCAGTTCAATTTGTAATATATCGTATTGCGAAAAGTGTTTCATCAATATGAAATTATAGGCATCAATGTTCAAATGTAATAAATTTTCAGGGGTTGAAATTTTACCTTAGCAATCCGAATGGCTTGTTACTGCAAATTCTTCGATGTTTCCATGTTCAAATTATTTAATTTAAAATTCTTCGTATTCTTCTCTTGCTATTCAACAACTAATGGGAAACTGGCAGCTATGAAGATAGAATTTTCTTGCAACCTAACAGAAAATCAAAACAAAAATCTCCATATCAGATTAATTTCAGACTGAAAAGACCACTTTTACTTACTAACCGGGAACTGTAAAAAGCTTAAAATAATTCATCATAAGAACATTATTTTAAAAGAAACAATTCAGAGATGGATTAAATGAAAAGTAATAGTAACATAATGGTATTGGAGAATGAAAAGCAGATCAGATTACAAAACAAGTGACCCTACAATAACTAGAATTTGGTATCGTGGAGCAACAATCGTAACTAATAAGTTTTTCCACACTGCTTATGACGATTGTAGACTGAAACTTCGATTCCAGAGCATAGAGCATAACAGCGAACTTATTGTTATAAATATCCACTTTCGTGATCTGCAGTATAACTATTTATATTGAAAACGTACAATGTAGTCAGTCTGCAAAAAAGCGCCGAGGAAGAACTACACAGTTCGAAACGCATCCACCGCGAATAAAAAGGCGTCCTACATAGCACGTTTCCAAAAATGAATAGCGAATTTAAACACCTGCTATACAATGGTCTAAGATACAGCAGAACAGCGAAAAATAAGCGATGATTAAATGCTGTGGTGTGGATCTAGCCTCGATTCATCTATCTTCTTGGCTTTATCATCCTCGAAATCCACCTGAAATAACAGGTGCACCCAATAACATGGGTCAAACGGCGAACTGGAACTTTTTTTGGAGGATGAAGCCCACATAGGTCTGAGACCTGTGCGTGGGTAATGAATTGGATGATGGTGATTGATGAGTTGGACCGACAGTTTTAGGTGGGTTCCGAACCACCGGGAAGTGATTTTACACCAGAGAACAGAGTATTTCTTGCTGGCCAATCCAATCGGTCACCCTTACAAAGAGCACCCCGGAGTTTCGTAGCTTATCCCCAATTGAACAGATGTCTGCTACATCTACAGTATTCGTAAGCGTCTCTCTAAAGGCCCATCTAGACAAGCAACATCGTATCGAAACTCTGTCCCGTAACATCAGTACATAACACATAATCCCGCAACGGCACACCATAAACACATTGATAATATGTTACGCTACGGCATCATGTTTGCACAATTTGTTACAGAGTGATGTTACGAGAGGGATTTACGTTACGATAATAATGTTTGGACGGCCCTTTGAGGAGCAGTCATCCCTATCTTCCGCCATGTTAAAATATGTTCCTTTTTCTCAGGAACCGTTCTTCTATCTACAGACACACTGATTGTTTGGCACACTGATTCTTTGTTATTTGATGAAGACTTTATCCAGTTGAATTTCATTTTTAATTTTATAATCGAGATATGATTTTCTTTCATCACACCTTTTGAAGTGTATTTTTTAATACAAAATTATCATAAAAAGTAAACCAAACAGCATATTTAAAAAATCTCTGGTACAAACGTTGATCTCAACCATATTGATGCCTCTGTGAGATTCACCATTGTAACATGAAGGGTTCTTGAGAAAAATGTACATAAAGTTGAAAAAACAGGTTTGAAAAAAATGACTGAAAATACAAATTAAGAGAAACTTAAAAACCTCCTATACGTTTTTCTCACTCAATTATACTCGAAAATAAATGATGTTATATATCGTTACAAAAAAGAAATAACAAGCTGTCAACTTGACCTAAAATCGAAAAATTGATATTTTTCGATTTTTGGTGGACTGCTCCCTTTAAATAAATGCTAAATGCTCTTTTGGCTCAACTCTTCACTGTGCAATCATTCTAACGTATATTGCTGATCAGATGTTACCAATTCAGTAGGATAAATAACCAAAATTTTCTAAATGATAACTTTCGAATTCTATCAGCAAAAGTTGAAGAAAAAAAAACAATTAGAAAAAGACTACGAATTGGAACAGAACCTGTAGCTTTTATTCACACAAACGTGAACGAATTTACAAATATTTTTTTATAACGACAGTGACATCCTAAATATTACCTAATCTTGTATTTGAAGCCATAATGACTTAGCAATAACTTGGGGAGCTCCATGAGTAATTTAACTGGTGGCTTCGACTAATGCCTCGGCCACTTCGACTTCAATCTGAGCGACGGCCTTATCGCGTTCAGAGGAGGCCGAAGAGAGGTTGCTCTGCGCTTGCCTGAGTGCCTCTTTGGCCGCTGATCCATCAATGCTTTCAACTGGATGAGCCTCTTCAGCCAAAACCTGCACTGACGAGTCTTCGTTGATTGTTATCTGTAACAAACATCAAATTTTCAAATTAATTTGATTGTAAAACATCAATACTAGTGAGCCCAACGGGCAGGAGAACTCGCTTGCAATCAACTAATTTTGGGAAGGGAAATTCATTTGGAAGCTTATCGGAGAGGAAGGTAACGAAAATCGGCTGTTTTGAAGATACTGATTTAGATAAAATTCACAAGGCATCCATCACTTGAAGTTCAAGTTCATCGATGCTCTGATACACAGATTTATTTTCCACAAAAAGACCAACCGTACTCATATACCTATATATCAGGGCAATGGAATTAGTGTATCTACAGTCTGTTCAGCGAGCCTACGGAGTGGAGTAAACAAACATGTGCGTGCGTGCAAACCGAGACCCAACGAAGCCCGATTCACAGATAGTTTTCTAAACGCAAGGAACAGGCCTACTCATTGAAAAAGCCTAAACTACCATAATATAAACTACCGTAATGGATCGAAGAACTTACTAATAAAATTTTTTTTTTAAATCTACTTGAGAATCAAATTATACTTATACTGCAAGCTACGGTACTGTACAAACACAAACAAACATAACGAATTGTTAATCACAATGTAGGACTTTCGTATGCTCGATGTTAAACAGTGAAGCACAAACTGGAAGTACGACAACAGCTGTTAAGAACGAACTGTAGGTGGCAATGAGTGTGAATAGGCCTACCGACCGATGCCAGTACAATTCTCGGAATTCCTCACTCACACAAATGCAAAGTTTGTTTGGGTCATTCCGTAGGCTCGCTGAACAGACTATATAGAGTAGATATATTTACCAAATAAAAACAGCTGTTTATATACCTATCAGGGCATTCAATGGGGGGGGCCACCATCTGTCCGACTATCCATTTCTCCGAATATACCATTTGTCCGACTTTCTTACGACTTGTAATTAAATAAGAAAAGTACGTGTTACCACTTGACCGAAAATCCATTTGTCCGAATATACCACTTGTCCGAATCTACCATTTGTCCGACTCGACTGTAGCGCATTCTAGCGGCGTAGTTTATCACGCCTAACCGAAAATATCGTGTTTTTTTATTTTTTCACACACTATCAAATGTTTACTTTTCGTTATAATAATTTGATAACTAGAAACTGCTGTAATAGTGTCAAATAGGATTAATGAGTATATTATGACTGTGGTGACATGAACACTAGATGGCATTGAGTTATTGGCATGACGCATCGAGAAATCAGCCAATTACCAATCAGCATGAGTTTGCCGTTAAATTTGAAATATTGGAATTGTTCAGATTGAAGTTTTTTTCATGTTTTGATCACAAAAATCAAACCTTTGCTGCTTTGAATTCTGAGTAGAGTATCAGACCATACTTGTATACATCCAAGTTGTGTTTAAGTTATTGCGTGAGTCTCTTATGTATAAAAACCTAGCTCACGAGCCACAAGCACAACACTTACAGTCAACAATTATTGTGAAATTTGTATTGCTCAATAGCCTACTGTGCATAAAACTTACATTACACAAATCAAGTGTTAGATTCTAAATTCTTGAGGTATGAGTTAAATATGTGACTCAATTATCCCAAAAGTTTATCTGTTAATCAATATATTATATGGATCTTGAAACCCTACCAGAAGTTCCCTAGGCATATTCCTGATAACAATATTGTTGGTCGTTAATGAGGTCATCAAAATCTTCAATTGGGGTGGTGAGAGAGCATCAGAATCGACCTTCTCCTCCATTTTTGAGCTATTTAAAAAGTGCTTTTCATTTTTAGGATAGTGAGCAGTGAATTCGTTGGATCCTACTTCGAAGTACATAAAAAACGATAGTTCTGGACGCAGACTCCATAGTTCTATAGTTCCTGACCGGTTAGAGCAATAGTTCCGTGAAAGTACCACGAATACTTCCTATTCCTCAAACAAGCCTACCTCATAGTCTAGGTCTAGATACCTTGAAGAAAGTATATCATAGAAATCTCTGTTTGCAAGGTTCATTTTCTTTCTATTCCCACACTTAGTAAAAAATAATTTGGTGCAATGTTATTGGGGAAAAGACTACTTGGCATTGAAATTGAAGTTTTTCATTGGTACTGTTCTTTGTTGGCGTAATATAATGAATGTGATGGCATTCAGTAGCATAGCATAATACTAGTCTCCAAGAGATTTATATCAATAATTTATTTGCCGAATCTGAGTCGAATATCACTAACTCTCAATTTATTGGCTAATAGACAAATATCTAATCTAATGGCTGAACAACAGAGCTAACCTCAAAAGGTGAAAACTATTTTTATTTAATTTTCTAGCTTAGCATACAGAGATAGGCGATAGATAATGCAGAAATATCTCTAGAAGGCGTTGATTAAAGGCTAGAGTACCTAGTGCCTGAGACATGATAATTCTGCCGCTAGAATGCGCTACAGTCGAGTCGGACAAGTGGTATATTCGGAGAAGTTGTTTCTGGCCTTATAACGCGTCATGTAGAAGTCGGACAAGTGGTATATTCGTGCAAATGGTTATTTGGACAAGTGGAAATACTAAGTTGAATTAATTTTTGACAACAGGTACAAAAGTCGGACAAATGGTATATTCGGAGAGATGGAAAGTCGGACAGAAGGTAGTGACCCCAATCAATGAAATTAGTATATCAGCTGATAGAGATCTATAAAAAGCCTGAAAGCATTTTCTCACCTACAGCTGATGATAACTCGAAATATTCAGGGTGTTTCAGAACTCTCTACCAATACTTCTAGGCAGTGTTTCTGGACCACTAAAAAAAGTAAATATCGTAATAAAATTTTTCTCAAATCCCCAGTTACAGCCGCCATTTTGTTTTATTCACTCATTATTTTTTTATTCGAACACTTCTGAAGGTAATAATTTTGAAATTTTGCATACAACTTTACAACAATTAAAACAATCTAAAAAAAATTAATCAAAATTTTCCGACATCAAAATACAAAATGGCGGCCATTCAAAATCTTTGAAAAGGATTATATTAATAATGGCTAATGATATCAAAATTGGAATAGATTACAATTTTTTACATAGTTTTATTGCAAATCCAACAATACCTCATTTTTCAATATTGGCCAACAATTAACAGAGATATGCCACTTTTTAGGGTGTGCGGTGGTTGAGAACGGGTTGCCGTTTTTCACTTCCAACCACCGCACACCCTAAAAAGTAGCATATCTCTGTTAGTTGTTGGACAATCTTGGAAAATGAGGTATCGTTGGATTTGCAATAAAACTATCTAAAAAATTGTATTCAAGTCCAATTTTGATATCATTCGCCATTATTAATTTAATCCTGTTCAAAGATTTTAAATGGTCGCCATTTTGATTTTTGATGTCGGAAAATTTTGATTATTTTTTTAGATTGTTTTAATTGTTATAAAGCTATATGCAAAATTTCAAAATTATACATTCAGAGGTGTTCGAATAAAAACATAATGAGTGAAAAAAACAAAATGGCGGCTGTGTGAGTAACTGGGGATTTTAGAAAATTTTTATTATGATATTTACTTTTTTTAGTGGTCCAGAAACACTGCCTAGAAGTATTGGTAGAGAGTTCCAAAACACCCTGTATATTTGAAATCTATTGCGAATTCCATATGGTGAAAACAACTATTTTCTATATATAGTAATGTATATATCTAGCGTGTTTGGTAAAAAGCACATAAGTCACAAAACACGATTTTTCAGGAAACGCAAAAAACTATCTACTGAAGTATTATTGGTTCTTATACTATTCTAAGTTCCCATAATGAGATTATTATCACCCAAAATCATGTCAGAATGAGAATTATCAATAAATTACCATTTTTAACGGATTTAAGTGACTTATATCATTTGGATCAAATTTTCATTCTTGACTTATAGTATTTGGGCCATAATACGTACAAGACATGAACCACAATTCATCATAATAATGATATTATCAAACTAGCTACGAACAGTAATAATGCACTGAGTGTTTAAAATATTGGATTTGACACAAGACCTAAATGAAAGGCTGAAAAAACAAAACTTCACCAACCATGGTCTACATCTACATCGATCTGGCAAAGTGATATTTTGTAGCCTAATAGGCTGACAGAGCTGATTAAAAGTCGTTTGCAATATGCTGTCAATTATTCTCCTAAACAATCGTCTAATGAATCTTTTTTAGTAAAGTGGCTCAAAACCGGGAAGGGAAACTAGTTTCAAAAAATCAATTCATATCATCAATTGTATAATCGTTGATCGTCATCAATACGTTAATCGTTAACAAAATCAGGATAGCATTAGTGGGTGAAACTCTTGTAACTATCTGATAGGCTCTCATGGTTTTAAGAGTTCAAATAGATTAGGTCAATATACAAAAGCAACGATAAAGTAGTGAGGAATGATAGGGAAGTATTCACTGTGTTCTATCAGAATATTCAATACATTCGTAACAAAATAGATAGAATCGAAGAATGCTTGAAACAAGAGGCTCCTGATATAGTTATTTTCACAGAGCATGGCTTAAAAGTATATGAATTGTCACAACTTAATATTCCAAACTATTCATTTAAAGCGTGGTATTGCAGGATATCCCATCGAAGTGGGTATCTTCACTAAAAAAGTGGAATGAATCCACCTTACAGTAAATTCAAAGGGGACGCTCTCACTGTCTGAACGTACTTTTTAAAAACATTTGAAGGAAAATCGATCTTATTCTATAGGGAAACAGCTGATACAGATCAATAAAAATTTTCCAATTCACTAGAACTGAAAGAAGGCATGCCTCAAAGCTGTGCCCCAAAAAAACTATCAACTTCTATCAACTGTTCCTTTAATGATAGATTTTTCCTCTTTGTGTCCTTCAGTGAGGACCGACGACCTTAATTTTAATTTAATTTTTCTTCTTATGAGGTGCCTAATACCTTCTGAAAATTTGGTACCTTTAGCCCCTATAGTCTTGCTCTGAAGTTTTATGCATACAGCCAGACGGACGGACAGAGCCTCCGCATATAATGCTCTCCCCCTATGTACTTCGTACAGTGAGAGTTAAAAATGCTAAGAATATGCAAACATTTAATTCAGAATATGTATAATAATTTGCTGTGGAAATGGATTTAGAAGTTTCTGGTTTGAGAGTAAAAATCAACAATAATTTCGAAGTAGTAGTGATAGGTATTTACAGAGGTCACCAAAAGGGGATTGGAACAATTTTTTGAACTATTCAATAGGCTTTTAGAGATTACTACCTACTCGTTTTACAAACATTATTATTGTAGCGGCAGATTTCAATACAGACTTTGCAACACAGAATAAACTGACAGAAGATTTAAGGGATTCTATGTACATTAATAACTTGGAAATAAAAGTTCATGAATATACAAGAGTCACAAGAACATCACTAACAATAATTGATAACATCCTTACCAATATAGATTACTCTCAAACAAGATTAGGTGTCTCGGAACTATCTGATCAAGACTATCAAGTCTTAGAGGTAGGGTTGCAAGGCCATAAATCGATTGAAAAGAGTAGAGTAATGAAAGAAATTCCACAATGTGAACAGGGGAATATCGATTGTTTGAAGCAGAATCTGCTACAAGAAAACTGGAGTAGGGTCTACAATAGCAATAGTTTAAATAACAAATATGATAGTTTCATTAATATTTGAAGGTTTCATATAACTATGAGTTGTCCAGTTAAAAAAGTACCTGTAAAAAACAAATTAGACAAAATTGAAGAGTGTATAACTGATGATATCCTTGCAGAAAGAAATAGGGTTGAAGATGCATTTATGATGAATTCAAATTATCTAGAAATATGATAAGTGAAGATAGCTACAAAGCTCTAAAGAAAAACTATACGAAAGAAGTGAAAAGAGCCAAATGTCAGACAACAGCTGACATTTTGAATAATAGTGTGTACTTTAATGCAGCAGTGTGGGATGTAAAAAACAAAAATAGGCAAGTAGCTCAAGTAGATGCTTATACTAGTGACCCAGATTAATCAATGAGAATAACAAATATATTGATAAGTGTGTAGACATTTATAAACATTTATAACAGACTAGCTGGCTCGATGCGCGTTGCTGCGTTCTCATAAAAATTCTCCTTGATTTTATTATTCGCCACCTCCCGCTGAGGTTACATTTAAAATTAGAAAAGAAGTTAGTTCTAGGGCTCTTCCAGCTGATCATGGAGGCTTCGTTGTTTTCTTAATCACCACCTCTGAATGAAGAAGCATTTCAAATTTGAACCTCCTAAGACTATAAGGGTAGAAGCTAGGTTTTTCATTTTATTATTCGTCACCTCCCACTGAGGCTGCATTTCAAATTTCTAGCTGCATTGGTTAACAGATATCATCAACGCGGCATAATTACATTTCATCATACCCAGTCGTATGTTTCCTACATATTTCAAGGCTCCGACTGCACGGTAGCCTACATGCAAAGTGCAAAGTCTTTTGCTGTTCAAAGACAGCGTAAATAACGCCGCTAAGGGGCCTGCCATATGATGAAAACTGTTGACTTCTGTCAGCTGTTCCTTTAAGCTGTTCGGCCGGCAAGTTCAGTAGGTTAGGTCTATAAAATGTATTAATTAATAATAATTATTAGCTCTCCTATTAAAATTTATGGTCAGAAACCATCCCCAATATTCACACAACATATTCCCAAAGTTTCATGCCGATCTGTCAAGTAGTTTTGAAGTCTATAGGGAACATACATACATACATACATACATACAGACAGACATTCATTTTTATATATATAGATATTACCAACTAGTTGCTAACTCTTCAAAAATCTCTTGATACAGGTAAAAGTAATTCGAATATGTGGAATACTGAGGCTATTCAAAATTAATTAATATTCAATCCAGTATCCCAAGACGAGTAGTCAAATTTTATTGATAGTTTGAATAATAAAAAAAACTAGGAATGAATCCAGTAAAATAATGAAAAAGAATGTAAAGATTAATTGTTAGACCCTTTGAATCATCTGATCAATCATTAATTAGAACAAGGTGTTTCCCCAGAAATTTTGAAAGAGGGAAAAATCTTGCGATTCTTCCAAAGTGGTGAAAAAGAATGGTGGAAACTTTAGGCCCATAACTAGGTTTTTGTTTGAATAAGCTGCTATTGTGACTCACAAAGTGATAATCTCTTCGGCTTCTTGTATTATAACCGTGTGCGAAATTTTGGCTAATATCACTCTTCTTTACACATAAAGTAGCTTCATACACATATAAGCAAGGTACAGTTGGGAGACAAAGTCTCTGGAACAACGGCTCACATGAATCTAATCTATTTACTCTTTCCATACACCCAACCGCTTTCTTTTGGATCTTAAACACCCTATCAAAGTTTTGTTTTGATGAATTACCCCATACTAAGATAGCATACTAAATATGTGGCAGAAAGAGCTCATGGTAAGCTGTAAAAGGCAACTTTTTGTCCTTTAATCTAGCGAGCTGTCGCAGGAGAAATACCCCAAATGAAACTGTACAACATATTTTCTCAATGTATGGAGCCCAAGTCAATCGTCTATCCAACAAAACTCCTAGAAATGCAATGTTTTTTCCTGGTCTAGTTGATTATCGTTTGAAAACACGTTTATATTCCTATCTTCATTTGATTTATGTTTCTTTTTGAATTGAAGGTGTTGGAATTTTTTTACTATTTATTGTTAATTTAAACTGATTTAAGAATTAGACTATGGACTGCACACCTATATGGGCACTTCTTTCTAAATTATCTAGAATGGAATTGCTAAAAATGAGTGATGTACCGTCTGCAAATAAGAGGGCTCTACCACTAATTAATTCTTTAGGTAAACGATTGACATATAACAAAAAAAAACAATGGACCTGGTATTGGGCCATGAGGCACTCCAGCTTGGACCTCCGATTTATTAGATTTATTCTTTACTATACTACTCCCAACTACTGTAATTGGTTCTACACATTGTTTCTTCCAATAAGATATGATTCAAACCATTTCTGTTCAACTCCATTTGCTCCTATGCTATTTACAGTATTACCAATAAAGTTCTATGATTAACAAAATCAAATGCCTTCGATAGATCTAAGAAGATTCTAGTAGGATCAGGAGTGATCATAAACAACAACAATATAACATAGCCTGATCACTATCAGTGCTCACATGTTCACTGATCCACAGCTTTAGAAATTTTAAATACTTTTAAACCGCGCCTTATAGTGAATTTAATAACAATTATTTGCTAGAAAAAACTTTTTTCAAGTGTTCAAGAATGAGTCATAATAATGTAAAAAGTATGATAACTAATTCTATGTCATCATGATGTTATAATCATATAATAAATTAATATGGTTACAATAGTATAAGTCAATATTCGACTGCTAGTCATCTCGTCATCTGCTATGGCTCAACTAGTATAAGTCAACTTGTGTTCCTTTTACCAAACACCATCAGGGAGATTTCGAAATACAGATGGGATAAGTTGACTTATATGTTTTTTTCCAAAACAAGAAAAAAAAGCATATGAAATAAATTGTTTAGACCATGCTCTATAACTTTGCCATTTTTGGACTATGACTTATGTTGAATAGACCAAAAGAAAGAGCTTGATTTTCTGTATCAGACACATGACTTATCTCATTTTGACCATTTTGTGACTTATGTGCTTTTTACCAAACACGCTAGATATACATTAATGAAGGGCTGAGAACTTATCCTTTTGTTTCACCTAAAAAAGGATGAAGGAGTGGGTCAATTTCATTGGCAAACGAACTTGATCTGTATTAAGGTTCCAAGAATATGTGTTTAAAATTTGAAGTTAATTGGTCAAAGCGTTAGAAAGTTATCGTCGAACACAAACATACAGAAAAAGCCGCGAGCCTCCAGTCACGAGTCACAAGTCAAAACTAAGAACTCGCTACGCTCGTTCAAAAATTATTGTCCAAATAAGTTTGTCATCACTAATCTCGATTTTTTCGAATTATTAGTTTTCAAGAAATGAAATTAATAATGATAATAATAATATTGATTAAATCCAGTAAATATAGCATAGGAAATGAGTGGGTAGATTTTTCAATATACATTGAAGTCATAGAAAAACGAAAATTTGGAAAAACTCTTGAACAAATCTAGTAAATATTGGAATTGAATGGGTTTGCCATAACTAATCTTAGAGTCTTATTATACAAAGCCACTACAGTCGCAGTCGCGTGCCACAATTATTTTTAGGATGAAGACAACATAGATCTGAGACCTGTGCGATGAGCTGGACCTACAGTTTTAGGTGGGTTCCGAACCACTAGGAAGTGATTTTACAGCAGAGTACAGTGTCTTTTTTGCTGGCCAATATAATCGGTCACCCTTACAAAGAGTGCCCAGGAGAACGCAGCTTATCTCTATCTGATTGAACAGATACCTGCTACGGCTCACGGCTATCACTTCACTTGAAGGCTAAATTGTAAAATAAAGCACATGCTACGTAATGGTGATATTCATACTCCAATATATTTCTCTAGCATGCGTTTGGTTTGGCGATGGTGATTGTAATCAACTATTGATGCTATACTGTGTAAGACTGTCTGTGGAGTATCTTACGACTCAAAACACTCGGTGGATAGGAAAGCTAGAAGCTGATTCTTAAAAGCTGATTTGCCATGCTAATTATCTAGTAATACAGATAATGGAAGCCGATGATGTGTTTTTCTTCTCAAGAAGTTTGTTAATCACCATAGCAACAACATAATATTTTTCGGCTCAAAAGTTTAATAGAAATTTAATATAATAAACTATTTTCAACAGTTTTTAGTGTTTCGTTTCAAGTGAACTTTTAAATTAATAATGTTTAAGTGAGAAGATTCATTTAGTTATTTTTTGAGTGAATGTTTTTAGCTAATCTTAAATTTTTAGTCTGTGTTAAACTCAATGTTTTGGACAATGTAACACATTCAAAATTTGTGAAGGGAGCACTTTTGGACTTGAGTCTGTTGCGACTTCACATTCCTTGTAAATTTGTCACAATAAATAAATAAAGTTAATGAAGTGGGAAGTTAAAGAATATGATTCTGTTGATCTTGAAATAAAAAATAATGTGAATATACTCACTGTTCCACTTGATACGAAAACTCTTTTCGTGGCGCCTTCCTTTTCGAATACTGTAACAATACCCGGTTTCAAGACAGCTAATGTGGGCACATGCTTTGGCAGTATACCGAATGCACCACTGAAAGATGGTACATCAACTTGTTTGATATTGGCCTTTGAATAGAACACCTGCAACATAAGAATTAATCACTGTTAAGACACTTCTCTTCTAAAATACAATCACAAATATCTATTTCTAAAGGAGCATGAAGGAAATACATGCACAAACCTTACGGGATGGAAAGTCACTGAACTATGATGGAGAACAGCTGAGAGCATTGTCAGGGAGACAACGTGATGTGATGCTAGATTGCTTGTTAGTTGAAATAAGTTTTCCATGATAAATACACGTTCCACTTTACTTGTCTATGGTTTCTTCCTACTAATATTACAGTCACTAATAATAGAGTTTGAGCAAATTGGCATTCACGTTCCGATTTGCAGTACGACTTAGTAGGACTGCTAGTTGGATAGTCGACTCCACTTGCGCTCCTACTTTATTCCTAGTCAGCTGTGAAAATCGCTCTCGAGCCGAAAAATGCAACCGAAAATGCCCGAGCTTGCCCGAAGGTCAAGCACAAAGGTAAGTTGGACGACGTTGATCCGACTCCCCCAAACAGGTTCCAACACCGTCAACAGTCGGAAGTCGGACCTTCCAGTCGTCCCTCTACACTTCCAACATCCAACAAGCCCATTCACGTTCCAATATCGGATCCAACCTTGGAGGTTGGACCACAAGTCGTACTGCAAATCGGAACGTGAATGCCCAGCTTAATTTGCCCCTTACTGCTAGCTCGGTTGCAAGTAACTTGTACGTATGCGCCGACACTAACGATAACGTTGTTGTTAGAACATGTTTGAGAAAACAGTTGAAGTAAAGATTAGATTGATTGAATTGATTGTATTCATACCTTATACCATATTCAAAGGTTTATGAAATTCAATAGCCTGTATGAAAGTTCAGAAATGATGCAGTAGCTTTAAAAAATAGACGGAATATCAATAGATAAATGGAAAGTCCGAAAATAACCACGAAAAATAAAAATTTGTGCGACATATTTGGAAAACTACTTTTAAGACAGTGATTTACAAGTCTTTGCTCCCTCGAAATTCTAAAGTTTGGAGAAATAATGGGAGAGTCTATACTACAAAGCACAAAATAAAAAACTGGATTACAAGAAGTAACTTCTTTAATTTTGTTGTTTGACATCGTTTTTTCTTTTCCGAAAAATGTTGTTTGCGTACTTGATCTAAACGTGTTGTGTAAACAGTGGACTCAATTGCATTTTCTTTTCTTTCTTTTACAATTCACATCTTCATGGTCATTTTACCACGTTATCCACCTTACTTCCTTTATAAAATTGCATTTTTCTTCATTTTTCTGTCCTCCTATACCTCTACTTATTTATAACTGAAGTAACTAACTTACGGTTGTTACAGACAAAAATTATGGCTGGAAAAAATGTTCTCTTCCTTTCTATTTGCTTTTTTCCTTTTCAGCACTTACACAGTGTAATAAAATATGAAAATGTGTTACGATATTATGTGTTATTATATTGTGACATCATGTTTTAAAAAAATATGTTTATGATAATAACCTGATTGGCGGAGGCAAAAGTAAAGTCCATTTCATCAGCATATCCTCGACTAGCCAAGACTGAGCTCAGTCTGGAAGTCAACAGCCGGCTGGCAGCTCGAGTGGATCTGGTTAAGGCGGCCATTCTGAAAATTAAAATTCAGCCCAATTTATTTTAAAAAAAAATAAATAGTTATTGCTAGCTTTTTAAAGAGGATTAAGTAAAAGGAATCTCAATAAAGAGCATATTTGGGCATTATTGAGTCAATAATGTATAGAATATAATTATAACATCAGCAACCCTTCCATGAATGGATCATAATTATTCGAGGAAAGATCGTGATGTATAGAATTAAACTCTAATATCAAAACTGACACTGTATTTTTCTTTAAGTCATAATTTTTACTCACGTGTACTAGAGATACTAGATGGATGCATTTCACTTCTAAAGAGAAGCTTCATCAGAAGTGGAATGCAGTAAGTTATATTGAGTAAGAATTCCAATTTAATTAGAAATACAGTGTCAGTTTTGATATTAGATTGTTCATCAAGTATTTCGTCACGGAAAACATCACAGAGATTAAGCACTATTTTCTTGGTATTGGTGAGAGTGATTATTATGGTATAATTCCATAAGGAGTAACACTGATGTCTTTGATTGAGATTGAACATGACTTAACATTCGAATCTATAGTACCGGTATCTCGTAGGTTATAATTTAAGTGGTTGTTACTATATCAATATTATTCATTATGATTTAAAACTATTTTTGAGTGAGGTGATGAAATTAAATCGAACCATGTGAAACTAAGACAGTTTGCAGACTGAGCGTTTATCGAGCTTGAAGTTGACTCCACGATTCAATTAAAGGACTGCAATTGACTAAAATGTGTCATTCAATGACACTTAGCCTATGACAGCCATTTATTTACCAAGACTAGTGTCTAAGACGATGGGAAATACTCCTAAGGTAGCTTATCTTGTTCAGTTCATCAAAAAACTTCTGTATTCATGACATCAAGTTCAGGTTAATGTCTGAGAAAGTAAATTCATTGTTGCTATCTAGAATTTGAATGACAAAAGCAATCCTATAAAGAAGCAAACAAAAACTTGCCTATTATAAATCAAATTGAGTAAGTTGTAATTATTATTCAATTTATTTCTTCGTTTTATAAGTACAACAATTATTATCGAAGAATATCGTATTCGAAACAATATATGCAATTCATGAAGTTGTTCATTAAAACTAAACAATGTATCAACGGAGTAATGTAAAATCGCATTGAATTGTCTGACCACCGGATTTGCCTGTTCATTTAGCGTGCGAGCTAGCTTTACACCTAACGTTTTCGGTTGTTTATTCTTCATTAAAAACACTATATTTGAAATAGTATGCACCGATAAATCTAAAGCACGTGGGCCTACACTTCATCAGAAATTGTTGAACTAAAACATCTTCCAATTATATTGCACTCGCCGTTAACAGTTAGACCAAGGGTTTAGACTAGGATTGGTTAATCATGTTGGATCATGCCAAACCCCTACATTCTAACAGATTAATGCATCAATATACTTTAATAGGTACACTTATCACTTATGATACAGTGAAAAAAGACGGACTCGAGTGATGAATACCTGTCGTAACCGGTTTTTTCATATTTCTTGTTTCAATCATCTTATTATGTAGTTCTGATGATGAAGAAGTATTCCTTTTTTGGCGCATACCCAAGTTACATTTTGAATTTTACAACGAATCTTAAATATATCAGCGGAGCTTATGCAAATTGTAAAACTTGACGAAGTAGTAAGTCCCATGTTATACGGGCAGCTTTGACGCGACGGATAAAACGCTCGTATAACTTGGACACAGGGAAGTCCATTGCCCGGTAGGCTTGGCGTTGTACGCGACGTAAAATCTGTCGCGTCAAAGCTGCTCGTATAACATGGGCCTAAGGCTTCAATTTCAACGTTGCCTATACCGCATTCCCCTTACCCACTAAATTAATAGGTTCTGTAAGTTACTTTCAATACCTATCAATACTGGAATCAATCAAATTAACTGGAATAATATATTTTTAAGTTGGTTGAGAGTAATTTACGAAGTATCAATAGTTGAAAATGATTTTGAAGGGTAGGTAACTACTTATCCAAGCGCGATAGGAATAACCTCAATTATATGTTTAGGACAAGGGCAATAGATCCTTGAATTGTGAAATTTATTTAGTACATGAATATAAAATTTAGATTTGTTAAATAAGATCAATTTTGAGCTACGAATAATGTAAAAACTCACCTTCAAATAGGTGGAGGACAGACCAGACAGAAATCAACGTAACCTGAAAACAGCGACCTTCAATCAGGTGATAGTGATAGAAATGGCAACAGCCTCAAATCAAGAGGCTCTTTTCAAAAACTCTCAGCAATGTTTAAGATTATTTTTCTTTTGATAAGTTAATTTATTTATCATATTATCATCATTATATTATTTTATAATGAACAATATTTATCAATATTCTAGAAGTAAGCTCATTAATTTTCTAGTGTGCTAGACTGATTTAGATAGCGGGAGATTTAAAACAAGATGTAGAGTCCAATAATAAAACCAATAATATACCGCACTGCGTATTATATTACCTCATTATTATTATTATACCTTATTATTATTATTATTGTATTATTTCATTATCTAAAGATATGGCGTTGTGAATGAATTATAATATAATTTGAACAGTACAGCCTAATGCTCATGAAACACAATATTATCATTATAATAATAATAATTTCTCTGGTTGTGAGTATACTCTGGTTCCCACTATATAAATATTTGTCGGGATGCCACTATTTCGTATATTTCTTTATAAGGTACTAGCTGGCCCAACGCGCGTTGCTGCATTCTCATAAAAATTCTCCTTGATTTTATTATTCGCCACCTCCCGCTGAGGTGACATTTCAAATTAGGAAAGAAGGTAGATCTAGGGCTCTTCCAGCTGATCATAGAGGCTTCGTTGTTTTCCTAATCACCACCTCTGAATGAAGAAACATTTCAAATTTAAACCTCCTATGACTAAGGATAGAAGCTAGGTTTTTTATTTTATTATTCGCCACCTCCCGCTGAGGCTGCATTTCATCATACCCAGTCGTATGTTTCATACATATAGCAAGGCTCCGACTGCACGGTAGCCTACATGCAAAGTGCAAAGTCTTTTGCTGTTCAAAGACAGCGTAAATAACGCCACTATAATTAAGGGGCCTGCCATATGATTAAAAACTGTTGACTTATATCAGCTGTTCCTTAAGCTGTTTGGCTGGCAAGTTCAGTAGGTTAGGTCTATAAAATGGTTTAATTAATAATAATTATTAGCTCCCCTATTGAAATTTATGGTCAGAAACCATCCCCAATATTCACACAACATATTCCCAAAGTTTCATGCCGATCTGTCAAGTAGTTTTGGAGTCTATAGGGAACATACATACATACATACAGACAGACATTCATTTTTATATCCTATAGATTAGAACATGCAAAAAAATATTATGTTCGTTTTACAAAGTTACATGTTACTAATTTATTGAATATTCAATTGAGAAGAAATGTACGAAAAGCAAAAACATTCACTAATTTACAAGAATACTGATTACATATAACAATAATATATGCCCCTCGAATAGCTTGTAGCTAGAGGGGTAATTTTTTTGCATTGCATGATGAAATTATTGTATGTATTTGATGGAATTAAATAAAATAAATAATATTTTTAGACTACATGCTACTAGTTGAATATATATGGTTTTTAGTAATTTAGATAAATTAGTCCAGATTATTCAGACTTTTTTGTAGGCTACAGAAAAACAATTTATGACATTAATTGTTCGCTGTGATTAATTAATTCCATTATCCAACGACCAGATTTTTGTTTTCCTTTTAAATGTATTAACTAGAATTATTTCTTGGCAATGTCTATTGGCAGTTTATTTAAAATTTTTGGTCCTAAATATGTGACTGATCTCTGAGCAAATGATGTCATCCTAGGAATTGAAAAGTCCATGAAAAGTCCATTAAATTAAATTTCACAAGTGAAAGCTCCTATAGTCTGTTCAACGAGCCTACGAATTGAAGTAAACAAACTTTGCATGTGTGTGAGTGAGGAATTTCGAGAATTCTAATGGCATCGGTCGGTTGGCCTATTCACACTCATTGCCACCTACAGAGTTCATTCTTAACAGCTGTTGTCGTACTTCCAGTTTGTGAAATAAATAGTCTAATTATTATTGCATTATTTCAAGAACATATTAGATTTTAAATTCAGTTATCAAGTCAGTATTTTCATTTCAAATGTATAGGTAAAAATAATTCAATCGACACATTTATGAACAAGAGCTACAAGGAAAAGTGGTCTGAACATCTTTTTAGAATGTCACAGGAACGTCTCCCCCTGAATGCATGGCTTCATAGACCAAGAGGGAAAAGGAGCGTAGGAAGACCAAGGAAAAGGTGGACGCCGGAACAGGCTTGGCGGCGCTTACTTAGCTTAATCCATGAAGACGACGACAACATTTATGAACAATTCTAATAATAGTGATACCAGTGATTGCTGAATGTTTGGATACATTACCTAAGCATCGATGGTAAGAAAATAGCCATCTTATTCATATAATTCATTAATTTCATGTGTCCATTTCCATTAAATAATAAGTATTATCCAAGTACTGCAGCTGTTTGAAAATGATTATTGAAAGTCGTTTCCATGGGTAGGCCTGTTGCCCGTTCGATGCGTTTTTAAAACTAGGCTATCTGTGAATCGGGCTTCGTTGGGTCTCGGCTTGCACGCACGCACATGTTTGTTTACTCCACTTCGTAGGCTCGCTGAACAGACTATATAAGATTTTACAGTAATTAACTTAGTAACAAGAAATACAAGTGGCCTACTCATAATATTGTTTTGTAATAATATGTTATGAAACAAGCATCATACCTACCCATTATTAATTTGTAGACCTAGGTACTTGTTTCAGAGAAAGACCTTAAAATTATGGTGCTCTCCAATATTTAAATGTCAATCACAATATTCAAATCATAAAAAATAAATGAATGTCTCATAATATCCTATAGGTAGGTAGTCCACTAGGTATAAAGCTCTAAATGGGTGGCCTCTAGAAAGCTCAACTACCTTCAACTTCATTTGGCCATTGGTAGCAGTACTATGTATAGGTGATTCAAAATGGATACTCTGATCCATGAAGTATAATTTTTTTAATTATGTGGGTGATATAGACAACAAATTATTATAAAAATGCACATTCAAATCGAGCAATCATCTAAAGCCGTGTCTCCACCAACTGAACATTGTTGGTGAATACAAAAAACGGGCAAACATGGGTCACTGAACATGTTCGTGAGTTCGATTGAAATGTTTGGTCTGTGAGCGAACAGTGACGACCAACAACAGGTTCCCGCCACTAACCCCACCACACCGATCATAATGTTCGAGAAGGCGTCCACACCAAACCAACTCCAAAAAATGTTCGGCGACATCAGCTGATTCCAGCGAACGCTGTTCGCCGAGCATGTTCAGTTGGTGGAGACGCGGCTTAAAACTACATCATGGGGTAACCTAGTTATTTCACACTAGCTACTCAATGATTTGAAAACAGTACGGTACTGTATTAGCAGTCCGAATTGCAATCAATGTACCATTTCACACTACGGTTGAGTTCATGGGAGCCTTCTGTTTACCAGTAAATAGAATTTTACCGGAAACTAAGGCGTCTAATCGGTCTATTTAAATTCAGACATTCAAAAACTTGAAAAGGCCAATCAGACGTCTTAGTTTTTGGTAAAATTTCATTTACCGGTTAACGATAAAGCACCCATGAAACCACCAAAGTATGATTATATAGTACCACAGCCGGTTTCATTAAAGGTGACTCTTCAGACCTCAACATGATGTTTTGGTCCATAGAGCGAACTACACAAACGAGGAGAGAGCTAGTTTGTGATAGTAGAACCTCGTTTATCCGGACTAACTGGGAGCGGAAGCAATCCGGTTGATCGAAAATCCGGAGAGTATATTTAAGAAATTAAAAAAATTGTAATAAAAAGCAAAATGAAACTTACCCATTGTTGTATTGATCTTCAGAAACACAAAATTGTAAATAAAATATAACATTTCTAAACACTCAAACCATTTACATTATCTTCACTGTACAGTATTTACATTTATACCCTAACTTATGGTAATATTACTACTTTTTTCGTCCAGCAGTTGATCCAGAGATCTGGATGATCCGGATGGATGGGGTCCGGATAACCGAGGTTCTACTGTACTATAGATCTATTATACTTTATCAATGGCTCCAGAGTTTCTCCAGTTCTCTCAGTTGTTTGGGAGACACCAGAAACTGCATTCGGTCAACAGGAGTTTTAGCATAATGTCCGGCATCCAATTCCCCTCCCTAACTTCCATCAGGATTCTGCTAATGCGAAGACAGCGGACATTATGCTAAAACTCTTATCACAGAAGTGCCTCGCCACAAGCTAATTTTTCACATCTAACAAAGTTTAAGAGATAAATCCTGAATGTTGGCAGTTGTACCTCACACTGATGAGACGTTTTCACTGAATTGTGCTCATAATTTGTGACGAATACTAATCCCGAAGTGCAGGAACGTTCTTCAAGGCCATTAAAGGTCTAACAAAACAATTCAGGTTCGTTAGTTGCATTTAACGTGACCATTCTAAAGTGACCAGACGTCCCGTTTTTGAGAGGCAATCAATCAATCATTTTTTTTATTGCCACAAACATTTTCAAATGTTAAAACAATCGTCACATGTCCCGTTGTCCCCACCATCCTTGTCGGGATACCTATTTGTCCCGTTTTGGCAATATTAGTTACTAATATTCTACTTCATAAATATGTTTTTTTTTTCATTTATTGATAATCATTATTGCTCTAAATGATCTAAAAGCTAAACTTAAGTACCAATTACAATTATTGAACTTTAGCTCCAAAATCCCTCGTTATTATAAGTGGACTTTCATTATTCTTCGGTCGTCTTCGGATGGTGAAAATCTATATCGATGGCATTAAGAACTTCGGTCTCGTTTGAATATAAGATGTGTGAAAATGACTACAGAAATATTTTTGTATAGAGAAGAAATAAAGCTTCATCATATTTTCTGATCAATTTTCAAACAAACCCTCCCCCCTTCCCGTCTATACGTCCAGTTTTGTAGTTTCAAAAATCTGGTCACCTTAATTTAACCCCTAAAAAATATTTAACAAGAGATAAATGCTTTTAGAATTGGAAATAAGAATTAAAAATTGATGATTCACCGAGGCCACTTTCCTGATCTCAATATTATTGAATAAAAGACGTATTAATAGGAAATTAAATGAAAACTTTTAACACTCCCTTAAGTTGAATAAGTTCATTAAAAGTTTAAGGAGCATCCTAGCAACCGGGGGTTGAAAAAGTGCACAAATTGTTATGAAGTAGACTTGATAAATATCAAAAGTGTAATATTTTGTATCATCATCATTGGCGAATTCTTCCTTAAGGAAGACGATAAGCAGGATAAATAATTTTTCGTTCTGAGAATTTCTGCTTTCGTCCATTTTGGTCTCTACTGCTCTGCTTTGGTTGACTCTGGCGTTACCTCCCACTTGTGTACCTTGTTCCTAAGTGTTTCTGTTGGTGATGTCAGCTTTTTTATACCTGCTTTTTTGAGATCTTGTATTTCACACGACCATTATTATCATTTAAATTTTTCTATTACTGCATCAGAACGACTTCTTTAGAATTCAGCATTTCATATTCAGATGGAAAATTGATTGTATTGGTAATTTTCTCCTCCGAATGTAAGGAGGCTGAGTAAGTTCGAGCTGTACCTAACAATATGATAACTTAAAAATTCATTGAAACTTTTATTCTGGAACATCAGCAACTAAAGTCAGAAAAATTTTGATGAATTAAGATATTTCTTACTCAGTAACCAACTTAGAAAATGAACTAAGTTCTCACCAATTTTTGAAACCCTGTAGAAATAAGCTGTTTCATTCCCCTACACCCTTGAAAAGTAGGATTTCATTGTGTAAATTTATCCAGATTCATAAAATTCAGTCACATGGCATATATTTTCCAATGTTTCCCTGGTATTAATTTATTCTCCGACAAACAAAATATTGAAAAAAGCGTTAAATTTTATTAGTGTACAATATAAATAATATTAAGTAGGCAATATAATTACCGCTTCAAAATATATTTTCCAAAGAATTTACTTATAAAACTCATGTTCTGATTCATCTTTCTTGGTATTATTTTTATAACCCTTTTCAAAGTCCTTTGCTAGGACAATGTAACGATTTTCTCTCACCGCCTGCATTCCAGCCTGTAAAAAAATGAAAATTAAATTGCTTCTCAAAATCAGGACAAAAATTCAAATTTTAAGTTACTGCGTTAAATCCAACATGGCACTTGGAACAAATTTAAAATGTTTTATTAAAAAAGCATGTTCTGGTTGTGACAGCAGCATGACGATTTTTTCAAATTCATCAACATTTATAAAGGTTTATATTTCAACTATAGACTTATATTTCAACATGTATGACAATTGAGAATAAATGAGGAAGACATTTTCCTTACATTACGCAGAACATATTTTCGGGCACAAATCCTAACATCAGTGCCTGGTTGATCTTGCAGTTCTGAAGTCTTGTCTAGCATTCAAACGATAGACAGCGGGAACCTTATTGAACTACTGTATTTGCTATCTTTAGGAATTAGCTAGTTGAATAGGCAATTGAAAAGAATTGGTTGAATGATTAATTGCATTTATTAAGGGTAGAGATAACACTCGCGGACCTCTCTTCCACCCAAAACTTTAATATACAGGCTACAATACATGCACGCTGAATGTGAGACTTGGAAGAGGTCTATTCATTTAGAACATTTATTTTTCTCTTACTTCCAGCTGGCAATATAATTATCTTTTTTTTACAACATTTTGTCTCGGTTATTTGAGTTTTTCATTTTATAATAAAAAAATTTCTTATCTGTTTCAATAAGTGAATTTAGTTTTGTAAAAAGGATTGCAAGCTTTCAATTGTGAATAATGGAAATCTTTTTCTTTTGTTTTAAATTCATTTTTTTCGTAAATTCTTATATTATTGTATTTTGCGATTAATGTAAATTATCGTTGTAACGGAGGGTTGAGTGTAAGAGAGGGCCGGCTGCGCCCTAACTCCGCCCTCCAGGTTAAAATAAAGGCAGTCATCTAATCTAACACTAGTTCATTTTTCAACATTTAATATTTATTTTCAATTATTCTGCATGTCAGTCTATAGTGGAAATATCTATTAAATATATCTAGGTTCATGCTGTTCAAACCACTTTGATTGGGCATCAGTCTTCTTCATTATGGATAACTACCACAATATCATAATCACAAACACCAAGAAGGTGAAAATATCCATTCTACTCGCAGTTTGTCATGAATCAATAAATAATCAAAATAAAAAAGAATTGGAGTTAGCTTCGATAATTTTCGAATTATAATTTTAATTCTATCAATTATTGTACTGAAGACTTCTGAATTACGATTATCAACAGCAGTAACAAATAGTTTTTGTCAGTATTCGTAATTCGGAGGTGTTCATTAAAATTTACAGGATTGAAATGAGAATTCAAAAATCATCAACGTATTTCTTAGTATTTGTTGATCCACGACCAACTACCAGTAGAATAGTACTTGTTTCACTTCTGCTTGTTGAACTGTTAAATATAACAGTTAAATATAACTGTTAAAAATAAATAAAAAATTAGAATATTTCTTTGTTACTTGCGGCATATTTTCTTGAGTCTGTATTTCTCTCTCGTTTGGCTATACAGCCGAGGTGGAATTCATCCTAACGTCTGTATTTAGTAATTGTTAATTGCAATATCAAAATAATGTAACTCTATGATTAAATTTGTAGAACTTTGTACCTCTTGACAGATGGCATTGATGTCGGCGCCTGAGATATTATCTGGTCGAGCAATATAGTCTTCCAGGTCGACTTCTTCGCTAAGGTTCATTTTAGCTGTGATAGTGGAGAACACAAGACGCTTTTGTCTTCTGTCGGGCAGTGGAAATTCAATTTTACGATCCAAACGACCAGGGCGCAACAAGGCCGGATCAAGAGTGTCAGCACGGTTGGTAGCCATTATAACCTGCACATAATTATTGATAAATACAAAAAAATAGAGGTGAGATTATCGACATTGATAATACTAAATTATCAAAATCATCAATATAAAAGTTTGTAATACAAGTAGTTCAAGGTTTAAAGGCCTAAGAGGTCTGTGGATAACAATAATTTACAAATTGGATTTAATAATAATAATAATAATAATATTATATTTATTTATGCATAATGAAAATACAAAAAAATACAAAATAAATTATTTTAACATTTGTAAATGGTTGAATTCATGAAAGCTTTTAGAAAATGGCTAGCTGCAAATCCTTTTTATTCTACAGACGAATTCAAAATAGAAGTATGTAGGCTAGTTAGTTAATTTTATTATTAAATGAATCAGAACTAATGTATTTAGTTAGTTTAATGTTTTGACGTAGCCTTATGTATGTTTGTACCTTCTGGCTGAATAAATTGATTAGATTTGAAGTCTTATAGTTTAAGCTGTAAATTGAATTTTACCGGAAACCAAGTCTATTTGAATTGATAGACGTTCAAAATTTTGAATAGGCTAATCAGACTCCTTAATTTTTGGTAAAATTCCATTTACCGGCAAACAGCAAGGCTCCCATGAACTCAAACATTGAATTTCGATATTTTGTTGCATAACCAAAAGTTACAAGTAAACAAATTACAAACAAAAACTTCAAACAATTAAAAAATTCGACCATTTGTAACTTGTTTCCGTTGCATAAAAACTCTTGTTTTTCATAACTCGGAAGTTTCTAACATTCTACTAATTAGTAAATTAAATAATTCGATTCAAACTTTAATAATAAATTTAATAAGAAGTGAGGTGTGTTTGCAATCCTACGCTTTGAATATTAGAGCACGCGCAGTAGGCTTTCTTGTTAGTTTCTGCTTTGATTGATTTACTTACTTAATGAACGAATAATTATAAAACATATATTAATTTGATTTGAGAATAGAAATCAATCGAAAACGTATCATAATAAATCATAAAAACAGTTATAATCATTAAAATTGTAATATTATTGACATTCATTCTTGACAAAAACAAAACCAAGCCAAGACATAACAGGCTATTTAACATGACTGCTTTCTTCACAAAATTATGCATAAATAATTATTAAACCAATACTTATACTATCTTCTATTCTGGAACAGACCTTCAAAGTGAACAGTAGTTGTCAGCATTAATAATAATGAGAATAACGACATTAAATATTCGTTGGTAAAAGTTTGTCAAAAAAATAACTAATGAAAGGAAGTGGGTTATGCAACAGAATATATTAGTGTTTGTGAGTTGTATTTTGTAAATACAGTTTATTTTTTTAATGGTGGAATTTGAAGTTGATAATGTACTTGCTGATGTTGCCTCAATCCCTGTAATTATTAACACATGAAATACTATAGTTTCGACTGTCACGTCATTTTCTGTCTCAATCCCACACTTTTCCAAGTAGACCCAAGTTATTAATTTATCTACTTATTTCTAGATAGCCTAAATTAATGTGAAGATGCAGCAGATCCAGTCCAAAACTATTCCCATCACAAACTTTGACTATGCAACACTATGCTATTTTTTGCTTTGTTTACACACGGGATGAATCAACTCAAACAGTTTGATTGAAATTGAAAATGTCGTGGTAGTCGAAACTATAGTATCTCATGTGTTATTGATTAGTGTTTATGGGAAGTGACAGTCACGAGCTGTGGCAGGCATCTGTTCAATCAGATAAGATAAACAACGCTCTCCTGGGTCCTCATTGTAAGGCTGACCAATTGGATAAGTCAGCCAAAAAAAAACCGGATACAAAAATTGTCTTGAGACAGCAGTGCAGCGTTATTGCATTTCTCACTCGCACAGTTACTCCTACTCCTATTTCTCTACTGCATGTGATTTATTTTTATTTTGAACGTTGATCAACTAGTTTGCTATTCACACTTGGATTTAACAGACTTCCAGTTGTGTTGGAAATGAGTGCGTTGAGCCCGTTGACCATTGATGTGGAAATGTAGTTGAAGCATCAACTGGTTTAGTTGAGACAAAACAGTTGAATCGTTAATAACCAATAAACAGTTAATTCAACTAGTTAGTTGAATCAACGCTCATCACTACTAAGAAGATGAAATAAAGGATTCAACAGTTCAGTTCTCACCTTTACATTAGTTGTTTGATCGAAGCCATCCATCTGATTAAGCAACTCCAACAGAATCCTCTGTACTTCACGGTCAGCTCCAGTTTGGGCATCGAACCGTTTAGTAGCAATAGCATCAATCTCATCAATGAAAATGATGGCTGGCGAATTTTCCTTGGCTAACCGGAAAACGTCTCTCACCATTCGAGGTCCTTCACCCAGGTACTTCTGCACAAACTCGGAGCCAACAACTCTAATGAAGGCGGCTGCGACGGAAAGAAACAGTAATTATTTGAAAAAGAAACAGTGATTAGTTTAGAGACGAATAAAGAAAGTAAGAAAATGATTAGAAGATTGTCTAATAGATTAATTTAATATATAAACAGCCGGTTGCACGAACGCCAATTAAATTTAATCCCAGTAGAATGATGTCATTCTATGGAGATTAAACTTAATGGAGAATTTAGTTGCACAAAGGACAATTACAAGCGATAACGCAGATTAGGCTAACCGGCGTAAATGATATTTAACCGCCCGATCAGAGATGATTAAATCTCACTAATACCCATTAAGTTACATTTTATAGGTTATGTTTATTGTACCAGAACACGGAACTGCAAATTAGGTCGTAGGTGTTAAAAACCTATCAAAATTAATAAAATCTATCAAGAATATAATAATATTGAATAAAGATTCATATAATTCACAATGAAATGATTCTAATTCATCTTTTTTTTTGAACTTCAGAATCAGCTGTTGATCAAATTACAGTGTTGCAGATTGTGCCCGTTCGGTTAACAAAAAATAACTAGTGAATCTTAGAACAACATACATAGACTCATTACACTTACGACAGTTAGTTAACTGACTATAAACTCCTTATTTAATTGGCTTTTGTGCAACCGGCCGAAAGTGTTTCGCAGAGTGATCAATACTTTTTGGGATTGTTGTACTCAATAAAATAATGAATATTTTTATAATAAAAATTTGTCTGGAAAGGCTTTGTTAAAGACGACTAAGTTAGCAGCAAGCTCCATCAATAATAAATATTTTATAGCGGATGATGCCCACATGAGTCTGGAGCCTTGTCGGAGGGTATTGAGGTGAAAGGGTGAATGATGAGAAACATTCATAGCTGGAAGAGATTCGAACCCAAGGCTGAAGGAAACGAAGCCAGCCAGAGCCTTATCTTATCGCAGACAAGCGCTCCAACCAACTGCACTACCAGAGTCGTTTTGATTGATCAAAGCCATCCATATAATTGAGCAACTCCAACAGAATCCTCTATTCTTCACAATCAGCTTCAGTGTGGATATAGAACCGTTTAGTGGCAAGGCAAAAGAGCATTAGTTTTAATTATTTATTCAATCAGAAATTTGTAGAGGCTTCATTCTACTTTGGTCAGGGTGTTTGAAGTCTGTAACAACAGCAAGTGTTTAGTTATGCAATAGAATATAACGCAAAAGTTGCTCAAAAACACAGTTTTTCTAGTTTGAAGAGAATAAACTTTGTTAATTGTACAATGAACTGGTCGTTTTTCTGACATAAATTGTAGAGAATTAAATTCTGAACACAGAATGTGAAATAGCCGAAAACAAACCCCAATTTGATAAATTTTATTGAAAACACACTAATTTTTCTACACACACAGCTTGCTATTTGTATGTGGGTTGACTCATTAAAATCAAAGTTTAGGTGTGTTATCAAAAGTATTTTGATTCTTTTTTTTTACTTTTGGCAATGAAGCTCGATTTGGACCAGCTAGGAAAAATTCACTCTTGCGCACTTTAATGAAGCTCTAAGATAAGAACCAAACGATAACACTAAATTATTATCATCGACTATTAAGTACACTATAATTACATTTACTCAACCTTTTTGTTTGGTCCGCTGAATATACATGGCCTGACAAAAAATTATCTCAATTTTTAACTAATGTTTAATACAAGATAGATATAGCCTAATCGATATACTATAATATATAGAATGGATACTATATACTACATTATAAAATGGGTGCACTTGTAGATGGCCAGATGAATTGACTTTATTCGTGCACTCGACAAAACAGAAGTGCTGTGGGCGAAATTGGGGCATACGAACCCCTCGACCACTTTACCCACCCAATAGAAGCAATGATCTGATGAAATTAAAAATAAATATAAATCTGTTGTAATTACCGGTAGTATGGTGAGCTACAGCCTTGGCTAACATAGTTTTTCCGCAGCCTGGAGGTCCGTACATGAGAACACCTCTTGGAGGGTCGATACCGATCTGTTTGTACAGTTCGAAATGAGTCAAAGGAAGTTCTACCGCTTCCCTTATCTCCTGTTTCTGCATGTCCATGCCTCCAATATCCGCATACTGGACATCCGGCTTTTCATCTGTATTAAAGGAAAAGGAATTTCTCATATTTATTTATTTTTTCAATTTTTTTTTTTAAGATGAAGCTCACATAGGTCTGAGACCTGTGCGAAGGGATTGAATTGGATAATGGTGATTGATGAGGTAGACCAACAGTTTTAGGTGGGTTCCGAACCACCGGGAAGTGATTTTACAACAGATAACAGAGTATTTCTTGCTGGCCAATCCAATCGGTCAATTACAATTAAATATAATGAATACACGAACAAATAAAATTTATTACAATGAAAGATGGAAAACAACTCTTTTCAAGTAAGGAAATACCACATCATGAAATTTCACAGTCAAAAATGCCATGCAATAAATTGTAACAGTTGTAGGCCTATTCACAATTCCACAAGTTTTGTATTGTAGCGCTCTAGATCGTACTGAAATCAGCAAATTAGCCAAAAAGCCTCAACTTCCTGTCTAATTATCTTATTCCAGTATAAATATAAAGGATTCCATACATTGAATATTAATTTTCCTACAGTGACCCGAAAAAATGCCTATTTTTGCACTAACTGAAGCACGCAAAATAGTCTATTCCTGCACCAGTGCGGGAAAGTAAATTGCAGTGCGGGAATGTACTTTACCGCACTCCAAATTTGCAACCTAACAACACAAAATAGTGAGCATGTAATACGCAGGTTCCCTATTCTGCATTCAAAAATAGGTTGGCTACTCTGCTTCAGCTGTGAATAGTTGTTGTAGTTGTTGTTGATGAAATCGATTTGATTCGAAGATAGGTTATGTGAGGAATTTTCAGGTTATGTATGCCCTGTTTTGTTCTGTTTGAATTACTTTATACATTACTGTAGGAAAAATTTAATGTGTAATACGAGTGCAAAGTATTGTTTCTGCACTCGAGAAACTTTTTTCACTCGCCTTTGGCTCGTGAAAAAAACTGTTTCTCTCGATGCAGAAAAACGCTATTTTGCACTCTAGTTACACAAATAGCTATTATCAGTACGACTGAGTGTCCGGTCACAGGAGGCGAAATAGGGCCACTGAAAAAATAATTAGGCCCACTAGGCCAGCGATTTTTTCGCACAATTTATAAATGTATAAAAATATTAATTTTTTCAATAATACAGTAGAACCTCGGTTATCTGGACCCCGTCCTTCCCGATCTTCGGATCATCTGCTGGACGAAAAAAGTAATAATATTGCCATGAGTTTAGGGTATAAATGTAGATACTGTACAGTAAAGATAATTTAAATAATTTGTGTGTTTTAAAATGTTATATTTTGTTTACTATTTAGTGTTTGTGAAGATCAATACAACAATGGGTAAGTTTAATTTTGCTTTTTATTATAATTTTGATAATTTCTTGAATACTCTCCGTATTATCCAGATTTTCGATCATCCGGATTGCTTCCGGTCCCAGTTAGCCCGGATAAACGAGGTTCTACTGTAATCATTATGATGATTTAAATGAAATTATAAGGATTCTAATATAAGAAATTGGAAAATTATTATTTTATGATTAGATTCAGACAGGATAAGGCCTATTCAAATTAATTAAATTACTAGAATAGAATTAGGTGGGATATTTTATGGCCATTCCATCAGATTTGAATTACATGAATCTAAGAATTATTGCAATAAGTAGTATGATTCCATACTAAGGAATGAGGAGATTCTTGTTCATTCTAATAGATATACAGCTAAGTTGCAATAAAACCCAGGTTCTAATTTTAAATTAATAGAATATAGCAGAATCAATGACTCGTTTTATCAAGTTCAAATTCGGCAACTAAGAGTTTCGAGTACAAACAACTAATTTAAAAAACAAGAAGCGTGACTCACCTGCTTGAAGCATTGATATGGAAGAATCAGCTTCAGGAGGCAGTACATCAACTAAGGCATTGCTATGCTTGTGTAGAGCAACACTAGCTGATGGCTTGAGAAGTTCTCTATCAATTGTTGAGAGTATTCGTACATAATAGTTGGATCCTAAAAAAAAAATGGGTAGCATAATGACAATCATTTAGCATTGAATAATACAACACATTGGCTAAGGAAAATATTTTCAAAGTTAGAATCATTGGATTGCAAATCCAACAACAGAATATTCAACAATTCTTAACTACAAGAATAAAATTATTCCTTCTAAGCATACAGGTCCGGTCTCAAAAGATGTCAAATTATTATCAATAAATGAAGATAAAACTCGTAAAAAATAATAGAATTAAAGCTTATTATAATAGATTGTTAACTGAGTTTAAACTTTTTTAAAACAACTTAAAATTTGGCTTTTTTCAATGCAGATTTTGAATTTTTTGAACCACTCTATTGGCCGTGATCGAGGGGAATTTTAATCTAATTGGTTTAAAATCAATTAAGCCTAGTTTTCAATTAATTATAATTTTGAAGGTGTAACTATTTCATAATGTAAAGTATACCCGTAGACTCCATGGAGTGCCAGTTGATTATGTGAAGTGAGATTGGACTCAGGTAAAGTGTACTCTTAATTGTTATTAAATTATTTTTTTCCTACTGGAAAATGTGGCCAATTCCTGCTTTTCATTTTGAAAATTATTGTGATTGTTTATGAAGGAATAAATTTCATTATTTCTTTCTTATAGATAGGAAGAAAAAAGCTCACCCGTAGTGCTTCCAACAATACCAGTATTCTGGTCGACAGCTTCAAGAAACTGTCCAATCACTAGAGGCACACTCTGTATTCTTTTGACCTCTTCCTGGGCATGAAGGTATTCTTTTTTCAGATTACGCTGTTCGTCTTTGATGTAATCTTCTTGAACAGCCAAAAACTCTAGCTGGCGTTGCAGTTTCTGAATACAAAATGAATAAATAGTTGAGAAACGACAGGAATCATTAAAAACACAAAAATCATAAAATACAATTATCGCAGATGATGAAAACAGATTGAAGGTGAACAAATGGTATTTAGTTCAAATTCAGAACATGAAAAACATGCGAATGCTTCTGTTCACATTAATCGATAACTCATTAGAATTTGAATCAAATCAACTATTCTTTTAAAAACTGCAGTATGTAAAACAAAGAGCATGAACATGTTTTAGAAGCCTAGTTTCAACTCTTATAATTCCTTGCAATACCCATAAAATTGTTTTTATCGTTTAAAAATGATGAAACTTTAATTTGATTTATTAAACAATTTATTAATCAATAATTAGAGTCTGCCTTATTTGTTGAACCTTGAAACCTATGTGCCCTCTTTCTTGAATATTTACATCAAAACAACAAGATTCCAGGAAGCTTTAATTTACTGTAGTTTAAGTTAGAAACAGAAGTTCGGAAGAGAAACTCAATACATTCATTCAAAAATATATACCGGTAGAGCTGATGCACTGGTCAATGTACAGTTGTGGTCTGACGAGTTGATCCCTGGTTTTTCGGTGCGGGAGCGGGCGGCAGTAGCAGGAAGCCAACTGCGCATGCTCTATTCATGCTTTATTCCTAATTTGAAAACTATGGCCAGAGACAAACAGGTTTCTGCGTTTCAACTTGCAACGCACAGTAGCAGAAAGTTGGAGACGAAGGGGAAGAATCGGCCAGGTATCAACTCGTCAGACCCCAACTGTACAATAGAGTCCAAGATTAACCGGATTAACCGAGCTCCTGGTACGCAACCGCGATGTAACGTAACCTAACCTAACGGGACGAAATAGCGTCTTGTTAACGGTAAAAAGGGCACTAATTACAGTATTATTTATTATTACAGTGTTTAACAAATCATTAAAATACAAACTTATTTGAGATTGTCTTACACACAGCGCAGTGCGACTTCGCTACCATTGTGGAAACTAAAGGCTTTCACACCTTTAGCCATGATTTTATCCATTTTCTCTATTTTATCGCGGAAGATTCCATGTTATCAAGGTTATTGATTATCCGAGCTACCCGTGGTCCACATTTACTTGATTAATCAAGGCTTAACTGTATTTGGTTTGTCACTACACACATGATGTATTTGGGGAAAATTCATGGTAGGATTATAGTTATTTTTATTTGCAGTAATCTGTGTGAGTTAAGTTCAACTGGTCGATTGTTCCGGTAGATCTTCATGTTTGGGACGTGCTCATAAACCTAAAACCAATAAGTTAAACCTAGATACAAGATGATCCAACTTTGAAATGAAAAATAATGGCTGTGGTGCACTATATGGGCTTCTGTCAATAACTTGTTGTCAATTGAATAACTTGGACGTTTACGATTATTTGAACACGGAAGAAGTTACATACTATGATTATACTCATTTTCAGATGGATATCTAGTCGGATAAAGACATAGCCTACCGGTAATTCACTTAATCACGTCGTTTTTTAAAGAAGCCCATATACTGCACTCCATGGGAGTATGGGCTTCTGTCAATAGTGTTTAAATTGAATAACTTGGACGATTATTATTATGTGAACACTATTAGTTTTAGGCTATTCATTAATACTATGATACTACGATATTCATTAATTGGATGATAAAGTTTTAATAATAAAAAGTTAAATTTCAACAAAATTTAATAACAATAACAGACAAAACAATAAACTAAAAGGAACTCTATATCACAAAATGTAAATTAATAGGAACTAGGCACTTTTCATCAAATGGCACTTATGCATCAAAATAACAAAGGTATGAGGTGGTTCAGTCACATCTAGCCAGGTTAGGTTAGGTTTGGTTAGAAGCCCATATAGTGCACTTTCTCCAAAATAATATGTTGGCATCATATTGGGTAAACCTATTCTCACAGCAGAGCAATAAATGCTTCCCGGCAGTATAAGCTATTGAATGAGAATTAAACATAAAATAATAGTACGTGCTATCGACGTAGGTAATTATGAAAAGTTGTACAATCCATTAAAACGTTTCCAATCATTAAAAATAAAAGTAAAATTATTATTGACACCCCAATCTCTAAACAATGTAATGAATAAAGTTAATTCACTCACTTTATATTTTCTGTAGAGATCTAACGCATCCAAATCATCGTTTGTTCCAGCACCTTGGCCCAAAATTGGTTTTAAATCCAGTCCATTATCGTCCTAAAAAAGAGCAAGTTGTTTGGTGACAAAAATTAAACATAGGCTATTTCCAAGTCATTACAGAAAATCGACAGGGTTTTAATTAAAATATATATTATTTGAAGATTATTACACAATACGAGACGGTGTAATATACAAAAATGTATGTAATTGTGATATTTGATTACATTAGAATAGTTTATAGAATGTAAGACAATTGAGGTTATGCGTTTGTTGGCACGTATAAAATTGACGATAGTTCAGAATATTTAAGCAAACTGCTATTATAAAATATTTTTCTATGCGCAGACCACATATAATTTGAAAATTTACCTTTTCGGGTAATATTATTCCAATTTCTTCCATAACTTACAAAGAAATACAGACGAACTACTAATCTTCCAACAAAAAATAATTTTCTCAAACTCATCCACTGCCACTGCCTTTCAAAATCAAATATCATCGTTGCCGCTGAAAGCGCCCCAAGCGGGAAGACTACGCCAAGCTGTTGCCGGGTTGAAATTCAAATACTTTACACATTTTTAAATGAAAATATTGCTTTAAACTACGATTAATTATTATTATTTTGAGCATTCCATTGTTTCAGATTTTAAAAGAGATAATTTTTGAGTCGATGAAGGAGAAATAATAATAATAATATACATCTACACATATTATTTTAATAATTCATTCTCTAACTTGAAAACTACTAAGAAAGCTCTAATCATTATTTATTAACTTTAGCTTACCGTATCTTAGAGCTGACACGTTTTTCTTGTGAGAACCAAATAATAATTACGTACAATAATTGTAAGTGAGGAACAAGTCAGTTTTCGTAGAACATTATTCTAAAAAGTGTTATGGAAAGGAATATTTGTTTGAGTTCCAAACAAATTAATTTCTAATGAGCTCAGTTTCATTTTAAGAAGTTGAAGTTATCGCTGATTGCCATAAATTATTCTATTAGGTCCAGGCACGTAGCTAGGGGGGAAGGGTCTTGAGGGGCTTCAGCCCCCCAAATTTTTAGGTATATTTGGTTACTCCACACCCCTCTGACCCCTTCCACAACTGGAATAGGAATAACCCGGTTTCGTCAGTCCTACCCGAAAGGAAATCCTGGCTATGTGCCTGATTGGGTCTACTCTTTTCCATTTAATTAAAACCCTTGCTGCAATAGAATTGTTTGTACAAGGGTCTTTTCTTTAAGCTCCGATAGGTCATAAAAAAGACGAATAAATAGAAAAAAATATTTTATTACCAAAATGTTTCACAAATGATAAATTAAGCAAATTCGAAAACAGTTCTATAACTTAGTTGAGCTAATCCACAAATTCCAAAATTTCCTTTGGAGAAAAGACATTCATTCCAGTTTCATAAAAAATCATAATTATTTTTTCTTGAATTTTTCTATCCATAACGATCTGCGTTGTGGTATCAACATTTTATAGCAAATTTAACAACTTGCAGTTATTTTTAATTGAGAATAAATAAATAATTAACTCACGTAGGCTGAAACTTTTTCGAATCGTGACGATTCATTTTCAATAGCTTGTTTATTATTTATTTAATTGTTATTATTTATTTACTTTCAATTCAAAATGACTGCAAGCAATTAAATTTACTATAAAAAATTATTTTTATTTTTTTGTTGCTCTTTTGCACTATATTATGGTCTCTCTACACATTGCCGCTATTCGCGATTTGTTTCATTGTTTTAGTTTTGAAGACAATAATGAATCACAAATCTTTATAATTAAAAATTATATGTCTATTATGAATTATGCTCACCCGGTTTAGTGCAATAAAAAATACTGATGGAAAATATGACATCGTTTTTTTTTTTAATAACAATTAGATTAATATTCTTATTCTACCATGAACATAGAACTTAGAAATAAAAAAAGAATACCTCATCTATGTATTCCTAATAATCAACATCGATAGGCTACTATAAAACAAGTTTTATCATGATAAATTTGTAGATTGTTCAATATTTGTTGTTTTATGTTTAAAAATCACAGTTTTTTTACTTTGTTAGTAAGAGTTGTTAGTATTTGTTATAAATACTATAGGCTACAGTATAATTATAATATAAATATCTTAATACATAATATCTCAATATATTTTAAAATTTGTACTGTTCAATATAAAAATCTCTACAGATTTCTACTTTGTTAGTAGGAATCAGTGCAACGATAAGAACAATAATTATTATTGATCTTGTGTGATAGCACTACCACATAGAATTTAAAATATTTTGTAAAAAAATAAGTAAAGAAACTAAAATTTTAAAACGTTTATTTTTTAATTTCAATTTTATAAACAATAATTAAGTTATATTATCAACAAAACATTGATGTCATTTGACTAGACATGAAGAACTTAGTGGGAGTGGGCACACTCTTTGTGACACTCATCATGAGTCTTGAAGTTATTTCCGTTTCCGCCGCATCCGCTGTAGACGAATGTCTCGCATTTGTCATCGTCATGGTTGTGGAAGTAGCGTGTCAGCTTCTGGTTGCATGTGCCTTTCTCTGGCTTATCCCAGCAAGGCGAGTCTGGCTCATGGTGGGCTGTCAACAAAGACATAAAAAATTTCTTGAAATTTGAATGCATTATGGATAGAGATCACTGTAGAGGATGCTGAATGGATGGATGGGATGAGAAATTAATGTTAAACGTAATTTATTGCATATACAGAATAAAAGACAAATAAAAGTGATGCTTTAATAAAACATATTGATTATCAGCCCTGGAGGAGTCGCGCTAGTTGGAATCACGTGAGAGGTTGCGCTGAATGGATAAAGAGCTTAAACAACTACATCTAGAATTTATCATCTACATCTAGAACAACATCAATGATAAAATTATAGGGGGGGGGGGGGCAATTAATTTGAATGGAATTATCCTATTAATTAAATAATAAAGAGGTCTTTGTGAAGTTAAATTATCCATAACGAACATCTTTAACTCTTGAAAATCCCCTAATAGAATATTAAATTATTGCATCTACCTGAAAAATTAAGGGCAAATGGGAAATAGTTATTTGTTCATTCCAATCCGATACTCATTTGTGAGCGCTACAGGCAAGGCCCAAAAACCACACATGACAATAAAGTAATAAACCAACTGAAGAAATACAGAAAAATATGTTGTTACATTTTACAAAAGATAGGTTGTTGAGGTAAAGTAAAACGTATAAGAATCCTCCATGAGAACCGACATTGACCGATGACCGCTCGCTCACAACTTGTAATTAAGGCATTGGATTGGAATGATTCACATCACCATGTTCCCTTGTCTATCTAGAAAAATTGATAGAATGTAGACTGATTATTCTCTTTTTGTAAAGTAACTTTTTAAAAATTGTTGTGGATGATTTCAACTAAGCTTGTGCGTGGATAGGATGTTTACAGAAGTGAAAGTATGAAAAATAGATAGATAATTTTTTTTGCCAAGGGTGGAGTTAGAACCCAAAGGCCCTCTCTTCCCCTGAACCCCAAAAAGATGGGCCAATACAACAATCTATAACTAATGAGATTTATTCAATTTTTTCAAATTTGTATGAACTCACCAGAAACGCTCATGATCAATGCGGATGCAATAAGAAGAGCTAAGCAAGTCATCTTGAAACTGGCCATCTGAAAGAAATTATCATTGATAAAAAAATAAAATAAAATTGAAAATTTCATTATTCTAAAGTTTAATCCTGACGAGAACTTGTTGTTATTGAAAAATGTCTTGTTTTTCATGGATGATTGTCATAAATGATCGCAACGCTTATTCGACTTATTCGAGGGATATGAGGTTAACGATGATTAAATAAAATGGCTTGTCCGGAATTGAACCCGAGACCGACGAGTAGAGTAGAGTTAGAAATCAGGTGTGCTAACAGCCTCAAAACGACGGACTTGGTGGTCGCCAAAATTTGATTTAGAGGAAAGTCCATGAATAAAATTCCTACTCTTCATTGAAAGATAATATAGATAGGGCAGAAGTTATGGATTTCTGCCCCATTCTGTTTTTAAATTCCATCATATTATTTATGATGACTATAGCTCAATAATGTTCTTTCAATATTGAATAAAATATGTTCAACAGTTTGTGATAGCCTGACAGGCTAATAAATGAAAATAGTTTAGTCGAATAAGTAGACTAATATTATTTCATGGAAAATAATTCAACGTATCATCATTCTATTGTATGAAGCTATAGAAGCCCGTTTGGATTTTATCTCAGAAAATTTAAGGATGACTTTTTGACCATCATGATAAGTTTATTTACTCTTTCCCAATCTCATACACCACATTGGTTCACCTTAATACGGTAAGATATAGTTTTCGAAAAGAGTTAATATTTTTCATCACTAACATATCCTGCTGTGATTCACCCTTTTGAAGTTAAAAAACTTGGTTATTGATATAATTTTCTGGTTTATCCCGTTGAATCTTGAGCTTTCTTAATAAATAAAATAAAAAAAACACTAAAGTTTCTGCCTTTTTCGTGAGAGATTTCAATTAAAGAAGTTAATTTGATTTGTGTGTATAATATTGTACTTTTTATAGATTTGATAACTCAATATTAATGTATGCCTTGAATATGTCTCAAACAGATCTTATAGATCTTCTCATGTTTAATTTAAACCTGCTATCAATTAGATAAATCGTGTAAACTTTTAATTTGTAAAAACAAATGTTGTGAAATAGTCTGTAATATAGTAGGTTGTAGTGAAACTCTACTAGCTTACAATTTCATTCAGATTTGTGTGAGAAAATAATAAACGCTTTGTATTAATAATTCAAACGAAGTTTCACTTTCAACTAATTGACATTTATTGGATAAACAGGATGTATGAAACAGCTCTTTTAGTTTTTTTTTTTTTGTTCAAATCAAAATATTTCTTCAAATTGAGCCACATATTCAAGCCAGGTTTGATAGAATTTGAATCGTCAATATAATAACAGTAATAGGCTAATAATACAGCAATTTAAGATAAAGCTCCGCGCATAGTCAGATAATATTTATATAACACGAAAAACGAATAAATATATGAGAACAAGAGCTATGACTCTTTCCATAGCCCTTCAGTTTAGTACGGGACATCTTTTAAAAGAACTTATAACTCATCGTTTTTCGGATAGTAAATAAATTATATCCCTAATTTTGAGAATTCTATTCGTTCTGATACGTGAGCTATCTGTAAGTTTATTAATAAAGAAGTGTTTGAAGTCAAGTAAATTGAAATTAAAAGGGCTAATCCTTAGCCTTAGCTAACCCTAATTCCAGTCTACTAGTATCTCATAATAATCAAATACTAAAATAACCTTATAGATGAAGACCAGAATTGCTACTATTTTGAATGGCTTGAAGACATGGTGAAATAAAAAATGGCACTAAAAGAGTACCAGCGTCGAAAATTCTTGTTTCGGTATGGATCTGCTTTGAAAATATAAATTAATGGAATAACAAGGCAAATCTATGTAATGACAACTGAACATGAAATGAACGTTGAAAAATTAGACTCACCTCGACAAAGTTGATTGTTTGAAGATGCGTGATAGAAAAGTAACAGTTGAGCTCAGACAAACGTCTCTGTTAATTGTGATTACTGTTCATCGATGCTACCTTTTTATATAAATATTCATCTGAAATCGATCGATACATTTTCCTTCTCAGGATACAGTTTCCGAGAAAATAGAAATAGTTTTTGTAAAGAATAAGGAAAGTCTTCATGTATAATGTAATGTTGTAATAAATTGCATTTAAGCGTTTCTTGATATCAAATTATTGAACGAGGTACACTACTATTGACGTGATTGCTGGTTTTATAAAAAGTTCATTCTTGCATTTCTTGTTTCATAATGATCTGCGTTGTTAATATTAATTTACCATAAAAAGTTGAAAAGTTCATCTTGTCCTGTCCTCAGTTTGTCTCTTTCTTGCAGATACTGTACTTGAGAGAGAAAGCGATAGTCTTTCCGTCTCCATTATCATAGATTACAAAAACAATACTGTTTCATGTTTTTATTATTTTTTGTGTAGGCTATACAAACTTGGAACGGCGTTTGTCTTGTTTATTTATTTATATTTTTTTTAAGATTACATCTTGGAAACTCCAGTTACGGAGTTTAAGAAGCCAGATCAACAATCATATAATCTTATACACTAGTTACTATAATAACTATATAAATTAGTTGAGGTGAAGTCAATTTTGATGAGAAAGGTACTCTTGTACACTACAAAAAGCTTTATCAACTAAATATTTTTTCAATGGTTTTTTAATACTTCTACATTTTCTAGACTCTTAAAAAACTGCGGTAGTTTATTATTGTAGAGTTTCCTACCAATATAACTAGAGGTTTTTGTTTGAATAAGCTATTATTGTGACTCACCAAGTTATAATCTCCTCGGCTTCTTATTATAAACGTGTACCGGTACATCAAGATTTTGTGATGTTGAAGATCCATCTTGTTTCCACTAATATGTAATATAAACTTGAAAAAAAACACTTTTAAATGGAAATTAACTGTTAATTTATAATTAAGTTATAGTTAATAGTTAATTTCCATTTAAAAGTGTTTTTTTCAAGTTTATATATCAAGATTTTGATTGATCTCACCGCTTGAGACATGTTATTGGAATCATGGTGGTAATTTTAGGTGGGTTCTGAACCACCAGGAGGTGATTTTTACAGAAGAGGCAGAGTTTTTTTGGCTGGTCAATCAAATCGGTCACCCTTACAGAAAAGGCCCAGGAGAGCGTTGCTTATCTCATCTCATTGAACAGACACCTGCTACGGCACGTGGCTATAACTTCCCTTGTAGGCTATTGAGGACATTCACAGGCTATTTCTCTCGTTCTAATGTAGAAGTTTCAATAAAAATACAACATCAGACAGGATCTCTTGTGATAATATCAATTTATTAGCACAAAATAATACATTTTAAAAATGTTACAAGAAAATATTGTTTCCATAATAATGGCAGTATTAGTGGCAAAGTAGCAATCATTTTCGTTTTTATCGAAATGGTAACTTGACTACTTACTGGCAATAATTAATAAACCATATTACTGATAAAACAGACATTGATATAAAAGCTTACATCATACAGCTACTACTGAATCTCAATCACAATTAAATTCTCATTCTTGTTTGGCAGGATTAATTAGAGTAGAACTCGATAAATGAACATAAAAACTTAGCCTACTGTGAAATGAACAGTACGGTATTTCAAGAAATAAAGAAAATTCAAGTTCAAAATTAATGTCATTTATAGTATATTTTTTCAGAAGAGATTGAGCAGCTCTCTTGTTCAAGTTTAAAACGTTCAACCATGACATTCATATTATAGTGATACAAAAATCATATAAAAACTGAAAATATTTATACAAAAATCTACTATAAGTAGCCTGGCGGTAGCCAACTTTTTAAAAACGATTTCCTAAATTTCTTAATTTTGAACAAATGTTTCAACTTAGTTTTGTATCTTCTATACCGTGTAGTTTCAATATGATTGTCAAAATATCTTAAATTTATACAAATATTTCATATTGATATCATATTTTGAAAACCATGTAGACTATATTACAAAATATGTTCTTCAAAATATCTTAAATTTGGACAAACGTTTCCTATCAGTATTTTATATCATTCTTTTAAATCATGTAGTTACAATACGATTTTCAAAATAGCTTAAATTTAGACAAATATATCCAATTGGTCTTATATTTTCAAAAAAAAAAAATATATATATATATATAGATTAGAATATTTATGTTTCTCAAATTATCTTTGATTTAAATGAATGTTTCTATCAGTATTATATCCTTAACCGAGATTTTTCATGGGGAATCGCCTTGAAGAGCTCCTTTCTATCTGTCCAGAATTTATAAAAACATCGGAGAGATAATTATATTATTCAATTATTTTTAGTACATACCTCTTCTATCACTTTTTGTAACACTTAGATTACAGGTTAGTCTTTGTGTCTTTTGAGACAGGAAATATTCTCCACTGAGTTCATCTTTCACAAAGTTCAAAATAAAATATTGTTCTGCTTTTTGGAATGTTCACTTCTGAAGAGGCTTGGTGCTTTATAAAGATTCAACGCCTGGCGGTGCGTTCTTGTTCTTGTTCTGTTGGGCTTCATCCCTTAGTGTTTGCAGGATTGGTGATTCTTTTGAGTTAAGGAAGGCCTGGAGGTTGGCATGGGGGGCTGTGGATTGAACAATGCCGGAGGGGGGCAGAGCCTCGGGGGGCCCTCTATTTCCAAGTTCGTCCTCCGCGTCGATGGGTCTTTGGTAGTAGAGAGCCTGGGGTGTGGCCACAGCTGATGGGAATTGTAGCACAGTTATGACGGGTGGTTGCTCCTTGTTGTCGCTGACGTAGTTGGTGGCTGGTGGGCCTAATTGCTGGTGGTAGTTGGGCTGGTAGGTAGGTTGGTAGGCATGGTAGGTTGGAGGTGGTGGCCGGTGGAGTGGCGCAATTGGTAACACTGGCACCTCTGGTTGTCTGCAAAAGATTTTTGGGAATTACATATCACAAATATCAAAACAATATCTAAATTTGTTATCCAACCTCATTTTCATTTCCGATTATTTATTAAACATGCAGAGAAAGGCAATACAATACAGTAAACACAATATTTACAAGTGAAAACATTCATAATTTTTTCAGTACGATAGGTACAAAATTAAGTCCTAATGAAGTTCGCTTGTAAGATGTCATGGAACGACCCCAAGTAATTAAAAACTGGATTAATTTTCTTTGACAATATGAAACTATAAAGTTTAAAGCTAAATTAAATTTATTTGGTATAATAAAACACTCATATTTTTTGTAAATTCATTATAACTCTTTATCATAATAATGCTTCTTCATTTTGCTTCATCATAGTGATGTATTGAATACACCTATAGAGCTTTTAAGAAGAACTTTGATGATTTTATTATTATTTCAATTTCCCAATATTTTTTTATAAGAGGAATTGAGATTATCACAAATATTTATTTGATTGAATTTTATATTTTAATATTGACTTGAAAAATCCACTCCTTTTCCCCTACATTTTTTTTTCAAAAATCGATGCATTTTTCCAAAAAATTATACATTTTTTTCAAAAAATCGATGCATTTTTTTTCAAATTGATGCGATTTTTGAAGAAATGTATAGATTTTTGGGGAAAATTCCTCGATCCTAGCTCATTTTAAGCATTATTCTAGAGTAACCACATGCATTTAAACAGTCTGGTTGTCTCACTTCACCCAATTTCTAGTCACAAAGATTATTTCTTTCCGTTTCTCCAACCGTTCTAAATTAATATTCAATGTCTTTGCAAATACGCTCAAAAGTGGAAATTATATACTGCCTTCCTACCTCCATGGAAAATTGATTTATGATGATAGGCCAGAAATATTTTTGGAATATAATAGAGAACTGATGGAATGCTAAAAGAGCACTTGACTTGTAGTTTATAAACCAGTATGATTGAAGATAATAAGTTCATGATAAAACTGGAAAATTTATTGGGGTTTTCCCTGTACAAAAGCTCATCTTTCAATCTTGTTGATAGTAGTATTCCCGAAAATGAAATAGGCATACAAAGTATTTTCAAAGTTCCAAATCTTATCTGTTATTTCTATTGATGATCTTTTGTGTAATAAGCTAAAAAATAAATAATATTGTTCTGGGGCTAATCTATTACATCTTTTGATGGTTCTAAGATTCTTCTCCACTTTTCCTGTTTCAAAGCTAATCTATTACATCTGGTGATAATCGCAAGGTTTTAACTTTTCCTGTTCTGAGATATTTCTTCATTATTTATGTTAATCATCTTGATAACCACCAGCAGATTGTATAACCTGAAAAATCTATGATGAATTAGGATGATATGATACATATAGGATGATAAAATATGATGAATTTTGTCACAATCATTTGTTTCTTATTTTCATGTTGTGTAGTCTGCAGCCGAAAAGATCATCATCATTAAAATGTATTGCACTTTCATCATCAAATTAAAAAATGTTTAATGCATCGAGATGCATATGTTATTACCTGTAAACATATGGTTCATAGTAAGGGTACCGGAGGGGCAGTGGACTGGTTGGTACAGCATAGACCACTCGTATCAGATGAGGTCCAGAGAGTCCATACTCAGGCACTGGAGCAATTATCATTCCAACAGGGAAGTTCATCCTGAGTCCCTCGTGAAGGATTGACATGTAAGAGGGGAAGGGAACTGTGGATGCTGGTGCTTCTATGTACATTGGTTTCTTGAGAATTACTTTGACGGCTGGTGTTGCGTCCTGTAACAATGATTATAACTTAAAATAATTGACAATAGTCAGAATTATTGTTTGATATTAAAAACCAGTATACATTAAACTTATTATAACATAATTTCACACCAAATACCATATTGATAGCAAAGTGAAGTTTTTTTGAAGAAGGTATAAATGATTCTTGAATTTCTTGATCCATAATGATCTGCGTTGTTAATTCCTAGTTCAAATTGGACATAACCTTAAATTCGGATTTTTTATTTAAAAATTTGTAAAGAAAGCTGTAGTGGGCTATGCCTGTTGTATCTTTACTTGATTGTGTTTTGTGTTATAAATAAATGAATAAATTAATATAAACCTTTTATGGCAAATTTGAAGAAATTTAAAAAAAATTATGGAAATTGACTGCAAGTCGTTAAGTTTATCATAAATGTTCTTGCACGCTAAGTAGACCATTCCTTAAAAAATTACTTTTGAGCTATTATTTTCAATCTAATATCAAAACTGACACTGTATTTCAATTAAATGATTAAATGTATATGATTTTCACACACTTTTAATGGAGATACTGAAGGAATGCATTTCACTTCGTCAGCCTCCCTCCAGTATCTCCAGTAAAAGTGAGTGAAAATTATATATTAAATAGAAATACAGAGTCAGTTTTGATATTTAATTGTTCATCAAGCATTTCATCTTGGAAAACATTCACAGTTATTATTTCCAAGTCCATTCAAATACGTATTAGTGCATTATAATATTTCTTTTTAATATCAAAGCTGACACTGTATTTCTATTTAAATTATGATTTTAACTTACTTATATGAGAGCATTTCACTTCTAAATAGTAGCTTCATCAGCCTGGTAGCAGAGAGCTTATGAAGCTTCTCTTTAGAAGTGAATTGCATCTCTCCCATATGTCAGTAAAAATCATAATTTAAATAGGAATACAGTGTCATTTTTATATTAAATTGTTTATCAAGTATTTTGTCATGGAAAACATCACATCAGTATTTCTTTTGTCGCAATTATTTACTCCATCAATAATTTTGCTTTCCATCCTACCGATATTATGTAATTGAAATATTATTTTGTTATCAAGGCCTTCTAATGTGTTGATTCCGTTAACAGCAGCTAAAAATTCTAATCTGCAAAAAAATATTTGCTTGTACTTGAAAAGAGTTTTTAAATCGACTCCTTATAATATTTTCCGAGCAAAGAGGAATACATCCTCTCTGTTGGTTTATTGGAGAATGCAGATTAAAAAAACATATTTTCTCATCTCTGATACAGATCGTTTCACGGTGCTTGGCGTCTCGCTGGTGGCAGGGGAGGCAGTGTGAGAGAGACAGAAAGTCTTTCCCACCACGCTTCCCCTCCAGCCGTTCCGTCAAGTACAGTCACGTCCAATACAGTCAACTGCTGGACTGGGGTAGCGAATGGTGCTGGCGGCCGGCGCTGAATAAAACTGACATCTAACTATATTTATTATATAAACCTATATTTTTGGGGTTGTAGTATGTGGCAGAACAAAAACACGACTCATATTCTTTCACTCAAATACTAATTACATACTTTTATCATACTTTTTACTATGTCCGACACAGAAACATCAAGTACTCCAAACAACCGTTTATGTATAGTAATTGTAGCCAAGCTACATGGTATATAATATACGTAATTTTTTTTGTAAAATTATCAAAAAAAGAATTTCGGGACAGTGTAAATTTTGAACAAGTTTTGAAACTAACTTCACAGAGGCTACAAATATTAGTGATAGGGTACTATTGTATGTAATATTTTTATGCTTTATATGTGTTTGTGGCTGTGCGATAGGTTTTTGGTGATTATTCTTTTTTGGAGTTTTTTATATTAGCGATTATTAATGCATTAAAATGTTATCTTTTTTAACTGTTCCATTCTGTGTCATTCAACAGTTGGGTTTTTCAAAATAAATTTTAAAAAGTACAGAAAAGTTTAGATTATTCTTTTTAAAACTAATTTTTCAATCATTATATAAAATAGGCGATGTATTTTTAGTCTCTGATGTGTCTTAGTTATAAGAAAATTATCAGAAGTTCAAAGTCAATCCTAGGGGATATAAACATCGTCAAAAAAACCCGAAATTTCAATTTTGAGCGCCCATATTTCATTGAATATTTTTTACAATTTTTCATAGCCGCAATACATGACATTTTAATACCTTAATAATTGCCAATACAAAAGCTACGAAAAATAATTCCAAAGACCTATCGCACAGCCTTAAAACATAATTGTAATCCTAGTAATATTTGTGAATGTCACACGCTTAAATAAAGCAATTCACACTAAAGAAGAATAGTTATAAATGAATAACTCGTGAAGTAATTGTCGTACAAATATGGGATTTGGACTGAATTCTTCTTTGTAATGTGGCGAATAGATTAATTACTGATGGATGGCGTATAATGTTTTAATTATTAAAATGCAACAAGTAGAAGAAATAATCAGAAATTTGTCGTGAACATAGTGGTAGACGGCAGCGAGCGGTATTAGGGAATATTTGAACTTGACTGTACATCGAGGCAGCAGGTACAGTAGTGGGTGAAGGCGCTCAGTGCGCATGCTCCATCGAGGCGCCATGCACCGTGAACGGATCTGTACCAATTATTATTGAGAAATGTTATTTTTCAAGTGTAAATAGCCGAGAGTTTCAATATACATATTTTTTTAACTACATCTTTCTCTGGAACTACAAGATATAATCTAATCTTATTTTATTTGGCTTTCAAATAATAGAACAGCTACCGGTAGGTTCTTGATTATACAGAACATACCCGAGCTGTAATATTATATTCAAAGTCAAATATAAAAACACTGTCATTGCAAATCTAGTTAATTATTTGTCTACGCACTAAAGTTGGAGGGATGCATCTCACTAAATAATAATAAATTAACAAGAAATTTGAGTGACGGTTTTAATATTAGGTTGTTCATCAAACATTTCGTTAAGAAAAACATCATGTAAGTTATTTGTAGGACGATTCAAACCTTCAGAAGCTGTTTTCAACTATATAAAATATTTGATGTATTTTAGTCAATTTTTCTCAGAATTCATAACAAAAATATTCTTTATTCTTGATGACTGGGAAGTGAGTATTCTTATGAGTTAATTTAAAAAAATAAATAAACATGACACTTTTTATTGTTGGTTTTAGAATACAGTACATCCAAAAAAATGTCACCATAAGCCTTTTATCGAAATGTACTCGGATTTTTTATCTCGGAGAGAGATGTTGGAGTTGATAAATTTTATTATCATAAGAATTGATCTTCTGCAAGAGGCAGAAAAAATGCAGGTGTGATAGATCTCCTAAAATGGAGTACCATGCAGAACACAAAGAAATTCGCCTAACAAAGATTCACTGGAATTTATATACATCAGGCTCGAAACTGGTTCTGCTATTCTTAAAATTTACGGTTCCTCAAAGAGAATCTAAAGTTACTGATCTACCTCCAAATTCCAAACTGTTATTGGAAGGAACCAGTTTCATCTCAGTAATGCAAGTTATGCAATTATATCTCTAACAAAAGTGAAGGTCAGTGCCTGGCAAACTGTAAATGTTGTGGCGAAGATTTATAGCTTGAACTGATTCTCTTTACCAAATGCGCCTATCTGGTTACAACCTTGATTCTTGTCTGTTTCTTTCTTTTATTAGCAATCGAGCAAGAGAGAATTTTACCTAGTTTTTGAATTGAAAATTTAATTTGTACCGTACATCGCCAAAATTGCTCTCAGTACCTTTTTAATGAGGATAAGCCCACATAGGTCTAAGACCTGTGTCTGGGTAATGAGTTGGATGACGGTGATTGATGAGTTGGACCTACAGTTTTAGGTGGGTTCCGAACCACCGGAAAGTGATTTTACAGCAGAGAACAGTATCTTTTTTGTTAGCTAATCTTATAGGTCACCCTTAAAAAGAGGGCCCAATAGAACGTAGCTTATCTCTATCTATTTGAACAGATACCTGCTACGGCTCACGGTTATCACTTACCTTCCCAATAGCTATTTACTAATTGCATTTTAATTTACTCTGAAATCCTTAGTTGAAATGGCATATACATTACATTATCTGATTCCCATATCAGACTAATTTTTTCAAACATTTCAATTCAGTTTTATTCATTGTCAACACAACAAATTTCATTCATTTATCTAAGAAAAAAGTACATCTTCTCTAATAATAATCAATAATAAGACTTGAAGTTGTCACAACCACATTTATCTACATTTATATTTATAAGATAAATGTGGCTGTGACAACTTCTAGTCTTAGCATTCATTATGGACATCTTCCACAATATCACCTTCGCCGCTACAAAGAAACATCTCTAATAATGTTACTGATCTTCTAGTTATATAGTAAAAAATCTCATTTAAAAATTTCAAATCAATTCAGATTTCATTTATTGTCAACATAGCACATAATAATAATAATAATAATAATATTATTATTATTATTATTTAAATAAAAATTATTTTTAATATGTTTTATTTAACTTGAATACTCATCAATATTAGGAAATAATGTATTTTTTGTTAAGATATATAGTAATAATAATAATAATAATATTATTATTATTATAACTATTATATATCTTAACAAAAAACACATTATTTCCTAATATTGATGAGTATTCAAGTTGAATAAAACATATTAAAAATAATTTTTCAACCCCCCTTCAAGCAAAGCTTGTGTTGAGGGAAGATCAAACTATTCTCTATATGTTGATACTATTTTCATTATAATAATAAATTTAAACTAAAGAAATTAATGTATTTTATAGTTGTATAGATTTTGCAATATTAATACAGTAAATAAAGTAAATATCAATATAGTATATTAATAGTAATGGTTGTCATCAAAACGTAAACATAGACAAGCTATGCTTACAAATATTTGGACTCTTGTAAAAATTTAGTAATAGAGACAGTTTTGGGCTAAAAGCCTGTTGTTTCTTCACAATAAGTTGTATTTTGACTGTATTAATAAATATCAAGATTTTATCAGATATAAATAAATAAAGTTTTCATTATCGTAAATAATAATTGTGAGTTAGTCTCAGTTTATTTTTATTGGACAATTATTAGTCAATAAAGCTCTTGATTCTTGTAGATTTCAACAATATGTAGATTTTTTTCATAGTTGATGTGAAGTTTCTTTCAGGTGGGAATTTTGTAGACAAAGCTATAGTTTATTCAGCGTTTGGCACCTCTAAGAGTCCTCTGGGGACTGGACTATCCTGAAGATTATAAAAAAAATTGGTATGTATAATAATATTTTTGACCTTACCATAATATACTGCGGCGTTTGGCAGGTGACTAGAGGTTGTGTTGGTGATATGGCTTTGATATGAGGATCGTTGATCATCTGTAGCATTGTTTGAGGCACAATGTAGAGAGGTACGTCAACTGAGGATCTTGCCACTGAGTATGGACTGTTGGCCAGCACAGCGAGGGGCACAACTGAGTTGGGTGGGCCATAGTAAGCGTTTCCTGGCTCCGAAATTTCGCTGTATGAAATGCCGATAGCCCTTGATGACAGCACACTGATTATCAGGAACAAGGATATCTGGAAGAAAAATCCACATTATTATTCAATAACGATAAACTAATACAGTAGAGCCCCGATTATCCGCGAGCGAATGATCCACGGTAAGGATTATCTGCAAGTGCGACAAAAAAATGTTTAATTAAATTTTAATTTTTCAAATCAAGAAGCAAAAACGAGTGATTGATTTTTTTAGAAAGGCGTAACTGAACACTTTTTGTTAACAGTACAGTATATTGTATGTTGTACTGTTCTTTATTTTAGTGATTAAGATGTAGAGCAGATGTTTCTGCTGTACTGAACATATTTTAAACGCTTTACATATATGTTCTTTGTACAGAAAACATAGTTTTTATACTGAAATATTTTTTTCACCTCATTTTAGCCTTTTTCGGGTATGTTATCCGCGTTTTTTGCTATCCGCGGTGCTCTTGCCATCCATCAATTCTGCGGATAATCGGGGCTTTACTGTACATGAAAATAAAAAGCAATATCTATTTTTTATTGTTCTTATTGTAAAATGTTGTACCGTATTAACTTTTCTCTGATAAATATGTTTTTTACTTTCATGTGTATTATTATCGTACATCATGTATTATTAATACATTTTACACATATATTTATACTATTACTATTTGTCAATTTATTACTCTTGTATTACTGTTACTTTTACTAAATTATATAAATATCTTAAATTTGTCAACTTATCTTAACTTTGTATATTTATCATATTATTATAATCAACTTATTATTTTTTGCCATGAGTGCTTTTGGGCTTTGCCTTTTGCACACACAAATAGGTATTACAATAAATGAGCAAAAATAGAAGAATCCATTAATGGTTAGAAATATTTGTTGAGCATAAACATCATATTCACTGTGATGGTAGAATAGGCCTCTTTTTCACATTATTATAGAATTTATAATGACAAATTAATACCGCCAAAAGTGCGTATTAATCTCCTAACATAAATACAATATACTTTGGGACTTTCACCACTATGATGATAGAATAGACCTCTTTTCCAAATCACAATATTTTTTGAGAAAAAGGAACTGTTTTTAACTCTTGAGTTCTAAATTTATAGCTAACATGTTTTGTTGCCCAATCTTCATAATGTATGTATTACTTTGCTGTTCTATGTAACTTTTAAATTACTTGTTAATTATTTTACTCTTTAATACCAATTTTTCTGTTTCTCAAATTCTATTATTATAAAACTTTGAAATTGGTTGAATTTACTCTGCCAGCAACAATTTCAAGTCATATCAGTTTGAGATGTTTTTACAAAAGCTATCAAATGCCGATTATCAACTTCTCATACGGGAAAGGCATGGAATACAGATTAGAATGAGTAAATTCAAATAAAGATGACCAGTATTAGTAGAGATTGAATGATTTTTCCTATTTAAAAAAAATAAATAAAAATATCGGTTAGAATTGAAATGTTACCACCATCCAGTCTACGTATGAAGATTATAAATTCAAAAGTTTAAAGTTTATTTTTTATTTAATACATACATGTAAAAGCTCACAGACATAAACAGAAAGTCCATTAAGACATTTACATTCTTATTGACATTTTACTTCAGTACTATTCAAACAAAAGAAAAAGAAACAACAAAAAGAAATACATCACTTCATTAGATCAGAAAAACTAAAACAAAAAAAAGATAATTCATTTTCAATTTAAACTCAATTCAATTATATAAAGATGAGTTGACAGAGTACATGGATAACACTCTAGAAGGTTCATGCTAGAGATCGAACAGAGTAAGTTTTTTTTAAAGTGATATCAAGGTGTAATTCCTTCACTTATTTTCTCAATAAATAATGAGATAGTATTATAATTATATTCTTAAGTATTATATAAAATATTTGCTGAGAGTTTTTAGTTGTTTTTTGTAGTATTTCATGTGAAGACAATATTCAAATAGAATTTGTTTTGTTTGCTCACACTCGGTAGATTAGTTTTTTTTTAAAGTTCTTAAAAATGTAAGCTTAGGGAGTATTTTACAAATTAATTGTTATTAGCAATTGAGTCTTATCACGAAGTCAAAAACTATTCGTCATCTTATGAGATTCATTATTTTCAGAGTACAGTTTGAATAATTTACAAATCAATGAATTAAGTTTTAAATCTGAAGAGATGTTTTGAAAGATTGAAACAAGTTTTTAAAAGTACTGTAGTCTTCTTGCACGTATGAGTCAGTTAATTTATTTTGTCTTATTTCGAAGAAGTGACTTTGAACTTTCATAAATCAAAACAACTCACATAAGAAGTGAACAGTTAATATTTTTTATTATTTAACAGACTTTGAATCATAACTGTAAAAACAACCAAAGACTGTTGCTCTTTAAAAACCGATCAAATTTCTTGATCAATATTCGAGCGATCCGATTTATAGCTTTTATCTTCACAAATTCTCTAAATAATGTTCCTGTTGACCTTATCAAATCATTTTTAAAATAAAATCCGAGTACTTGATAGTACTTTATTCATCTGAAAAGTGAAGTTTTAATGGGGACTATCTTGCAAATTGTATTTGTTATTCACAGCTATTCAGATTTATTATGATAATAACTAGATGGTTACTCATAAAATTTGATGGTTTATAGAGTTGTTAATAATCATATCCAACGTGTGAATTGAATTTTGATTGGTTCCTTATTAATCATAAAATTCAGAGCTTGTATTATTAATTAGATCGTTATTCTATTGATAGACCATTCAATTTTAACAAAATACAAGCCACCTACCATGGAATATTGACTTTAGTCTGCTCAATATTAGCCTATACTTTACCGATTAAAAAAAATATATATTGAATAATAGGTCAAGCAAATTTGATTGATTATATAGTTTTTTTAACATAAAAAATATAATTTGCGTACATCGTATTAATTATTTATTTGAAACAATGCTTCATATAATGAATTCACCTTCAAATGACTCGATAGACGTTATTTTCTATGTAGCAAGTAGGTGATAAAGCTTTGATCGTTTGATTGATTGGCTAAATAATTTCCATTCAATTAAAAAAATTCTGTTTATAAAAAGACACTCATTTTTACACAAAACTCTAGATGAGTGAAAATGCTGTGCTTGTTATTATTCTTATTATTATTATTTCTGTATTAGTTTAACCCTGTTTCTTAAGTTTATTAAGTTTGACCCTGATGCATCTCATTCAGGAAGGTTATTTAAAAAAGTTAGTTCTGTTTGAAGATAATGAAATAGTATAGAATAATTATTTATCTACGACCATGTCATAATGTATACATTACAGTTTCACAATTGATGCCAAAACAGCTGTCTTTTCGAAATGATTTTTGAATCTCATTGTATAATGAGCTCATTATAGTACAGGTTCTACATTATAACACGGGTTCTGGACCAATCAGAAGCATTTTTGATGGAATCAATATCGTAATTCAATATTGTGAAACTATCAGCTGATTTGATCAAACTGCTACACCAGCTGCTTTAACCTAACAATCTTCTATAACTTCTCGTATTTGAGATGAGAGGTTAGGTATCTCTGACAGTCACAGGTAAAATGAAATTGTTTTAATTAAATGTATACTAGTGGTCGTAGATAAAATAGTGTATGCAACGATTTTATTTGGCCATTAAAGCACTCGTGAGATATTTATAACACTCGCATTCGCTAGTGTTATAACTTACACCTAACTCGTGCCTTAATAAGGGTCAAAATAAAATCGTTGCATAAACTACTATTAATAAACCCCCAAGTACACTAAAATATGAAATTGGATACGGTACGTAAGGCGAATAAAAAACATCTTTAAAACATTGTCCCACATAATAATATTCATGTAAATTCAGGAATAATGATAAGTAATAATCTGTGAGGTTGACAAAGCTTCTCTTCAGAAGTGAAATGCATTCCTCCAGCATCTCCAGTATAAGTGAGTGAAAAATAATGTTTTAATAGAAATACAGTGTCAGTTTTGATATTAGATAAGTAATAAGTTGAAAACAATTGATATTATAATATAATTATTTTAAGTAGTCAAAACTTTCAGATGAGATGAAATTAATTACCATATCTGTTATATTCACTGAATGCTTATCTGTGAGAGGAAATTTGTCCATCTAAATCATAAACATTGTAAACTGAATACAGCAGTCAACTTTTAAAAACATTTCCTCTGAAAATGTAACATTTCCGGTGATTGATTTGGGGGTGGACAAGGAGCTTTTGGGAATAATAGAAACAAGGTTGAGGATATAACGTATTATGGATTGCTATTTCTTCAATATTATCCAACAGGAAAAATTACAGTCATTGAAGAAATACAGCGCCGCGGCAGACACCTAGCTTTCACTTTCAACAATAGAATTCAAGAGACGTATGGTCAGTTCGCACATATTGAAGACATATTATTCAACTTGGAAAAGGAAGCAGCTGCTGAATGACCGGAACAATAATTCCATTGAGATAACAGCTGAGCTGAACTGTAGCGGACTTTGGACATTGAAAGTTTTCTAGCACCTTTCAGGAATTATTCAAGAGGCGAGTTACGAAGACGAAAGTGAGAACGTTATGGGAAAGTGCTAATCACCATCTCTTGTTGGGAATGATAACAGCACGGGGTGTGATCTGCATAATGATATAAGCGCTTAGTTCTTACTCATCATTTTCTAAATATTTATTGTAAAAATATACAAGGCTGTCGTCCCCGATGTGTGAAAGTATGGCAGTGATTGACAACTGAAATTCCTTTCTTTGTGGTGATTGGCTCAGGTTTAAGCTTACCAAATACTTTAAAACTTTCTTTAAACTATTTTCTTATCTTCTCATTACAAAATTTGAAGGAGTGTAGGACTGCCAGAAGTTCTCAATAGAATCAAGCTGCCAGAAAGAGACTCAAGTTATCAAATATCATGAAACTTTCTGAAACTATTATCATTTTCCTATTGCAAAGGGAAAATAACGATTCAGGTCCATTACAAAGTTGGAAAAAGTGTTGATATTTATTGAAGTTTTGCAGTTGCTATCTTAAGATAATTTGAAATTTTGGGAGACCGGACTCCCCTTGTGCTGAAGGTTCTCAATACAATTGAAATATCTATTAAAAGGAGAATGCATAAAATGTTTCAAACTGAGTCCTATACAGCTATTCAAAAGGTGGGTACACAAATTGGATAACTCAGGATAGGTGATGGGTACAAGAGGATTAGAAAATATGTTCTATGTTGCATGAGATAGGCTTTCTCATAGCAGTGCACTGATGCTATTTTAAATCAAATCAAATAATTATTTACTTCTGCAGAAAGTCACATGAATAAAATATACATTTTTGTCATTCTCGAACAGAAGCATGCAGATAATAACGGGATAAAGAAACAGTCAGGCTACTCTCATTTAAGTTTAAGATTTCAAGTCAAAACAGGCTATACTGTTTGCTGAATTCATAATTTGTTTGCAAGCAAGAGGAATTTTGTGACGAATAATTGTTTTTTTTTAACAAAAGTGGCAATCACATAATAAAATAGATGAATACCGTATATGAATAATTGAGCATTGAAATATGAATTATCAATACTAAAAATACTAAAATCACATAATAAAATAGATGAATACCGTATATGAATAATTGTGCATTGAAATATGAATTATCAATACTAAAAATAGCCATAGAGCCTAATAATTGAAAAAATATATAGCATGATAGGAACAATACTATCACTAATAAAATGCAATCAATAAAAAATAAAAATAAGCTCAAAATCAAACACATAATCTTTTCCTGGATTTCGTCTTCCATAACAATAATGTGCGTTGTTAATATTAAAATTTCATGGTAAATTCAACGACTTGCAGTCAATTTAAATTGAGAATAAAAATATTTTTACTCACTTTTGGCCAAAAAATTTCGAGTCATTGAGAATCATCTTCAAAGGCGTCCTTGATCGGCATGTCGGTTTTTGGTTAGAAGAATTATTGTGGATTTTAGAATATTATTGTGTGTGGTGTGTTTATATATTTTTATTTGTATGTCATATTATATATATCGAATATACAAACACACCACACACAATAAACAAAAAAATCCTCAATGAACAATTAAATTTCAAATCATACAAACTTTTCTATCATATTCTACAAAAACCACAATAATTCCTCCAACCAAAAACCGACATGCCGACCTAGGACGTCTTTGAAGATGAGTCTCCATGACTTAAAAACGTTTGGCCAAAAGTGAGTAAAATTATTATTTATTCTCAATTAAAATTGAAAGTAAGTAGTTGAATTTACCATAAAAAGTTTATACATAATATTTGACGAGCCACATAGTAACGGTAAATTGAATATCCCTATAATTATATTAAAAAATTTTATTTTAAGTTAGTAGTTGCAAGTTATAATTGACATTTTTCTATAAAATATCATGATGAATTGGTTTATCGTTTTGATTGGTATAATCATATTCAAATTTTTCTTTTGAGAAAGGTCGACGAGTTTGATTACTAACAACAGACATTTAAAATACATCTCAATCAAGGAGAACTTTGTAGTGATTTACATAAGAAATCAAACATCAAAGTTTCAAGAAATTTACATGAGGATCGAGGGAATATTTGAACAGCAACTCACTATGTATTCATGCAAACATTTTTGTTGAATTTAAATAGACTGACCCCGCTTCAATGATCACCGAACTAGAATCGTATGAACCTGGCTCTGAATCATCATAGTAAGGAAGAACATCAGATAAACTAAATTATTTTTGACATATAACATTTATCAAATTGGATTTCAGTGTTAGACACTTGACAAGGGCTGAGTGGAGTGACGAAGATGAATAACTGGTTGCATGGTGCTTGCTATTAACGGTGTATCTTCAGTATTTGAAACAGCTTTGTGCGTTTGGATGCTGTGTGAATAGCATTGAGCCCCACATAAATGTTGACTATTGTCTGCAAGATGCAAAGATAATTCGTCAACATTGACCTACCGATGAAAAGGAATGAGGAATGCTAACAAATGTTGGATGCAGCTTATTATAGGTCAAATTTTTTACCACGTGTATTCAAATTGAAAAAGTCAACTAGGAATATAGATAGGATAAGGATACTTATCTTCTATCCCGGCTCATCTCAGATATTTTGTATTAGTTCCTACTTTATTTTATAATAAAATAATATTGAACAGATTTTGGTGAAATTTTTAATTTTATTCTTGGATTTCTTGTTTTATAACGATCTGCGATGTTAATATTAACATTTTGTTGTAAATTCAACGACTTGCATTCAGTTTTAAATAGTGAATATATAATAAATGTACTCACATTTGGCCGAACGTTTTCGAGTTATTGAATCTCACATTCAAGGCCAATCTTATCTTGAAGGTTGAAGATGAGATTCAATAACTCAAAAACGTTCGGCCAAATGTGAGTACATTTATTATATATTCACAATTTAATACTGACCGCAAGTCGTTAAATTTATAACAAAAATTTAATTTATAATTTTATGTTATCATAAAAGCCTGTTTTGGACATTGTATCTAAAGCCTTCTTGATTGTAACAAATAAATTAATAAATGGATAAATTACACTGAAAAATGAGAAGCACCTTAAAATATCTAATATTTGGATAAAATTGACATTGAAAAATATTCAAAATCTTAATGTTGCTAGGATGTTGGCAAGTAAATTTCATAACAATAAACATTAAACAATTTTGGAGGATGAGGCCTGTGCGTGGGTAATGAATTGGATTATGGTAATTGATTAGATGGAGCTACAGATTTAGGTGGGCTCTGGACCACCGGGAAGTGATTTTACAGCAGAGCACATAAGATAATTAAATGTAAAACTTGAGAAAATTGATTTCGATATCCTAACTTTTTTTAAATGTTCAATCTCCTAATAATTCTTAACACAGGTATGTAAAAATAATACTGTGGTCCATAATAAGCATAAATTGTCCATTTTGTTGTGCTATTATTTGAGTAAAATCACCATAGTGTGAGGTTCTATTATTTTGAGTGAAAGGACATTGTTGTCTTTTTAACAAATTTTTAATACCTCAAGCCTGAAACTCCATTTAATACTGTGTTCTATAAGCATAAATAATACATTTTTTACTTCTAATTAATTTTTATCTTCAGTCTTCCTCTAATTTTTTTTTATTTAAAAATAGTTTTTGTTGAACAGGAACCCTACTGCTGCTTTAGACAGGACAATTCAAGCAATCGCTGGATGAGGAGGTCTGCTGCACAACCATTTACAAACTAAATTTACAACAATTTACTAGTACTAAACTAACTTTTAGTACTACTAATAGTACTACTATTAGTACTAAACTAATAGATATTTTATTTCTTATGATCACTGCAAAAACTTATTGAAGTTCTTGTTTGTAGATTGAACTGTGGTTTACAAATTTTCATGCAATTGGCCAGAGGTGGTGATTTAGCTGCAAGTGACATTTTTTTGTTCAATACATCCTTTAGTCTGAAAGTACCTGATTTCTATTAATCAGCTCAATTATTAGGCTACCATTGAAAGTATACTGTACTCATCGATGTTAAAAGACAACCAACCACACAGCCTATCATGAATGAAGAAACTCAATAATAAATTTTATCAAGCACATTTTTGTTTCTTTTTTCTACTCTTCTCATGCAAATGACTATCACTCCATTTTTATCAATTGGCGCAGATTCTGATAGGCCTACTACAGTAAAACCTGGTTATAAGGAACCTGTATATAAGGAAATCCTCTATGTAAGGAATAAGATTCCCGGTCCCGCCCTCTAGGGGCCCAAAAACCTCTTTGTGAGGAATAAAATTCTCGGTCCACCCCCTTGGAGCCCAAAAACCTCTTTGTGAGGAATTTCATTACCTCTATGTGAGGAATTTCGGCTGGCCGGACTTTGCCTTTGTGTTGTGTAAAGAAAATTATATCATCATTAGAATAATATTTTTTTCTGGATTTGAAAAAAAAACAATGCTGATATACCTAGTGTACTGCTGAGTACCCCAAGTAAATCAGAATGGTTAGGCTACCTACTCTTGGAACTTCTCATGTTTCTCTTCACATATATTTTATCTCCACCTCTCTGAAGTCAGTTATTATCCACAACTCAAGAGAAGTTTAAAAAGCCTTTAGAGAAAGAACTTTTGAAGGTCTCCCTTGAGATGAGGAATCCCCAAGGTCGGTTAATTAATACGGGTCTCCTGAACACTCCTTCAGTGTCTCTTGACTCGAGGAACTCTTGAACTGCCTCTATTCTAAATGCATTTCAAGAGCCCTTGAAACCCTGAAGGAGCATTCATAAATACAGCCCTTAGCCACCAACTCCCAGATATTCCTTCAAATATTATCATTTTTTTTTTTTGAGGATGAAGCCTACATAGGTCTGAGGAAATCTGTGCGTGGGTAATGATAGTGATTGATGGGTTGGACCTACAGTTCTAGGTGGGTTCCGAACCACCGGGAAGTGATTCTACAGCAGAGAACAGAGTCTTTTTTGGTCCCCAATCGGTGACCCTTGCAAAGAG